>PVIW01001091.1:0-342034 GCA_004026585.1 Noctilio leporinus | reverse complement strand
TTATGTAGGTTTTGAATAAAGATTCCTTTCCTTTATCACCAAAGGAAAAAGGAAGGAAGGAAGGGAGGGAGAGAGGGAGGAAGGAAGGAAGGAAGTGAGGGAGGGAGGGAGCAAGGAAGGAAGGAAGGAAGGAAAGAAAGAAAGAGAGAGAGAGAGAGAGAGAGAGAGAGAGAGAGAGAGAGAGAGAGAGAGAGAGAGAAAAGAAAAGAAAAGAGAAAAGAAAAGAGAAGAAAAGAAAAGAAAGAAAGAAAAATACCTTAGGAGATGAAGTGGTCCATCCCTCCCTTTGGAGTTATCTGAACAGTGTAGAAAAAAAGCTCCAGATTCAGTCAATAGGCTTTGTTTCATTAACTCAGTGTCTCCTAAGTTTGAATAAACATAGCACCTCATTGCCATACAGCGAATATTTTCTACGCTTTGGAAGATGCTGCTGGGAGTGGCTTGGACAAGCAAATTGGGATTTATGTGCTTGGGGCGCATCATGGAATCATAGGAAGTTGAAACTTTTTCTGAGTGACCGAAGCACATGCCAACATCAATGGCTCACTTTCTCTGTCTGGACCTTGAGTCAGGTTAAACAAGTAAAAGCTGTCATTTTGACCTTCCTGTCACCAAATGAACTAAGGAAAACTGCTTCATTGTCTTGTGTCCCATACAAAATCACCTGCCCTCTTGTATTCCTTTTCCCAGAAGGAGGTGCAGGGAATGAAAGATGTGACCCATTTAATAAAGCCTAATAGGGGTTTGTGGTAGTTAAGTGGAATTAGCACTCCCTACTTACTAGCATAATCCTCCTTTGCTATGCCAACCAGCAAGTCACATGGCATTCTCAGCATGTCCAGATGCAAACAACTAGTGTACAGAGACTGAGAATATAACAGGGTTCCTGGCTGGGCATGTCCTTTCTTGTGTTCCTCCAAAATGTCTGTTGCCCAGACAGTTCACAGGATAGGGTCCTGGCCAAAGAGGAATAGCGCTGAGCCTGCTTCTTGACCCAAGTCTTCGCTCACAGCTGGGTTTGCCAACTCTGCAGGGATTTGTCAAAAGTACCTGCTCTTTTCCTGACTGTGCTCTTCATGCCACTGAAGGGCCTATTGAAAAAAAAGGGAGAGATTTATCCACTAGGTGGCGCTGCAGCCTTTGTTCTCTGACGCTTTTCCCCTAAACTAGAAAATGTTTAGCTGGGGTGGGAACTCAGCAAGGAGAGTGTATCTTCATTTCTCTCACCTTGTTACAGGGGAACTACATACACTATTTTGACTGAAAAATGCATAGGGAATGGGCTTGTTTTCATACTGGGAATGAGAGCTATGGTGCGTGAGGATGTCCTGTGAAAATTGGCACAAAGCTGAGTACAATCAGGCTGCCTTACTGAATTAGCTCCATGATTTGCTAGACCCACAGAAAATGGGAAGTTTTTTAACCTCTTAGGTATTTCACGTCTCTGTTTCTTTATCTGTTCAACAGTTCCTCTGTGAGGTTCTTTCTGGAGTAAATGAAACCGACGTAAAGTACAAAACTGGGACATAATAAACCCTCAGTAAGCGTTGCTGTTATTCAAGTTTTTATTTTTCATTGACTTGATGCCCACTGACAGACAGAGAACTTGATGTTTTAATGTAAAAAGGGGACATGTAGCGGGATTTGTATTTCCGAATGGACTGCCTGGATTCATTTGCTCCATTTGGGTTCCCTACACTCTTTTAACCTTCTTAATCCTTGCCATTATCTCTCATTTCCTGAAAATGGTGTTCCTCAAACTTTAGTGTCAGCAAAGCACCTGGAGGGCTTGTTAAAACTTGGATTGCTGGAGGATCTGGACGAGTTTCTGATTCAGCAGGTCTGGAGTGCACATTTCTGAATGTGCATTTCTAACACATGCTCAGGTGGTGCTGACGATGCTGGTGCCAGACCCACATGCCCCACCCCAGAAAGGATTGTTTCCAACCTTGCTTTCGCTACCCACCACAGGCTTTCTATAGCAGGGCAGCCTGTGACTGCAAGGCAGGACTGGATGGGTTTTTTCAAAGCTGCTCCAGCCCAGCCTGGCTCACTTTCTTCATCTTGTCCTGGTATCTAAAACGCACATTTGTGTCCTTTAAAAAAAAGAGAGATCAATTTCATATCTGCAACTCCTTGTCATTTCTTATCACCACCTGTCCTTCCTACAAGTTTGATCTGACTCACACTGGACAAACTCAGGACTTCCCAGTTGATTGCTCTTGGGGGTCAATAGTTGGGCAAAAAATATCAGGTGATCCCTCCATATGGAAAAATGACCTTCAGCACCATGCATGGCACATGTTAATGTTCACATGTATTTGCTGAATGAATGAATGTTCTAGGGAAGCAGAAAACTTTCCAATTGTCAGCTGTGTGACCACAGGAAAGCCATTTTATAACCAAAACACAACTTAGAAATATTAGACATTATTGTGATTTGCAGCCGCATATCGATTAGTATAACATATTCTTTTTGGTTGGATTATATGAAACTGCCTCCCTTTGGCCATTTTTGATGTACAGAAATGGCAGCTTTAGATGGCTCAACCTCATACAATTTCTGTATTTTAAATTAGGTGCATGCTTCATGAAAGTATTTTTTCAATATGCTTTTAATTCTAAGAACTGCATCCCCTGCTTCTCTTCCTCTCTCTGCACATACAGATGTTGAGGGAATATTTAAAAAATAAGCCTGATGTTGGCACTGTAAAAATACAGTCTAAGATGATACTTCATTACTATTTTCTCACTAGAAGAATGATTCTCTGTCATTTGGAAGCAACTGGCACGTGCTCCCTGCTGTGCTGTCTCTCCGTTTCTCTGGGATGCTGTGAGCTTCAAATTCCACTGGACAGAAGTCTTTTCTCATTCTTTCCACCCCTGCCCCAGAAATTGCCTTTACTTCCCCTCCCCCTATTCAGTGGGTGTGTTCATCTTTGTCTCAATCTTCTGCTATATTATCCATACCCTTTTCCTACTTCTTTCACTCTCTGTCTTTTACAGCTAACTTAAGTTTAGGCAGCGAGATTAGCCTTGCAAACTGTATTTCGGTTCTGCAGGTACTGATGGGAAAGTGTAAAGCTCATCACCTGCTGGCTCCTAGGACTTTTGGTGCTGAAAAGTCAGTAAGGTACTCTCTGGGGAAGGCAATGCCCTACTATGCAAAAGTCATTTAATAAATACTTACTGAGCACTGACTATTTACTAGGAGGCTCCTGTCCCTTGGAATATGTCATTATTACAACTGATAGCAGGTTCAGTAAAGAGGAAAGGTTGAAATAAAAATAGTATGGTAGTTGCCAAGGGCTATGGGAGGATGCGTCTAAGGAGGTGCTGGGCTCAGAAGAAGGGCATTGAAAGGTATGGAGTAAAACAAATTTTGCCCTTTTTATAATTTCCCTTCATTTGACTATGTATAAGGATAAAAACTGCTGAAGGCTGAATTAGCTATATAATAGTGTTTTAAATCAAGATTATTTATTATGCAAATCTTTGCATGAGTTGCCATGTATATTTCCACTGCTCAATTTCTGGGTGACTTTGGACAAGTTATTTAGCTTCTTGGGTTCTCAGGTGCCTCAAGTTTCTGATCTGCAGTAATGGAGATAATGGTGGCAATTATTACTTCATAGGGTTCTTGTGAGGGTAACATAAGTTAATGTATAAAGTGCCTAGAATGATGGTAAATTGTAAATATTAGGTATTTTTAGTTTCAAGAAATATCCCAAAAAGCGATAAATTATAAAATATTTGTAGCATATTCATGATGCTACATTGTTCTCTAGGAGCTATTGTAGCTTTGGCCTTTTTAAAGGTCTTTTATATTTTTTGTAAATATTCCATTTGAAATAGTTTTGAGGTTACTTTTCTTTAAAAAATTATTCAGTATTCTAATCGAGTGGATTTATTATCAGTAAGTTCTTTTTTCCACTCTTGATATTTAGACTAAAACTTCTCTCTTCTAATTTCAGCCTATTTTTCCTCATTAACATCCTTTTACTATGCTGCTGACTTTTTTTTCTTTTTTCGTGTTTACCTCTTCCTGATATTTACAGAAGTACAAAAGAGCATCTGTGAACCTGGGCAAACTCTTCGGAGAGTACCCTCCAGGGATTTTTTACAGAGCCTTTTCTTGGTTATACAGTCTGCAGGTGGGACAAGCAGAAAGCCATGGCTATCTCAGGGAATTACCCATGAATAAAAGCAGAGAAAAAGCAAAAGCCACCCATTTGTGTATTATGAAGAACGGGACTGGAATCTTTCTTTTGAATTTCTTCAAGGGCTTTAAATTATGAAGTGAACTCATAGAATACCACACAGCCTTCAGCATTTATATTATTGTGTGCAGAATTGGGCTTGGGTGGTTTAATTACAGCCATGTTCACCAAAAATTTCATAGTAAGGCTAGGGATTCTCAGAGATCTAACCTCAGTTAGATTATTTGTGAATGCTGGAACTTTATTTCATGCTTTGACTTTTTGTTATTATTTTATTTAATAATATTGGAAAAAAATACTCTAAAGGTTAATTTGTACTTTCTTTGCATTTGATACCATGGTTCAGTTTTGGAGTCTTTTAAACCCTGAAATGATATCTTTATGGGACAACTTAAGAGTTTCATAGTTTTTCCACATACCACACTGTTTATTCATTGGAATATTTATTTTAAGATATCATGTTCAGAATTCATTTAGGTCAAGGAGCATCTATTAAGGAATTATGTTTTGATTGCTTTTCTTAAAATTAAATTAAAAATGTATCTTTGATACCTTCAACAAAGGGAAAAGTGTAGCATCATTTTAATTCTAGTACAATATTGATTGTTTTTATAGTAAAAAATTTGAAGAA
Source organism: Noctilio leporinus (assembly GCA_004026585.1). NCBI lineage: Eukaryota > Metazoa > Chordata > Mammalia > Chiroptera > Noctilionidae > Noctilio > Noctilio leporinus. The sequence goes on along the minus strand of PVIW01001091.1, from coordinate 337,183 downwards.
ATCCAGAATCAGAAATTATGCAAGAGTTGTGAAACTAGATACAAAAACTACATGTTGATTTTTTTGAGCAAAAATCATAGTAAGTGAAAGAATGGACTTCTTTGCTAGTTCATAGTTTCTATTCCAGTTTCCCCAAAAGGCTTTCTCCTTAATACTCATCTGAGGTGGTGGCTAAGGTATGACATCAAAATACTTTAGTTTGAAATTAAAAGGTCTCATTTTCTATTCCTTGTTCTTTCATTTCCTTCTCTGTTTTATATTTAAGGCAAGTGTGGGCATATGAAGTATTTATGTTAATTGAAGTTAGTGCAAAAAGGACAGAAAATAATATAAGACCTTGGTCCCACCAATAGCTCTAAGTCAAGGGTCACCAGCCTTTTTGCTCTTGGTCTGAAGACTTGTGACCCACTAGACCTATAAAGAAGGCCAGAGGATACCAAGCAAAGGGGTGGAGGCCTGGCGGTGATGGTGGTGATAGTGGTAGGGTAATAGACATAGGGCCTGTGGACAAGATGCCCACTGGAATCACTGAGGAGGTGAGAGCCCAGTAAGCTCCATATCTTCAGCATTTGCAAAGCAGGTGGGTACACCACCTTTAAATGGTCCTGTTCTCTGTTTACATGGCCCGGGCTAGGGCCTGAGTTCACAGATGTGTCAATGAGGTGCCAGATCAACTGACAAATCCTAGCTGGTGGGATATTTGGAGTTCTGATAAACCTGAATGCAAGGAAAGAGATGTTTAGTCTTGCTTAACTACCTGCCTAAAAAATGGAATTAGGGTATCAGGCAAAGTTAGGCAATGGTTGAAGGGGGTATTGTGGCCTTGGCCTTGGGATATGGTTTGTTCATTTAAATGCCTTTTATAAGATATTGAATAACAATTTAATCAAGATTTTAACACTGCTGGAACTAAACAGCCACATCATTTTTTCTGTGCAAGGAAAAACTGAAACCTAGAGAACTTTATCATGTTGTTCAATGTCACAAACAGTAGAATAGATGATCCCTCTGGAAATCCCTCTTGCCTGTAATCTAATCTTTTCTTTCAGGCTGCAGACATCCCTTTTAGTGTCTGGTGAAAAGTAAAAAAACATTTCCTGAATTTACTCTAAGACTAAAATAGACTTGATTGTCTAAAATAGTTTTTCCTAGAAGGCCTCAAACATTAGAACTTAAACATTTTTAAATTCTAATTGTGAAGCACTAAGGTTGTGCATTAGCATTTAGCCTCAGGAAATTCTTACTCTGGGTGCCAAATTAAACTAATTTACACTTACTAACTAACTAAACATTTTCTTAGTGTGACACAATGCTCAGATTTCTACCATAATATACTTTACATTTTTTCTGCTATTTTACAAAATTGTGAGAGGAGTGATATATTTCAAGTTTTGAACCATGAGTCTTCATGACTTCCTGGAGGAGGATTGTGATAAAAAGACCCTAAAGATACTAATATTAACTGTCAGATGATATTATAAACTGTCCCAATGAATGGCATAACCTGCTGTGTTGAATGTCATTGCTGTGAGGAACATTCTGAAAGATGATGATGCTGTAACAATTTTTCCTAAGAATGTGTCTATGTCTATTATTACTAATCCCTCAATCCAGCTAGATGCTCTATGCAATGTTCTTTAAAAAGAAAAGTCACAGAAAAATCAACCAAGTTATATATAATACAGGGAGAGTGCTATATAAACTGGTTTGGGATGATCACCCAAAGTCTTTAGTTAATCAGATTCTGGTCTAGGCTCAGTAGTCCACCCCATAATCTTATTTCTTCTCAGAATAAAGCACAGGCAGGCTGTTTCTACTTTAATGTGAGCATCTGCAGTGCATCTACAAGGTGTAGAGGTGTAGAGGAGGCTCAGGTGAACTACTAGGTTGTGACTTTCATTCTGAACCGATGCTTGGCCTTTTCCCTGGAAGGCCCAAGTCTTGGTCATGAGTCAGGAAAGGGCCCAAGGACCTTTTAGGATGATGATTTACCTCACTGAGCATTAGTCACTGCATAGAGGTCCTGGAACGTAGGTTGTTTCATTAGCTGCAGGAACTATAGTATATTTTCTAACAAATATCAGAAACCGGATTCCAAAGTCCCCTTTATCCTTGGGTGGTTTTAGCTACACGTATTCTCTGCCTTGCTTTGTTAGAGCCTGGACCCCTGCCATTCCTATGATAAAGGCAGCGGGGAATGTCTCACCTATCTTGGTAACTTGAGCTTTTGTCCCATTTTCCAGGCAAGATTTCAAACTTTTAATTACCCACTTAGTAAAACCCAGATGTCCCATTTCAAAGAGTTATTCCCATCAGGGAATTTTCATTTCCAAGCAACATTGGATGAAATCCTAGAGTTTTTACTGCATCCCATTTCCAGTCCTTAGCTTCACTTATTTTTTTCCCCAAGTAAATAGAACCCTACACTTTTAATTCTGAAAACCTATTTTAGATAGAATTTGGAGTACACCACAATCCACTACATTGAAACTTTCCATCTAAGCCCTAACTGGTTCTTTTCAAAGTACTTCTTAGCATGCATTTGGTTCATAAACCTTCTCAGGGTGCTAAGAGGATAAGCAACTTTCAATTTGAAAATACATTACAAAGTGTTCCATCTCTTAAAGTTTAAGAAGTACCCTAGCCAAGGTCTTACAACATTTACCTGACAGTGATTTTGATAAACGGATTCATCACTGGGTTGGAAAAAGGCCAGAGCAAGATGGCTCTTGAACCAATTTACTGAGGCAACCTGCACTAACAGAAAAGTGCAGGTCTTGTGTGACCTTGTTTACATGGGATATTTCCCAAAGCTGCACTAGCTGAAAGTCTCAACTTCAATTGCTATCTTCATGCACTAAATTGTCTGGTCTGGTCACCTGTTGATAGCATGCTACATCAAATAGCCAATTTCTAATGTCAGGTGAAGATATATCAGGAATGTAAACTGGATATATTGATATCTAGGTAAAAATAACAATGAAAAGATTTGACTTTGACCATCACATTGAGACTTATTTATTTATTTTGCTATGGAGATGATGTTTATTTCACATGAATCTCCTATCTGTGGATTTCTACAGATGAGGAAACTGGGTCCCAGAGAAGTCTTTCCCTCTTATTCTCCCTCCCTCTCTTCCTCTTTCATATACACAAGAAAGCTCTCCTGAGCCTATGAATCAAGATGTATACATAAACTTAAACAGATATATGTATACACAAACTTTCTCATTCTTACAAATAGCCTTCTCTGGAAAATCATTTTAGAGCATGACATAGTATAGTATAACTAAAATAATGGCCTGTTCCACCTGAGTTGCTTTTCTAATGTAGTATATAGCATTTGTATCAAATGATTTGCACATTTAGACAAACAAATAATCGTAGTAGTGACATGAGAAACTCCATTTGTTCAAAATCTATGACGTATGATACAACCATCCCATTTATCCTTACAACAGCTCTTTGTTAAAGAGGAAAGTGAAGTTTAGAGTGGTTAGTAGATTGAAGGTCACCCAGCTGGAAGATACGGACTCCAGATTCAAACACATGGTCTCCTGACACCGATACCCCAGCTCTTCACCCCTGTGCCAGGCTTCTTGCCTCCCCTAGTGTTTCCTCAGAACCCAGTTCTGCTGAACTGAATTTACATGTGCATGGCCATATCTGGTCTCAAAATAGAAGAGCCTGGGTGCATTCTTAGTGTCTTATAGCTTCTTCTGCCAACGTTCCTTCCAGGCATGTGTTTACAAATACCATTTTCCTTCTTCCCTCCCTGTGAGGCACTCGGCCAGCTAGCTACCAGGGCATCCAAGTTTGCTGCCACCTCTCATATCCTTAACTGGGTGTTGCTTGCTATAGCATCTTTACCCTCCTATGCCTGGCCTTTTGAGAAAAAATGTGTACATTTTGTTCATTTGTGTTGTTGTTCTGTTTGCTTGCTTGGTTTACTAAACTTCTGTGATCTGAGACAGGCAGTTGGACCACAGCAAGACTCCCTGAAGCTGTGCCCAGATTTCGTCACTCTCACTCTCACTGCCCCATCCGGTTTTTGAGCGCCTGTATTTGCTATGTGCCTCCTTCATTTGACTGGTTTATATATTTTTTTCTTCCTACCATTTAAACCAATCTTATTAGAACTCTAAAATTACATATAACGTCTACTCCCAAAACATAGGTCAAGCTTGTATTTTAGTGTCATATGCACACTTTGTGTATTTTAACTTGGCAAAATAGGATTTTTTCCTACTCCATTAAAAATTTCAATGTAAAATATTTCAGAATTTAGAAAGGCTTAGAGAAAAATAAACAAATGAATACTTATAACCTGGCTTTATAAAATCTTGACATTTTGCTATATATATTTTATTTTTGAACTCTTATTCCATTGATCTGTATCTATTTTTATGCCATACCACCATGCTGTTTTGATTACATAGCTTTGTAACATAATTTGAAATCAGTAGTCCTCTAGATGTGTGCCAAACCTTAAGCTTTGAGACAAGCAAACAGGCCTTTTTGACAGAAAGCCTGGTTGTGTCTCATTTGTTTCATTAGGATGTTTGTGCCCTGGGGGTGGTAGCTTGCCAAGAACTCTCTCTCCATAGCTACTGTCCAGGGGGACCCAGGAGCAAGCCCTTTGGCTATCCTAGGCAGGCAATCAAGGGTGTCTCCTGGGTTGTAGCTGCAAAGCTGTGCGTAAAAGCTCTTTAGCAGAGATACTAACAGTCTGGAGTGCAGCAGAGGCCATTCTTGTGGGAGGATAAGGTGTGTGCATGCTCTGAGGTCTCTGGAAAGCAGTGTAATCAGACCCCAGATGTGCTTAATCAGAAGCCTGCCCCTCAGGCTGCAGCCATGATCAGAAGCCAACAGGCACCTTTCCTAGGAAGACTGAGCTCCTGGGTTTGTTGCTTCTGGCTGTGCCTGGAAGGTGCTGACCACTTAAGAACTTTCTCTGCTGGTTGTACTTCTGTGGGGCCTACCAAGATGAGGCCAGGAGAGGTGTTGCTGGTGGTAGCTAGCAGCAAAAGCCAGGCAGCAGACACCTGTCAAAACTTCATCCGGGAGATACTGGTGTTGTGGAGTGTGACAGAAGACCTATCCTTTAAAAAAAAAAAAAAAAAATGGTGTTGCCAGAAAAAACCAAGGTGCTGAGTGTGGAGAGCAGGACCAATAAAATGGCATTGGTTCTGATCAAGATAGCATAAAGTATAAAAAACAAAGTAGACTAACTCATGTCAACCAGAATGGTTGTCTGTCAGCCATGGCACTTTGGTTCAAGAGGGAAATAGCCTAAGTTAGAGCAGACAGATCTGCCAAGAAAATACACCTAAGATATCTGCACATGGGATCAGAGCAGCCATGTCTGCAGAGCAGGACCATCTATAGCGAGACTCCTATAGATGGTTCCACACTCACCATCAGGGATGCCAAGGCATTTATGGAAAAGACCCAGAAGGGTAGAGTACACCACTTTCAAGGTATAACTGAGTCAGGCTGCAGACCACTGTGGAAACAGCTGAGCTCCACTCACCAGAGTGCTGTTGCAGGCCACGCTGCTCTCCCTTGGCATCAGCCATTGGAGGCTCTGCCCTGCTGGACTGAGGATTTGTCTGCTCTGGAGACCCTTCCTTGCAAGACAGCTCCCTTGCCCACTGCACTGTCTCCTGGACCTGCAGACTGAGACTCTGGGACTTGGATTCATTATCCCCCATTGATTGCTCTTTATGTGTATGTTGTATTTCTCTTAGATTGTTAGAGCGCGAGTAGCATATTAACCCATGTTGATGTTCTACTTTGAGTGACCCTGCATTCAATACAAGCTGAGTGAAGAGCACAGTTACTGTGTGTGACTCTTATCTATCCCGGACTGCTGGGTGGCTCAGCAGGTGCTCCCTGAGCAGTGGCCCGGCTGACTTACAGGAAAGACTGAATCACAACATATGCTGTGACAGTGAGGATTATGATGCCCATCCGTCTTGATCCCAGACAGCATCCAGCAGGCCCCAAACTTGTGTCAAACCAGAAGCCTGCCTCTCAGGCCAGTGCTCTGTGGACCAGCAGACAGTCTCACCCACACCAAGTCTGGGCACCCCTCCATTGGTGCCTCTCGCTGGGCCTGAGCCTGGGGAGGCCCTCTGTGCACTGGTGCTCAGGTTGTGCTCCAGCCTGTGGTCCTGTCACAGCTAGATATCTTGGGAGCATGTCCCTCTGGAGCAGGTCTTAAAAGTTGGGGGCTGCACAGGAAGTTCAAACCCTTTGCTCCTCAGGGAGCAGCCCCGGTTTGAGTGTCCTCCGGGCTATGGGCAGAGCATGGCAGTGGGTGGGTGGGGTTTGTGGTGAGATGATGAGATTGTGTCTGAGCTCCTGCTACCTGCTGCCCTGTGAGTTTCCCCACCTTCTCCCCATTAGGAGCCTAGGCATCACCAGCTGTCAGGTTTTAGGCTTTTGTCAAAGGAAGTTGTTCCATGTGTATCTGAAGATTGTGTTAGATCTGGTGTGTTGATGGGAGGAGGTGGGCTCAGGATCCTTTCCACATTGAGATTTAAATTAAAGCACAAATCATTCAAACTGCTGCTTCAGTGTGGCCTTTACAGGACCTAGCGTTGAGGGATTCTGCTTGATAAGGGCAGTTTCAGGCAAGGGCGCGGACTCTGACCTTTTTGGGTCAGTGATATTTTAGTTACACTTTCCATTCTTGAAAGTGCCTGCACAGTCATACAGGATCACAATAACCTGATTTCCCACAACTGGGAAAGGCACACTTATGAAGACCTTGCTTTGGCTAGCAGAACCGCAGGGCTCTGAAGTTGTCATCATGCGTTGAACAGTGTGGGAGCGATGTTCTGTGGAGCACCCATGTGCAGAGGGCTGGGGTGGCAGTGCAAGGCTTGCACAGCTCAGAAGGCTTGATCCCTGGTGTAACCCCCCACCATCCATTTCTGACTTCTTCACTTGCTTCCCTCCCATTACTCAGTCTCGGCCACTTGAGCCTTCTTGCTGGTATCTGAGCACATCAATATGTTCTGGCCTCAGGGACCTAGTACCTACTGTTGTGCTGGCCCTCCAGTTTAGCCTTGTAATTACTCCACATTTTCTGTCCTTCACCTTTATTTTCCATCCTTTGTCACTATTTCACATATTATACATGTAGTTTATCTTGTGTATTGTCTGGTCTTTTCCCTCACCTCCATGTCTATGAATGCAGTGACTTTAGTCTGTTTTACATTTTTCCTAATGCTGTAGCCTTAGCATCTAGACTCATGTCTAGCACATAATGTGCTTCATAAATATTTCATCAATAAATTAGTGAAATAAAAAATTTTCAATATATTATTAAAAATAGCTCAAAGTTATTAGCATAAGGGAGTCTTCACCTTCTGTGTACTTTGTATTTGAAAATGCCAGAAAATTTGATAATTTTGCTCATTTCAATGGTGAATCAGTCATGTAACATGTCCTGGGCATGATAGGCAGGGCTCTGATTTGGAATGGAAAGTTCCATAGAGGGAACCGAAGTGATCCTTACAGAAACCTGCAAGTCCTCTCTTATTTATCAAAGGACAAGTGTTTTGATGCGGAGGCTTGAAACAAAAGTGACCTTGGTGTGGCAGCTTAAGAGTCAACAGCTTAATGTCATGGCTTTTATGAAAAAGAAGATTTAATATAGAGAGACAATATCAATTTCTCATTTATGTCCCAGCTCTAGCTGTCTTGATTCCTCTGATCCCAAGCTTTGTCTGCCTTCCTGCTACTGCACATGAATTGAGACCAGCTCACTCTACGGAATACATTTGCTCTCTCCTAGAATATTGCTTTTGTTACATGAAAACAATAAGAGTCTTGCTATTCAGTCCATCTGATAATTTAGCATTGTTTGGGCAGATTTTAAAAGAATTCATGATTTGTAAAACAAATGTAGTTATTTGGAAAATATGTTTTTCCCCCCTTCATGAGATTTTATTTGCAGTATGTTTTCTGTTACATATATTTTAAATAATTGATGACATGTGTGAGAAGTTATATAACATTATATGAATGAGTATTAGTTGTGAATATCTAAATATTCATTCTAGGGAAGTGACTTTTAAAATTCATAATTAAGCATCATATATATATGTATATATGCATACACACACATATATATATTATGAAACTCTTAAATGCATATGTGTATAAAAGTGCAAATACTGTTTATGTTGTCATTTTTGTAAGATAGTAGCCTCTCAAGCTGATATCTGGCAATTTTCACCCTGCTATAGAAAATGAACACTACTTGTATGATTAGGTGTCACGGTGATGGTTGCTATTAAGGAATATGGTGCTTGATTCTCAGCAGCAAGTTCTCCTAACACACTGACAGAGGGATGGGCTGGCCATCTTTGGGTAGTGTATACTCTGGTCCTAACGCATATGAGTTTGTTGCATTTCTTTAATTGTTCATTTGGTTTTAGATTCTCAGGTGGTTTTGATTAATGAACCAAAAGAAGCAAATTTGTGTACAGAAGACAGAAAGAATTGTAACTCAGATGGTTGCTTTTAGGTTAGTACAAGTTAAAACAGAAATACATAATCTTGTTATTTTGATGCAACATTAATTCCTACTGTATTGAGAGGGATGAAGTACCTAATTAAAATTCCAACATTTTCTTCCCTCTTTTAAATCTTCCTACAGACTAGTAAAAATCTACAGAACCATGAAGGAAATATTTTAACTTCCAGACACTGTGGATATTCCTCAAAAACAGCTTTAATGCTATTAAGTACTGAGAGAGGCAAGGAATGAATAGTCTTTAATTCCACTCATTCTCCTGGTTTTTCAGGAGTGGAAAGCACCTGGCCCTCCCCTGCCCTGAAGCTGAGGACCCTATAATATGTTTCTTCATATCTGTTGTTTTAAAATATTTTTATTTAAACCATTTTTTTCCCCTTTACTTATTTAATAAGCATGAATGCAGTACGTACTATGTGACCAGAGTGTTCTAAGTGCTTTTGAAATATTTACTCTTCTTTTTCTAATGTGTCTTTTTGGCCCTTTTTATCTTTCTGTTTCAATTACATTTACATATTATCAACTTCTGAACAAAAATCTTTCTCTCAGCAACAAGCAAATTCAACTAATGAACCAATTTCTCATAGAATGTATACACACTTCAATGATGAAAGGGTATCTCTATGTAAAGATTATGGGAAGTTCTGCGGGATCTCTCGATGTCAAAGAAGCCCACTGATCCATACCCATATTTTATACTTTGGTAAGATTAGGCCTTTTCTTTTCCCAACTGAATCCTTCCATGGTGTTAAAAAGGCTTGATAGTCAAAGTTGGAGAAACAACTACCTCTAATAAACTTCCCTCCTAAAACATTGTAGTACATGCTTGCTTATTAAAAGATTTTACAATGAAAAAGCCTATTTTAGTATGTCATTTTCTTAAAAATATTAAACATTGAATTACCATCTGATCTATCAATTCCATTCTTGGGTACATACCCCCCAAATTGGAAGTAAAGACTCAAGCAGATATTTATACACCAATTTTCATAGCTGCATTATTCACAATAGCCAATAGGTAGAAGGGAGCTCATGTACATGGACAGAATGGATAAACAAAATGTGAGAGACAATTACTCAGCTTTAAAAAGGGGGGAAATCCTGATACTGCTATAACATGGATGAAACTTGAAGAGGTTATATAGTCGATGAAATCAGCCAGCCCCAAAACAACAAATACTGTACAGTTCTACTTGTATGAAGTATTTAGGGTAGTCAAATTCATAGGGACAGAAATTAAAATGGCAGTTGCTCGGTGTTGTGGGGGACAGGTTATATGAAGTTATTATCTAATGAGTACAGAATTTCAATTTGGGAAGATGGAAGAGTTCTGGAGCTGGTTAGTAGTTAATGGTTAATAATGTGTATGTACTTAATTGGCAGTGAACTCTCCACTTAAAATAATTAAATGGTACATTTTATGATATATATTTTACCACAGTAAATAAAGAATCTCTTTTTACCTAGTAGTTACTAGGTTATTTGATTATAGAATATTTTTTTCAAGGAAACAAAGTTTTAAGAAGAAAAATTGGAACACAGTTAAGAAAAACCTGGTCTATGCACTCAGAGTTGAATTTAACAAATGTGAGCTGTAATAATATTCCATACATAAATCATTTCTATTTTTCCGTGGACCTATGATAGATAACACCCTTTTGCTTGTATGCAGGCCTACTTGATATCTGACCATACCTATATAATTATGTTCTCAACTTGAAGAGTAGCCTCAAATGAAAACAAATGTGGTAGTTAAAAGCAATACAACTTGATAATGGTGAAATAAAGATGAAATAGGTCAAGGGCAAAAGTTTTAATCTGGGTGAATGAGGGGAGGCTGCCATCATGCTAAAGGACCACAGCAGTTTGGGAGAGCAGGGGATAAAGAAATTTGGCTTCAGTCATGTTGATAAGACATCTTTTTTAGTGGTGGGAAACCTACAGGAGAAGGGATAATTATAATCAGCATTACAGAGTACGAGGAACTTTGGGATCATGAGGAAAATTGAAGGGGTTAATCTTGGAGAAAGATGGAGGTGAGGGTGTTTCACACTAGATGGGAGTTACAGAAGTTCCCCTTCTGACTGTGAAGTTACAACTAATGAGATGAAGGATCTGAAAATAGCAAAGAAAATAGTACCTGGTCACAGTGCCTAGACTGCTTCCTCTTATTCTGAACAATGTTCTGTTTTCAGAAAGCTTCTTCTTCTTCTTCTTCTTCTTCTTCTTCTTCTTCTTCTTCTTCTTCTTCTTTTCATTTTGAGAAATTCACTTTAAAGAACACATTTTAAGGGCTTTAATTACATCTGTTATTAGAAAGCCTGTTAAAGAAATTAGGACAATGATTTAAAAAGCATTCCTCTGACTTTGTTCTTCATAATGAAAGCTACAGCAAACAATTAGTCTTCAGATGTTAGGAGTAAGGAATGCAAAAGTTTATAGTAAGACAAGACAAAAGGCATCTCCAGACACAGGAATAGAATATCTAAAATGCCCTAGCTTTGCACCAAATGAATGAAAATAGTCTAGTTTTCATTCACAGTTTGCAATATAATACTTGTTACATGAAAACATTATTTAGTTTTAAGCAAAGGAAAAAATTATATTCATGCTGAGCCTGTTGCTATGAGTGATGTGGCAGATAAAAGGAGTGGATTTTAAATAGCACAAATGAGGGCACATGAGAGCCCAGTGTCCCTTAGGTTCAATGCTTAGCACAATGCTGAGTACACAGTAGGTGCTCAGAAATATTTGTTGAATGAATGGATCAATGACCGAATTGATTTCTGAAGGTTAAGAACTATTATCATCAAAGAGCTGAGCTGCAATGAAATGTGTATCCTGACTGCACTTTAATATTTTCACTGACATCTAAGAGTTAGGGGAGGGATCACAGAGTGTAAAGCGCTAGCACTCAGGAGAAAAAGAGATGGTTTATTGTACTTCCAGGAAAGGTCAGTCCTGGGGAGTATTAATTGTGAATGAGACTAAAGAACATTTGGGCTGAATGTCAGGGGAAGTTTTTGAAGAGTAAAGAGTGTTAAGCTACATCACAGAGCCAGAGGTAGAAACTCAAGGGAACTGATGGAAGTCTCAATGTCTGGAGAATTTATAGGAAGACTGGACGGAATCCTGGAGAAGAGGGGGGTGAAATGCAGCCCCTCAAAGGTGTATGTACTGCAGGACTTTAAGGCTTTTATCTTGTTTCTCTGTTGTGCTGCTGCACTGGAGTTGTCTAAAACACAAAGGAAAATATGCATATGAGGGATTTGGGCAACTTGGACAATATCACAGTGATACAATACTACTAAAAGGAGTTTGGGTTATTTGGATAATGATGCTATCCATGATTAGGTAAGATTCTAAGAAAGCAAGCAAAAAACAAATGATTTATTCTGCAGTGTTTTTGAAATAATAGATTTATCAAATATGCATATGATTAAATATAAATGCCTACAGCAATATATATATATATATATATATATATATATATATACACACATATATATATATATAGAGAGAGAGAGAGAGAGAGAGAGTAACACTAATTAGAAAAAGTGAACTAGTGAATTCCTTTTAGATCTTTGATTCTTGGAAAATTAAATTTGTGGACAGTGATGCCATGTAGCTTAACCATACCCCAAATCTCTACTGTCCTCTGGAGCTGAAAATCTTCTAAAATCAGCCTACATAATGAAGCCTTTGTTATAGCTCAATTTTGCCTTTATTATATAGAATGAGTGCTTTGTGCTGCATATTTTGTGCGTTAATTTTAAAAGTTGAGCTATTTTTATCTAGGAAGTGAAATGACAGGTCACTCTACGGGAATCCATAAGGATTTTCATTGTAAAATGAAAATAGCTTTAACTAAAGAACATTCAACTCCACCCCAATACAGATCTGCTGCCTACAGTATCCCTAATGCTGCTACCTTATTTCACTTGCCATTTTAAGAAGTCTGCTTTGAAAGGTCCTATTTCTCCCTTCCCAAGTTAGTATTTTTTAATTTTAATAAATAATAGACTAATAATGTTTGTAAAAATAAAATTGAATGTTATTAATTTTATAGACAGAGAAACAGATATATAGGTAGAGATACATGTATAGATACATATAGGTGAGAGAGGGAGAGAAGGAGGGGTGAGAGAAAAGACTGAGATTCTCTAACATATGTAATTCAAGAATATTGTCATTTTGAACACAATAGAGTCTTTCTACTGATGACTTATGATTTAACAGTTGGTTTTTTTCATAGGTTAATGGATATATCATATCACATGGAGAATCTTTTTAAAAGGCCAACTTTTCAGTGGAAATATGCTACATAAATAAGATTAAGTTTCTTATTTTTAAGTGAGGTCTGTGAGAAAAAGAAAGATTCTCAGCAATTATATTTTAGACGGACTGACATGAAATATTGGCTACGTGAAATGCCCAAAATTAATGTGATGAATGTTGTGCCTCTCTCGGTAGGTAAGCAGGGAGGAGCTGGAGAGGGGGTGTCAGAAGATGTTACAGTGGTGAGGGGCGAGTCCTGGTGGCCCAGCTCTCTCGCAGTTCCCACTGCCTGCTGGACATTCCTGCAGCAGCCTCAATGGCAACCCAAAATCAATCATACCTCCCTCCTAAATGTGCCGCTCCTATTCTAGTGCCTGTTGTAGTTAATGGTAACCCTACCTACCAGGTGTCCAACTAAAAACTTCAAAGCTAAAGCAGATGCACTGTGAGAGGCCTGTGTCCTGGCCCCTGGGAGGGACCTGCCATGCCTCTTTGTTAGATGCTGGAGAGGGGGCGCGGGTTTCCACTACAGCCCCAGTGCATGGTCACTTCCGATTGTAGGTGCCCATCTGAATACACACTGCTTTGAACAGCAATGCAAATAGTATTTACAAAGTATCTACAGGATAAAAATAGCCTTTTTTCCCCTCTTGAACCTTAGATTGGGCAACTTAAGTATTTTAATTATGAAAAGGCAACAGTGAATGATACTAATTTTTACTAATTTTCACTCTCCTTTTCCTTTTTTGCTTTACCACCTTCGGTTAGCAATGCAATTTTATTGGTTGAGGAATGGCAGTGTAGGTGGCAGCCCCTTGTTTCTTGATTGACTTTGACCTTGTGTGCCAAGCAACCTTCTGAGGATTCAAGTGATAGTAGAATCTCTGTTGAGATTCCATGCAGGCCTGTCTACAGCTGAGCCCTGGTGCCAGCAATTTAATCCTGCTCATTCTTAATTTCATCAACAGTTCCATCAATGATGCCGTAAATCTTCAAGCTGGGTATTATCAGCTGTGTCCAAGACTCCTAAGACCTGCCCACTTCAAAGGATGAATTAACATGGTTTTATTTTCTCTGTCACAGCTCCATATTTTAGATAATTTTGTTTAAGTGCTCAGAGATTTCCAAGATCCCTTTTGACATTAATTTATACATAATAAGGTAGGTACACATAAGAATAGAGAAATCTAAGGAGGCTGGTTCCATTAGGAACATACATTGGAATTGTCCAACTCCTATAATATTCTCATAATATATGAGGTCTGTCCAGAAGTTATCCAGCCATTAAATAGGGAAAATAGAGACATTTATTGAAGAAGATAAAAGATACAAGAAACATTGTACACAGGACAATGATGGCTCAGGCCCCTCCATAGTAGGTACCTTGGGACCTCACACAGCTCTCCCAATTGCCATCAGCTGCCCCATTGTATTTTCCTGAATCTCACTGACAGTTGGAAATGTCTTCCCTTTCAAAGGTGATTTTAGTTTCGGGAGAAGCCAGAAGTTGCAGGCTTCTGTCAAATCTAGGCTATAGAAGGGCTGAGTCACCTGGGGGATTTGATATTTCACCAAAAATCTCTGCACAAGAAGTGATGCATAAGCAGGTGTCTTGTCATGGTGAACTGCCAGTCACCACATTATGTATATGTATGTGGTTAACTATGTATAACCACAGTTATACATAGCTGTGTTCTTCTGAATTAGCTGAATGGTTTCTGTGGAAGAATCTTCATGCTTAATGCAAAATTTGACGCAGATTCATTGCTCTACTTAGTCGTTTCAAATGCGATGTCCACACAGTACACAGGCTCACTCAACAATGTCTTCTGCCTCCATTGATTAGTACAGTGAAGTCATTGTTCATGCGTGCACATTCCAGTCCTCTCTCCTTGGCTGCCAGCTTACATTGATGTCATGCAAACCATTCTTGTTATTATAACAATTGCTGGAATTTTCCCGACCGACCTCATATAATAGTTATAATAACCGTAACACTTCATATAGGTTTTCTTGTAGCATAAATTCAGAAAAGAAATAGGTCTCATGGCAGCGTTCTCTTTTTCACATTCTCCACAGAATAAATCAAGAGCAGGCTAAAGCAGATCTCCAATATCCAAACAAATGAGTAATCTTTTGTGAACAAAGAAGACAACATGCCTTTAGCTTACCTCAAATATTTGTTCCTTAAAAAAGCAAAGGCTATAAAGATGACTCTCAGAAGGCTCATCATACCTAAGTTTGTGAGGTAACGATGACATTCTTCCCAATGACAACCTATTTCTTTACAATAGAACTAACAGGCATGCCCCAAGATACCCACTAATCTCCAACCCTACTCCCCTAATTAATTAATTTAATTTTTTAAATACTCTATTTATTTATTTTGAGAGAGAGAGGAAGGGAGGGAGAAAGAGAGGGAAAGAAACATTCATGTGTGGTTGCCTTTCACACACCCTAAACTGGGGACCTGGCCTGGAACCCAGGCGTGTGCCCTGACCAGGAATCAAACTGGCGACCCTTTAGTTCTCAGGCTACATTCAATCCACTGAGCCACACCAACAATTAATTTAATTGTGAGAACAAGAACAATGAGAAAGAAGCAACAGAAATGCAACTATGAAATATACAATGACTTTTTTATTGCCCACTTGTTGCACTATATAATATTTTGGGAAAGTTATGTATAACTTGATTCTGATCCAAAATGTGTGGATTTGCCACACCTATGAAACAGGCTTCCGGACTATCGTTCCCCAGTTCTTCCCCTGGGTAAGCTCGTGACCCCACTGTGAGGAGCACCTGTGCAACCAAGGGACTAGCCACTTGTCTTCTTTAAAGCCACCGTGAACCATTAGAGAAAAATCAAAATGAATAAACCAGTTTAGAGACATCTAACAGTCACAAAAGGCTCTCTTCCTACTTTCACACTCCTAGACGGCTCTGGCTTTCTATACTATTGGTATTCCATGTTACAGAGCTCACAAAAATATGATTTTGGTTTTAACAATGATGCTGATGGGACCGCCCATTGGCTGCTGCTCCAGGCCTGTCTTCACCTAAAGGCTTCCACTCCACTGTCCATCCACAGCCACCGCTGGAATTTCCCTCTCTCCAGATTTTCTAGCTGCAATTATAGTTTCTCATTTACAATGGAATGTGGCAAACAAGAAATACTTGGAGCTACTTCATCCTTGGCAGCTGACTAAGGTGATCGGGTGTCCTGTTTTTCTTTCTTTCTTTTCTTCTCTTAAAAGTGGGACAGGTCTTTGTTTTTGCTGAAGTTTGCCGTTTTCTCCTTGTTACGGATGTGCAGTCTCCTTTGTGCTGACGGCCAAGAAAATTCTGGACTGCTGCCCTGTTTGCCTCCAGAGACTGATACAAAGTCTTCAAAGTAAAGCCAGTGGGTTTTTTTGTTTTGTTTGTTGTTTTTTTTGTTTTGTTTTGTTTTTTGTTTTTTTTCCAAAAATAGAGTTTACCAGAAACAAGACATCTTCATGCTTATGAGGACCTTGTTGTCTACTAAGAAACTTTCAGACAGGCAGCCTGGACTTGGCCTCTCTGAGGTCTGCAAATGTACTTGAAACCACTTGACAAAAAATGATTTCAGCAAGTGCAACAATGACGTTAAGTTTCAATTTTATTATTTTAGTTTTTCATTTGGCTCCAAAAGAAAACGTTTACACATATTTTCAGTTGGCTGTTCTTTGGGCAGATCCTAAAGCGGACTTCTGGCAGTTTTCAGAAAAAGTAGAACCATGAAACGACTTGTTTAACCCACGTTCCTCCACATCTATGTATTTTGCTGCTGCTATGGGAAAGACTGTCAACCTCTAAGTGACAGGCTTTAGGTAAACGAGGTATAAACAGCCCCTTCTATTACATGCACTGCGAAGGAGACATGCCATTCTTTCCTGAAGCCTGCACAAACAATAGGCCTATTTACCTAAGGCCTGAGCTACCTAAGTACTGAGATAGAAACAAACCTATCATCTATTCTGCTCCTGCAGACTATTTGAATCCATTATCCATTTATTTAGTGTTTGGCTCAGATTTAAAGGAGTCATTTAATAACCCCTGTTCACAGCAAGCTGCAACCAGGGTCAGCCCTCCCGCTCTGGCCTTTTTGAAAGACTCTGTGTAGCTTTGCTCCAGCTCTCTCTCATGGCAGCCGTTTCTGCAAAGCTGTGCATTAGGTAGTGAAATGGCCATGAGAACAATAATGGTTTTGGGAAATGGATGTCAGTGTCTGGTCTTACGACTGTGAGGGATATTGATAAAGCTGTTGGAGGCCGATTATCTTCAGAGTGAGAGGCTCCACAAGGGTTTCCAAGGTGCCACGAAAAGTCAACCGCTTAACCCCTCAGAAAGGTCACTTTGTAAGAAAAGTCAGCTACGCTCAGGAAGGGGGAGACTAGATGACAGACAGTGGTTATGAAGGAGGAGAGAATGCTTCCATGTCAACTCTGCACTCTTTGTATTTTTAAAGAATGACTTTTATTTAAAGATATTACCTCTCTACTTTTTTAAAAAAATGAAATTTACTACTTTCTAGTTTGGTAATTATTTATTATGCTTGTTGTTTATGGTCTGTCTACTACTTCACCCCCTGCCTGGAATTTCCAATTCTGTTCTCTAGCCTCATAAGTCTACTTGGCACATAAGGAGCACTCAAAAATAAAAAAGCTTAAATGAATATAAGTAGTGCATGTTCCTTTTTAGAAACCTAAAAATATAGGAATGTATAAAATAATATAAAGAAATGTACAAGATAATAAAAGTCATTCTTTGATTTAAACCCACTAGACAACATTTTTAACCTTGTGGGAAGTCACATATACTCACCCGCTGTGATATGAATTATGCATAAGTGTGTATATATCAAAATCAGTTATTTATCAAAGTTTGTCCCTCATGTGTTTCTGAGAATTCACAAAAGGGTGCATACTTGTTTCAGTGTTTCAGTCTGGTTCGTAATCAATCTATCTCTATCCGTGGTTCTTAGCTGGGTTGGTTCTCCCCAGCCCCCATCCTCACACACCTGGAGACACTGTTCTGGAGACATTTTTGGCTGTTGTTACTGGGATAGGCTGTGGGAGGGGTATGGCAGCTAATGTGTGAAGTTCAGGGATGTTGTTAACTTTCTGACAGTGCACAGAAAGAATAGTCTCTGCAGCCCACTCCTCCCATTAATAAAAGAATTTTCCAAGTCAAATGTCAGTTGTGTTGCGGCCTGAAACCCTGATTTACACTCTTCCTTTCCTAAGGTATCCTTCTGGTCATGTTCCCAAGTCTGTGAAACCTTGATGTGAAGTCTTCTTCCTCTGCTTCTCCACTTACTATGGCAAGACCAGTGCTCTTGTCGAGAATGCCATCACCATGTCCTTGCACTGGTCACTCACCACCACGGGGGAAGATGCTCAGAGAAGTCTCCTCTATTGCTGGCTCTATGCAACCCAGGAACAGCAGTTCTTGCCAAGGGTGCCATCTCCACACTCTGAGCATTTCCAGGTGGCTGGTGCCCAGCAGGCACCCATGCAGACCGCAAGAAGTGCCTCCTTGCCACCTCTGTGCTCTGCACAAGGATATCATGACATATAGGCAGCTGTGCTTGTGCCAGGGACAAAGAGGTGAACCTTTAAACATAAGTCATTGCTCAGATGTTCATGAAGTTGGTCATGAAAAATAGTTTTTGTTCTCACTTCTCTATATGGAAGAGTTCAAATTAAGTTCAAAGGGCCAGCTGAGAAACCATTATCTTCTTCAACATTTTTCTTATCCCAGCCCTCCTCAAACCTGGAACTGCTGCCCCCTCCTCAGCTCCATTTGTAATGATGGGAGTCAGGAGAAACAGGATAAGAGCAAAAGGAGGTAGGGAGCTACGTGCAAAGCAGTATTTGGCCTTGGCCTTTCAACAATGCCCATTTGTGTTGTTTTATTTTGCTACCATTCCCCATGAAAATATTCCAATACACTTTCAGATACATAGAAAGCTATTGTATTTTTCACTCAAATCCTCTTTTATATTTTCAGTAACCTTTTACAATTTAATTTACTTAAGTTCCTTCTGTTGTTTATTAAATATAGTTCCTGGAATTTGGTGCTTTGGATTACTATTGTGAGTGATTTTTTTAAATGACATGTTTGAACTTTTTGCTGACTATAATATATGTCTCTATAGAAATGTAAAGAGTTAAATATCTTGTTTCTAATAACTTTTCGACTTATTTTTATTAATAGAAATACCGTTTAAGTTAATTCTCCTGGACATTTGAGGTACTCATATCATCTGAGAATAATAGCAGTTTGTTTTCTCATTTCCAGGACGATACTAGCCTGTAAGTCACTTTTGTGCAAAAACAGTACAAAAAGTATCTTATCTAGGTAAGCATCTCCGAGTGGGTGGCTTGGCTGGTTGGGTGCATGGATAGAGCTTCCATGAAAAGTATAACCAAGTGCTTTTCTCTTGGGACAGATGCAGTCCCACCCCTAGGATGCAGTGATTGGGGTGACTGGACTTTTGCTCCTCCTCCCCTCTGGCTGCTGCCCTACAGAGGGGACAGCCTGCTCCCACTATAGGAGGGGGACCTCACCCAAGCCCCTTCATATGAATTTTACTCCTCTCCCCCACCTCCTATTTTATGTTTTATTGCTTTGGTCAGATTATAGAACAAGGGTAAATAGTAATGGTGATAGCAGCAGTTAGCTAGTTGTCTCTTTAACATTATTGAGAGTGCATTCCTATTTCTCTATTAAATATGCTGACTTAAGATAGATGTTTGCTGATTTGAGATAGATATGGGTTAGTATTCATCTGCATAAATAAATGAATGGATTTTCTATTTTCCAATAACGACCCATTAGAAAATGGAGACAAGATGCCATCAATGTTAGACAGCAAAGAAACATATTAACTGGTAATAAACTTAAGCAATGTGCATGATATAGATATATGAGAAAGATCATTAAACTTTAGTTTAGAGCATTAGGAAAACTTTAATTAGTGGTAAGACAGGCTAAGGACACAAAGTTGCAGAGTTAATCCATCATAAATTAATATATAAATTCAATGCATTACAAATAAAAATCTCAGGAGGACTTTTATGCAAACTGACAAATTGATTCTGAGGCTCATCTGGCAGAGTAAGAGCTCAAGAATAAAGTTGAGATACTTCAAAAGGAGGCACTGCCCAATGAAGAGTCAACGTGTGTAAACTATAATAACTTTGAAAGGATAGCCCTGTTTCAAGAAAGACACAGTAGTGAATATGTGAAACAGAGTTTATTCTTATACTATCATTTATTAATAACCATTACTTTCCATACAAATAACTATAAACCTACTTTTGCCCCACCATGTATACCAGTGTTAATGAAAAGAAAGTCTAAAAATATATGTGTGTGGGTGTTTATAGAATTCATATATACATATACATAAGAATACTAACTTTCAAAATCAGTGGGAAAACTACCAAATAAATAACATTGAAATAATTATTACTATAACATAAAATAGACACTTCTTTGTCGTACTACATAAACACAAAATATCAAATGGATTTTAAGGCTTATACAAAACAAACTCTATTATAAAAGAGTTGGAATAAAACATGAGAACCTTACGCATATACTTTAGGATATGCTAAGGTTTTTCTCAAGAAAGACATGAAATCTAGAAGCAAGGTAAGAAAAAACAGAGCTTTATAAAAAAAAAAGTTAATACTAAGAAAATTACCTAAAAATTAAGATAAATGGAAAATTAGATAGGGATTATAAAATTAGAGCATACATAGTAGGCAAAAAGGTTAACATCCTTTAGGTGTATAGCTCTCAGCAAAGCATGATGACAAGAACTTTAGAACTTTTTAGGAATAATCTCAATTGTTATAACAGATGGGAACTGTGGCACAAAGAGGCTATGTGACCTGTCCAGGCTTGTGCAGCTCAAAAGCAGTGGTGCCTAGACTTCAATCCAGGTGGTCTCTCCAGAGCTGTCCTCTGAACTACCATGACTTCCTGCTCCCAAGACTGAAACTAAGCTAACCAATATTGTACATTTGGGGGAAAAGGAATTTCTCGCATACTACACCAGGGAGTTTAAATTGAAAAACTTTTTGAAAGGAGATCTGGTAATAGAAACATTTATCACCTGAAATATGTTTACCCTTCAAATCACTAATCATGTCCTCATTGGAGCACAAGGACATTTCTACACTGTGGCATTATTTATAATGTATTTGGTATGTAATATAATAATATTCTGTCTCTGTAACTGTGTGTATATAAAGTTTTATACACAAAAGGAAACATAGACTTACATATGTGTACCTATCAGCCCATTTATTTATTTCATGAAAGAGTTCTTCAAGGATACACATATCTGCTACTAGTGCTCATTGCTTGGGAAGAGAGAAATGGATCGAGATGCAGGTGTGATTAAGGATGGGATCTTTCTCTTCTTAATTTAGATTTCTCTATTCTTAAATTTTCTAGTATGGCTGTGATATTTAAAAAATAAAAGGAAGTTACTTCTAGTCAAGTTTTTAAAAGAAGCTTTTATAAAATTAAAGATTGAATTTCATGTATTATCTATTGTATTTTCCTTCTTACTGAGATGACATGTTTTCTCTTATTTGGCTGATTGATTGGAAATGTAATATTAAGGGATTTTCCTAATATTATATGGTCCTCATATTTATAAGATAAAGTCTTATTTTTACAGAGCTTGATATGCCACTAATATATGCCTGAGCTTTATGGCTAGCAATTGTTTAGAATTTTCAGATCTATTTTCAATACAAAATGGGCCTATAATTATCTTTTTATGTGATATTTTTGTTGGGTTGTTACAGCATTATGCTGGCTTTATGAAATGAACTTGGTAGCTTTCCATTGTTTTCTAACATGCTGCCAAAATTCATGCAGTGTTGAAATTAGATGTTATTTAAAACTTTGAGGCAACTCACCAGTAAAATTAATTTTTATAATTACTCTTTGTTACGCAAAACATTATTTTTTTTTTAACTCCAACTTCTGGTTGTGCACACAAGGCTCTTGGAAGTCATTGCTCTGTTCTAACAGTAAATAAAAAGCAGAACAGATAAAAAAAATCAACAAATCTTTTTGCATCCAGAGGAGAGGGGAGGCCATGGGACCAGCTGCACTGTAGCTCCTGAGCTGAGAGAGACTAGCAGGTGAACCCAGGGAGTCCTGGCTTCCCTGAGGAGAGGCTTGGGAGCAGAAACCTGTGCAGGAACCAGTAAGGAGGTAGAAAACCTAGATTATGCTTGATGTCTTGCTGAAGGCTCAGGCAGAAATCTCTAGTCATAGGGGGCCCCATAATAGTGTGAGATTTACCCTAGGAGCTCAGCAAGATACCCACAGTAAATATTGGATAAAAATGCCCTTGGGCTTCTGATGGGGTTTGGTGGGGACAGAATAATTTTGAAATTTTCCAGAGAATTTTGTTTTTCTTAATAGGGCCTGACTTCATCATAAATTGGTTAATCAGGCCTAACCCCCTGGGAGTACTGTCACAGCCTAATGGACCTAGGGAGCACCCAGCTCCACCCCACCATAGCCATCCTGTCTACCTACTTACAGAGTAAGAAGACAAGAGATGCTTGTTCACAGTTCAGAGACACAGGCTCATTAAAAGGCTGAAAACCAATCACAGGACTATAGAATGACTCCCCCCTCCTTACACCTCACCATGGCATTGCTAAAGGCCTATTTACAGCATTTTTTAAATCTAGTACATCATGTCCAGGTTTTAAGAAAAAAATGACAAGGCATACCAGAAGTTCAAAAACGTAATTTGAAGAGACAGAGTAAGCATCAAAACCAGACATGGCAGAATAATGAAATGATCAGACTGGGAATTTAATATGGTTAAATTCTAAGATTTTATGCTAAAAAAAAAACTAAGATTAATATGCTAAGGGTGCTAATGAATAATGCAGACATCAATGTAGCAGAGAGATGGAAACCCCCATAAAGAACCCAAAAGAAATTGTAGAGGTCAGAAAACACCATAACAAAAATGAAGAATGCTTTTTGATGGGCTTATTAATAGAGTGGACACAGCCGAGGAAATAATTTGTGAAATAGAAGATATATTAATCAAATATTAATAAAATCCTCAGAACAAACTAGAACAGATGCTTAAAAGAAAATCCAGAATAGAATACCCAAGGATTGTGTGGTATCTACAAGAGATATAGCATGCATGTAATAGGAATACAAGAAAGAAACTAAAAAGAGAAGGAAATAGAAAATATATTTGAAACATAATAACTGAGAACTTCTCCACATTAAATTCAGACACCAAACCGCACATTCAGGAAGCAAAGAGAATACCAGCCATATTAAGTACCCTAAGAAAACTACAGTGAGGCATATTATTTTCACACTATAGATATCAAATATAAAGGAAAAAAATCTTGAAAGAAGCCAGTGGAAGACACCTTACCTAAACAGTTACAAGTATAAGAATTGCATTCAACTTCTCTCACAAATTATGCAAAGAAAAAGACTAGAGGGAAATATTTACAGTTTTGAGGGAAAAACCACACTAACCAAGAATTCTGTACCATGTGCAATTATGTTTCAAAACTGGAGAGAGATTTTCTCAGACAAAAGAAACACTGAGGTAGTTTGTTGCTAGTAGATCTGTCTTGCAAAATATGTCAAGTCTTTTATATAGAAGGAAAAGAATATAGATTCGAAACTCAGATCAACATAAAGAAAGGACGAGCATCAAAGAAGGAATAAGTTAAGGTAATTAAAAAAACTATTTTATTCTTATTTTTAATTGATCTTACATAATAATTTGTTCAAATAATAGCAACCATGTATATGCTTAAATATATTTATATGTTAGTAAAATGAATAACAGCAAGGATACAAGGGACAGGAGAGAGGAATTGGGGTTATTTTATTATTGTATGTTACACTACATGTAAAGTGGAATAGTGTTTTATGAACTTGGATTATTATAATCCAATATTTAAATTTTTGTACATAGTAGTCCCTTATGATTTATAATCCTCTCTCTATTCTGCAACCCCTTAGTAATTTAGTTTATATTTGTGCTATTGTTTTACTAATTAGATTTTCTAGAGATTTTTCCCATTTCTTTATTTATCTTCCTGAGAACTAGCTCTTATTTTTCTAAGGAGTCAAATGAGAATATTTGCTTTAATTTACACTTTTGGAATATTTATTTTTTGGCATTGCTCATTAGTTTGCTTTTCTCAAATTCTTTTTGTTTTGTTTTTTTAGGAAATATGCCTGGGTTTTATTTTTCATCCCTAGATTTGATACACAGACTCAAAGTTAATAATCTCATTTTGTTTATGCAAAACTGGTCATCCACAAAGAAAATTATGCCATTAGCTACTGTCCCCTTTTCATGTAGAGTGGCAATTCTAATGAATATGTATATTGTTGATTGCTTTTAAAACAAAATACATACATTTTACAAATAAATAGCTCACTTT
This sequence comes from Noctilio leporinus, assembly GCA_004026585.1. NCBI lineage: Eukaryota > Metazoa > Chordata > Mammalia > Chiroptera > Noctilionidae > Noctilio > Noctilio leporinus. The sequence goes on along the minus strand of PVIW01001091.1, from coordinate 312,853 downwards.
CTTTGTTGTTCTTACAGAATCATGGAGGCATTAAATGGAACAGATATGGAGTTGGTATATAAAATAAAATAGACAGTTTACTTAGAGGGAAAAGAAGCATGTCAATATCTTAATAGAAATGTCTAGACTGAAGGAAGGAGTTCTTATTCCCAACCAATACCTAGAGAGCGAGGAAGGCAAAGGATATGCATTTACATAGGATACAAGGAAGGGCATTTCTGAGATGGAAACTTGCACACATTCTCATTTCTGAGGCAGCTCTCCCCTGACCTTGTTTCTCACCTGGCAACTGCTGAACCATTTCTGAGTATTCAGTTCCATTAAACAGGCAAAGTTCTCTATGATGGTATTTCAGAATACCATAGCCTAGTGTTTGGAATTTATTCATTTGTATCTTTTGTGGAGAGATTCGGAAAATGCTGCCCTTTGGGAAACAGCTTGAATTCCTGATAAGATAAATGTCACAAGATGCTCCAAGAAACAATGAATTGGCACAGGGCTCTAGGAAGATTCTTAGCTTGGGAGCCAGCCAGGGCTTTGCTTAAGCCTGGCTCCAAGGCTCTAGGACTAGACCTATGGGCAAGACAGTGGACCTGAACTTCACCATCTTCAACGGTGAACGGAAATGACACTATTTATTTTTCAGGGTTCTTGTGAGGATTAAATGTAAACTATGTGTAAACATTTTAAAAACTCCATATAAAACACTGCCAGAATACTGTTGAGTAAGTGGTGAGTCTATTTTTACTATGATGATCTGACTTGTGTTTAAAAAAAGAGATCCAGTATCTTTTGTGATTTCCAAATGAAGGCATCGCTGACATTCCTCAGTCACATCCTTGGCACGTTTCTGTCATTCAGCACTGTAATTACTTGTACAACACAGGCAATTCAGTTCCACAAACATTTACCAAGTGTCTACCCAGGACTAGAGACTCAATGGAGACACAAAAAAGAGAAAAAATGAGGCTCCTCTTAACAAATGTAGATGTGAATTCCTAAATTCACATCCTGATTTTCTGACTCACCAAACAATTCTGATTAGCAAACACCGTCTATCCCACACTGTCCTCTAAGTTCGTTTTGCCTGAGGCATTATTCCTCGGAGTGCAGAGGAATTTCACTGCTTCCATCTATTTAACTTGTCTTCCTTTTATGTGAAATCAGATGTGAGAACAGGAAGAACCTGGGAAGAACTTTTGGCCCTTCAGTGGTCCAAAGTGGAAACAGTTACATTTTATTAAAAAAGAAGGAGTTTAGCAAAGCATTTTAAAATAGAATGATATGGGAGCTCAGCAGGTCAGGAAAATGCCTTCTGAGGAATTTACCCATGGATTCTCTTAGCGGGTAAAGATCAAAGATCAGCCCTCCACAGCACAAAGGACGCAGTGGTTTTCATCTTAGCCGTACACTATCATAAATAAACAGGGACATTGTGTGCATGGCTTGGTCGTGGCTCTGGGTATGAGAGCTAAGAAAATATATAATTTCTATATATGAATGGTATGTGAGGGGAATGTAATAAACTTTCAAATTTCAGGGGTGTAGGAAGTAGGCTCCATTCAATATTTATGTGTAACCCTCCAGGATTCTGTGAATTAGTCTTTCCTCTCTATTGTGACATGTTTGATTTAAAAGGAATTCATGTTCATCTGTTTGAAACAAAAATTACCTTCACTATCTGTTCTTCTTTTCTCTGTCAGAAAATGTTAAGAGAACCAGCTTATAAAGCAAGTTTAATGACACTTGGGATAATAAAAATACAACACAATATACAGGATGATGTATTACAGAATTGTACACCTGAAGCCTATTTAATTTCATTAACCAATGGCATCCTAATAAATTCAATAAAAACTTGAGTGTATGGAATCACAATTTTCCTATTTTCATTTAACAGCTCCACACAATACAACATACAGTGATAATCCAAAAATAAATATATAGAGGTAACTTAGGTCAGAAAATGTCAACTTTATTTTGTGAATTAGTAACGAAGAAAATGTTGATAAGGCATATAAAAATTTTTGGTATCCTATTGGAACTAAGTTCTATAAGATATCCTGTGACAAGTAAGGAAAATCTGGACTAGACCATTTCCAGTTATTTATGAACATGTAACTGATTGGGTGGTATGATCTTAAGTAAATGGTGGCAAAAATGGATGGGTGAATAGTTTGGAATATCTACTTATTCTGTCTACCTTATGCAGGTGTTGAGTTCACAATCATGTGTAAAGTTTTCTATAAACAGTATTTCTGAGGTATTAATTGTTATTAATCAGCTGTAGAAGGTCTTACTGTCAAGTGAGCTTTAACTAAGTTAAGCAAGTTTGCTTAATGTATTTAATATTCAAAAAACCTTGTGAATTTCTAAGAAGTAAGCCTAATATTTGTTATATGCTCATGGAACTGTATGTATAAACTTTCCAGATTGTTTCTCCCAGGAATATGTTATTGGAGGCACAATATTGTAAATGTAATTCTCCAATTACTGACTCATAACTTGCTTTTTAAGTGTCCGGCCTTCTCAATTTTGTCCTTGCTAACATGCAGGGGAGTCACAGAACATATGCTAGCATCACTTAATGTGACTGATGAAAGGAAGTGTTCATGTGACTCTTCCAGCCACATGGGAAGCTTGCATTACTCAGAGGGAATATACCGAAATACTCTGTGCAAGCCAGACAACTACCCAGTAATATCTGTGTCAAAAAGGAGTCAGTCCATCGAAAACAACAGGCTGATAAAGGGCCATTCAAAACCTTCTAATATAAAAAGAGATAAAAAGCCTTGGAAACATTTAACCTAAATACAAGAAGATTACTTAAAAATAACTATGTCTTTAAACATTTCAAAGAATGACATCTAGAAGAGTAATAACATCTGTTACAATAGATAAAAACTGACCTAATACACAGCCAAAGCCAGGCTGCAAATATTTTGACTCCACATAAAGAGCTTTCTTGTTCAGAATGGCCCTAGAATGGCCATTGCCCTTAGCAGGTAGTGCTGTTCTGATTTCACCTGAATGAGTGCTCAACTGCAACTTTTGAGATGGACATGTGCTAGCTTTCAGTAACATATTGCAGGATGAGATGACAACTAAGATCTTCTTAATCTAGAGATTTGATTGATTTTGCTATAAATTCTCACAGTAAAATGAGAATCCCAGGCCCTGGCTGGTGGCTTAGTGGAAAGATGCCGACCTGTGAACACAAAGGTTGGTGGTTTGATCCCCAACCAGAAAACGTAACCAGGTTGCAAGCCAGGTGTCCAGACAGGTCCGTAGCTGGAGGCAGGTGAAAGGCAGCCATACATGATGTTTCTCTCCCTCTCTGCCTCTCTCCCTTTCCCTCTCTCTAAAAAAATAATAAAATATTTAAAGAAATAACTCAATAAAATAAAATAAAATGAGAATCCACCTGAATAGGAATTTTTCATGTCTCAATTCACAGGAGTCTTATTTTAAGCAGTATCAGAGTATAATGGTATTATTTCGACAAATGCACTTAGAGTTCATTAGGACCTTTATGTACAGATTTTTGTAAACGACTAGGACAATATTATTTTAATCTTTAAGTTAATGATTCACTGCTTTGAGAAGTAGAACCAAACTAACAAATAACCTCAGAGTTGATCAATGTTTTATTAACGACAGACTAAGAGAGCCACCACAAAATCCATATAGCACATAAAGACCCTTTATAAAAATAAGCTATTTTTATTTACAAAGGTCAGCTATTGCCCTAATGTCATTAGTATATTTGCTTTAAATAATATTAAAAATAATAGCTACCACCGTGACTGGTGCATCTCAGTGTGAGCACGGGCCTGTGAACCAAAAGGTCACAGGTTCAGTTTCTAGTCAGGGCACATGCCTGGGTTGCAGGCCAGGTCCCTGGTTTGGGGTGCGCAAGAGGCAATCACATATTAGTTTTTCTTTCATTCTCTTTTTTCCTTCCTTCCCTTCACTCTAAAAATAAATAAATAAAATCTTAAAAAAACAATAGCTACTTTTCTTCTTTTCAATGTAACTTACTTGACACAGGCACATCTATGCCTCATGGTAACCCAATAGAGTAAAAACTGTTATTACTACAACTATTGTTTTAACAAATGACAAAACTAAGGCCATATGAAATAAAGCAACCTGTCCAGTCACCAAAACAGAGATTTACAGTTGTTTTAGAAATATCACTTTCCTCTGTTTGGAAGCAAAAAAGATATTTTACATTCCCCAGCTTCTCTTCCAGTTAGATGTAGACATGTGACTTAGTTTTATAGTTAGTGGAATGAGAGCAGAATTGAATTATGCCATCTACATATCATGGCTTTTTATTGGGTTGGCCAAAAAGTTCATAAGGTTTTTCTTCTGTAAGATGGCCCTGGTAGCCTTCATTCAAAACAGTTTTATTTGGTTACATTCTGACAGCTGTCCTATCGGGTTGCATTAAAAAATAAAGCGTATCAAAATAGGGTAATTTATGTGTAACCATTTTAATATTGAAAATGGAAGAAAATATGCATTTCAGCATATCATGCTTTCTTATTTCAAGAAAGGGAAAAATACAACAGAAACACACACAAGAAAGGATTTTTTTTGTGCATTGAATGGAGAAGGTGTTGTGACTGAGCTAAAGTATCAAAAGTGGCTTGCAAAGTTTCATGTTTTAGATTTCTCACTGGGCAATGTCCCAAGATCGGGTAGATCAGTTGAACTTGTTGGAGATCAAATAAAGACACTGAAGCCCTGGCTGGTGGCTCAGTGGATAAGGCACTGGACTGCAAACCCAAAGGTCACAGGTTAGATTCCTCAGCCAGGGCACATAACCAGGTTGCAAGCCAGGTCTCCAGCAAGGTCTGTAGCTGGAGGCAGGTGAAAAAGGCAATCATACATTAATGACTCTCTTCCTCTCTGCCTCTCTCCCTTCCCCTCTCTCTAAAAATAATAAATAAAATCTTACAAAAAAAATCAAGACATAAGAAAACTCAACATTATATATACTACATGGGATATAGCTGACATACTCAAAATATCCAAATCAATAAAGTTATTGATGAAAACAAAAAATGTGCCTTTTATTTTATGGAGAAAAACTAAATGAACTTTTTGGTCAACCCAATAAAAGGAGGTTTCCCCCCTTTAAACATTTTTTCCATTTTGAACAATCAGGTACAGATGACAACAAATCCCTGAGCAATTTGAGACCTTAAGATGGAAAGAGATGAATTACCAACAGGAGGGAAGCCACCAACCTAACAAACAGGAGCATTCGCCTTGGACTACTAGGTGAGTGAAAAACAAGCCTCTGGTATACAGTCAGAGGTCTATTTGTTATGGCAGGTAGCATTGTTTTAACTGGTGCCACATGAATTACAGATGGTGGAGACAATTTTTAGTCCCAGGCTGTGTACTTCAAACACTATGCCTTTTACCACTAAGCTAGTCCTCTTTTCCTTTCTAATATTAATTGTGATTAGTACTAAAACATTAATGTTTTTACCCTTTTGATTATAAAAATACATTTTTAAGAAGGCTGGTCAAAGTGTATTAATTTTATAGTCTATAGTCATAGAACATATATTTTCAGGACAATGATAACTGACCCTAATTCCTAATTCTAATTTAGTTTTGTTTTTAAGAAGTTGGGGTCTCCAGCCAGGTTTGTAACTGGAGGCAGGTGAAAGGCAACCATACATTGATGTTTTTCTCCCTGTCTTCCTCCCTCCCTGCCCTTCTCCCTGAAAATAATGATGAAAATCTTAAAAAAAAAAAAAAAATTTTGGAACGCCTCAATTTTTTTGGAACAATTATCTTAGAAAATAAGAGAATGCAGGTGACAAAATTAAAAATGGACTAAAAATATAGCTCTAGTCATCATGTTTATACAATGTTATATATAATTCATAATGTTCATAAATTATTTAAAGTGATAAGCCCTTGTGATATTATGATTTATAATAATAATAATATATATTTGGTCTTCCTCCTCTTTTCCGGCACAGAATCATAGGAATTTTCTAAGTGCCAAGAGCCATAAAAGTGTCTTTTGTTGTCAGTGAGGTGACTTTTGGAAAGCATTTAAGGGTGGCAGCTGGTTGCTAGGAGAATCAATCATATGATTGGAGGATTAAACCATTGAGTCTCACCCCCTGACCTCTGGGGAAGGGAGGAAAGCTGGAGGTTGAATCTGTTGTTTCTGGCCAGTGATTTAATCAATTCTGCCAATGTATAAAAGCCTCTATAAAAACGTCAAAAGGGTTTGGGGAGCATGTGGAGATTTGGGGAGCGGAGCATGCTCAGAGGGGCTCCTCACCCCTTCCCCATCCCCTTCCCCTGGGACATCTCTCCCATAGGGCTGTGCCTGAGTTATACTCTTTTTATAATAAACCTGAATCTGGTAAATAAAATGTTTCTATGACTTCTGCAAGGCACTCTAGTGAATCAATGTTCTTTTTTGGTCATTAGGACCTCTGATTTATAGTCATTTAGCCAAAAGACCAGGTGACAACCTAGACTTTCGATTTGCCCCCAAGTGTTTGTGGAGGAGGCAGTCGTGTAGGACTGAGCGCTAACCTGTGGGGTCTGACGCTGCCTTCAGGTAGCCATTGTCAGAACTGAGTTGAATTGTAGGGCATCTGGCTGGTGTCAGAGCATTGCTTGTTGGTGCTAGGAAGATCTGCCCTCTGTCAGTGTCCACATAGTGGGAATTGGTGATCAGACCCTTTAGCACTCTGTCAGAGTACACTGGTATTATCCTCTTGTTATAGATAAGAATGTTAAGGCACAGATTAGGTGACTTTCCTAAGTTTACACACCTGGTAAGTCATGAAGCCAGGGTTGAACCCAGGGATCTACTTTCAAGGCTGTGATCTCAGACGCTATGACACACTGCCTCAGACACACGTGGCACACGGACTCAGACAGGCAGGGCGCACTGCCTCAGACATGCATGGCAGGAAGGTCAAAAGGTTGTGCTCTTTACTCTGCAGAGACAAAAAGGCCACATATTAGTAATCCTCTGCTAAGCATATAATCGACTATTAAGAGAATGATGACTGTTATTCTTTCATTGGAAGTGATCTTATAATTCCTATGACATTTTATAAAACGTCGTCAAATACATGTTTATGCTAAGAATTGCTGAAGAATGAATTAGAATACAGGAGAGATAGAAAACTTTCTTTTCCAAAATTTGTAAAATTAAGATAAAGGTTATAGACGAGGGGAGAGAGACCCAAGTCAGGAGGCTTTCCTTCCCCACCTCAGTTCTTATCTTGCTGCAAGAGATGAATCCAAGCAAGAGACAACCAGCACAGTGGAAATGAGAGTTTACAAGCACAGAGCTGCAAGCAGGCACCCAGCAAGTGTAAATGCCCCACATACAGAAGGAAGAAAGTTGTTAGTAAGTAGTGAATTTGTTCTGTACACTTGAGCCAAGGCTAAAACTGGCTATTTGGCTAATCTAAGTAAGTAGACTATTGGGATTCAGGGGTTATATACTTCTGCTGGTTTCAAGATCCCCCCTTCTTCTCTGCTTTGAGAATAATGTACAGCTACAAAGGCTTTTTTACTCTGTACAGACTCTTTGTCTCAGTTACTGAAATTGTTATAGAGTCTCCCTTTCCCAGCATAGAATACTAAGGACTCCCCCTCCACCTGTGGTATCTCTGCTTGTGACACTCAGGACACCCAGCAATCTCATCAAACTGAGCTCAGGACTGCTGAGTCAGTTGCTGAGACTTGTCATTTTTTGCTTCTAGCCTCCTGGACTATATTCTTTGTTAGATTGCAATGGTGAGGGTCCTGCCTTTATTTCCCATCTGGCCACTCACTCCTAGCTGCTACCTAGCATAAAGAGTAGTAGTATCCTTATTCCGTAGATGGTTCACATGTAGTTGAATTGGAAATTCAGGGAAGAAACTAGAATTTTGGGTGTTTATGTGGGAGGCCCTGAGAGATACCAGCAGAGAATATCAACCCCTTCTACTTTACCCAGGCTTTTTACCATGCCTCAGACCATGTGACTCTGCCATGGTGGTCCTGGGTGATAAAACAAGGACTGTCACAGGGGAAGGCATCTATCTACAAGTTCCAGGGTGCTGGAGTTGGTGGTGTATATACCTAAGGAGTTCTGTCCAACTGGAGTACCCTAAGCTGAGATGGGGCATGGTCAACCTAATGAGAAGCTCTTTTCTTAGTAGGCATAAACATGAGACATAAAGAGAAGCAACCAGCAAACCCTAGAGCAGCAGATGCTTTGGGACTCATAGGTGAAGGCCTGAAGTGGAAAAAAGGAGAATTGTGATGGTGCTGTGTTCAAGAACAGTAGCTATCTTTCCTCATATCCCAGTGTGACTGAATAGCCTGCTCATTAATCAAGTATATTAATTTTATATTGTTGCTGTACTACATTAGTATAAATCTTGTGGCTTAAAACAATCAAAATGTCTTATCTTACATTTCTAGAGGTAATAGAGGTCAGAAGTCTGAACTGAGTCTTCCTGGGCTAAAGTCAAGGTGCCCATAGGCTTGTCTGGAGGTTTGGGGGGAAATTATTTAGTTATTTACCTACTTTGCCTTTTCCATCTTGTAGAAGCTGCCTATGTTTCTTGATTCATGGTCCCCTTCTTCAAAGCCAGCAGTGGCTAATCAGGTCTTTCTCATGAGGCCATCTCTCTGGTTCTTCTGCCTCTCCTGCCTTCTTCCTTTAAGGAATTTTGTGATTACATTGGGCTCAACCAGATAATCCAGGCTAATCTTCTTATTTTAGTCAGCCGATTAGTAACCTTTGCATGTGAGACTTTAGTTCCCCTTTGCCATGTAAGGTACCATACTCACAGGCCCTCGGGACTAGGGTATGGGCATCTTTGGGGCAGGGGGAGCGTTCATTGTTCTCTCTACAAACCAAGTGTAATACAAATATTATTTTTGTAAATATGAAATTAAAATTTTTTCCTTGCAATGTTCTACCACTAATACTTAGTAGTAGTTAGCCTGCTTGGGAAGTACAGATAGACCATGGTGTGTGTGTGTGTGTGTTTTCATATAGTGGTGCATTTGTTATCATATCTGCTCATTTATTCTATGAAATTAAGATATCTATTTAAGCTTAAGGGACATAGTGTTTGTTCTCAGTAAGGGGTCCAGAAGTAGGAAAAGCCAGTGGGATGATCCTATCATATATGGATTCAATATGTTCAGAATTTGAGCGTATTAGATAATGATTTGTTAGGTACTTAGAACTTAACAAATGAAGTGTTATAATAATCTGAGCATCATTCAGATCTCAGTGACAACTTAGATGTCAAAGATATAGATAGTTTTTAGTAAAAAATTTTATAGGCTAGTGTTTGCAAGAGAGTAAATACAAATATAAGTATTCTAGTACACACACCGAAGCCCACAATTGTTTCGCAGAGTGTCATAGTGAGAATTTGAATTAACTGTATAATTCCCTACTACAATTTCCCAAGTAAGGTAGTGACTCCCTTACATTATTTTTTTGAAAGTATTTTCATCTAGTAGACTCTATCAAATAATGGGGATCTTATTACCTGCATGAGTAATTGGATTATTTTGATTGTTGTCTGGGGTGACATTTATAAACAGGTCTAATTAAACAGGTGCATTTATTTCTACTCCATCCCTAAATTGACAGTGAAAGACTAAAACAAAGAAAGATGCCAGGTCATGAGGATATACCAGTAGATAAAAGAGGGAACAGTAGACAAAAGAGGAAACATAATTTTGGAAGATGAAGAACACATGGAGGAGGGGCCGCTGACTTGGTAGGAGAAACTGAAGCATAAGTGCCTGTAGAAGGTAGTGAGCATGTAAAGCAAGGTGGAAAGCTCTCAGGAATCCAGAAAAGCTCAGACTTACCGACCTCTGGTGTTAGAAAAAAATGCAGAAGGCTACCTTATGGCAGATGGATTGACTAAAAGTTGTTCACAAAGCAGTTAGACTTTCTGAACTTCATTCCATGTTGAGTTTCTGGATTCAATGATACCAGGTATAATGGAGTAACCTGCAATTGACCCTACTCCAAATTCAAAGGCAGCATGGACAGAATGCTTTGTCCATTCACACACAGCTTCCAGTCAGATTTTTAGTATATTATGTTTGATTAAAAAGAAACAAGAATCATATGCGAGGAAAAATCCTATGTGATCACTAAAACTTAGAGATCAAAATCTATAAAAGATTGAGCAGAGAGGAAAGACAATAAAGCAAAATAAATCAAAGCAAAAAACTTCAAAAATATTATTAATCTCAAAGAGAATATAATGTATCCAAGAAATAAGGATAATTAAAAAATAGTAAAATGTTCATGGAAATCATCAAAGAGAAAAAACATTAACGTATTCTAAATGACAAAGACATGAATCTCATATTGAAAGAGTTCACTAAATGCCCAGCATGATGACTAAGAAATAAACAAAAACCCATATCTAGAAACATCACAGAATTCCAGAATGCCAGGGATTAAAATGATGGTGCTAGGAGCTTCCCAAGGTGGGTAGGCCCAAAGCAGTTCATACACATAAAATGAAAAGCAAAATGTAGAGTGGAGGGGGCAGGGGGAGAAAGAGGCAAAGGGGGAACAGTTTAGTCAAGGAACTAGTATAAATGACTGTGGGAGAGGGGATAGGGAGGCTGGGCAGGGGAGAGCAATGGGGGAAAATGGGATAAATGTAATACAACAACAATAAATTAATTAAAAAGAAGAAGAAAATGGCTACAATAGCAACACTGGATGCTAAAAGTGAGTGGAGTAAAGCCTACAAAGTTCTAAGTAGAGGTTATTTTTAACCTAGATTCTATAGTGGACAGACAGAGCGGCTGCCATGCTCTGCGACTCCTGGTGTTCCTGCCCTTGAGTGATGTTTTTCCCTTCAGAATGGGTAGGACCTGTGACTTCTTTTTCTAATCAACAGAATATGGTAAAAGTGATAGGAAGGATGCATATACATGATTGCCGGCTTGTGTTCTACAAAATTGTAGAGACTATCTTACTGAAGTCTCTCTCTCTCTCTCTCTCTCTCTCTCTCTTTCCCTCTCCCTCTCCTCTTCCCTCTCTCTCTCCCTCTTCTTCTCCCTCTCCTACCTTTGAGAAACTAAGCAGCCATGTGGGGAAGCCCCATATTTCTTGGGACTGAGGGTAATCTCTGGCTGAAGCTCTCAGTACTGTAAATGTAGGGAAGTGAATCTTGCCAATAACCTGTGTGAGCTTGGAAGCCAATCTTTCCCTAGTTTGGCCTCAGATGTAATTGCAGCCCAGTTGTCACCTTGGTTGCAGCCTTGCGAGGACCCAGCTAGGCTGTGGCCGGACTCAGGAACTACAGAAACGTGAATTGTATTAAGCTGCTCAGCATATGGTAATATTGTTTCACAGCACTAGAAAATTAATATACCCAGCAAAATTGTTGAACTGAAAAAGTAGAATAAAGATATTTTCAGACATATCAGGTCTATGAAATATGTCTTAAACTTGACTGAAAGTCAGCTCCTCAGAGCTCTACATCTGTCACACATGGATAGCATTCAGAATCTGAGGTGTGAAAGAGAATTACAACATAGATGAAAAAGTTGGACTGGCAAGTGGTAATTATGGTGGGGGACAGTTTATTTTGAGCAATATCAGACATCTGAGAAGACAGCAAGAACCACACACCACACTGCTTAGAGTCCTATACTATGCAAACAGTATGCAAATAAGTAGATGAGTAAGAGAATTATTAAAGTGAAACTGTAATCAACCAAGCACTGACTGCATTTGCAGTGAGGTTTGTAAATATAGCTGATGCTATCATGAACAGTGAGCGGTACCTTCCATTGCAAAGAAGGGTATGTGGGTATCTGTATAAATTCCATTTGCCCCAACCCCCTCCCTGATGCTCCAAGGACTAGTCTGCCCTTGCAGGCAGAGTGATGCGTCTTTGAATGACATGATTAGATCAAATCACTCCTCTACTCAAATTTCCCAAGGGCTTTCTCATTTACCTTCCCTCAGTTCACAGTTTGTTCCCTCCTTAGAGCCTTTCCTCTTACTGTGCCCTTTGCCTGTGCAGGTATTTACGTGGTTCAAACCCTTACATCATTCAGCTTGGTTTAAGCACCACCTGGAGGATGCTCTGTCGTGTTGTTTTGCCTCAATTAGTAGACCCTTACCCCAAATTTTTGTCCTTTTACCATTATTTGATTTTATGTTCCCTGACCCCCTGCCAGATTGCAAGATCTTGAGAGAGGAATATTTTTCCTTGTTTTCTTTTTTAAATTTTTTTTAATTGTTCTATTGCCAAACCCATACTTTTGGTGAGCAATTAATATTTAATGAAGGAATGGCTGAGTTAACTGTCAAAGTAGAACATTCATTTTGCTCCAAATAAAGATAAGGTAATAACATAAACCAAATTTCCTTCAAAACTATTTAAAATTCTTCTAAATTGTTGGGGTCCCCTTGGGAAGGAGTCAGGGTATGGAGCCCCGTGCAGGCCAGGTAAAGCCTGTAAGGCCTGACCAGAAAGCCTAGAAAGCTGGGTGCATACAGGCACTGAAAGATCTCTGCAGACTGAATGTCTCCACACTAAATATATACATTTGCTTCAAGAAATTAAATGGAAGAAAGCTGCTCATCAGTAATGGACAGACACAGTTCTGAAGAAATGCACTATAATTAGAATAGAATATATATTTTCCATTGTCCCCATAATTGAGAATTCATATTACTTTAATCATAAAGGCAGGGGTAAAGCCGGTATTATGCTATTTGTTTTATGACATCTGGGCATTATTGACTTGAAAAGTCAATAATGTGGAAAGTGTGGTCGAGTGTAAGGCAGAATGTAGGACAGCATTTACCCCCCTATCCACCACACTTTCTTGAAATGTGCACTAGAGGAAGTCTCTATAGTAATGCCATCCTCCTGAAAGTTAATTCCTTTCTTTTGTTTAAGTTAGATCCCTACCTCATTGCTTGGCATTAATGATTTTTTAGAAATAAAAAGAGCAGACGAGAAGTGGAAAACTAGCTTTAAATGAGTTGAGTAGCCAGCAGGTCACTAAGGAGAAGAGGTGAGTTAGCAAGCTCTTCCCAGTAGTTATACTTAATAATGCACAGCCAAGGGAAAGGAAGGCTGGCTTTTCAAGAGCCATTGTTATTGCAGCACCAGATTCCAGATGGGCTTGGAGTTAGGGCAGGCAGCATTGCTGCCTTTACTGGTAATACAGGGGTCCTATTCAATGCTTTCAATTTACTGGTGCCGTTCTAGTTCTATAATTCATAAAACATGAGTAATTCTACCTGCCTCTCTTCAGTGTTCCAATGGAGAAAGCATGGGAGAAAAGCATGGTGATGAGTAGCCCTATTATTATATTACATGATGTTGTACTCATACCAAACTCAGTTAAAATGCCCGTGGATACTTTAGCAATGCAAATGTTAGATTTCAACCAGGGTGACCAACAATCCTGGTTTGCCTGGGGCTTCCCTGGGTTTAGCACCAAAAATCCTGCATTCTAGGAAACACCTTAGCCCCAGGCTCACCAGAACTGCTGGCCACCCTAAAGTATTTTCCTGAGCTCAGGTCGGGCAGGGCCATCGTTAAGGCCATGGTAAGTTATTTGAAGTTAGAAGTACTGTAGTTTGTCCTTCCAGAAACTCCTTGTTCCATTCTGGTCATCTGTACTTCATTCTTGCTGATAGCCCGACAGGAAAGAGCAAGTCAGCACCCAGTTAGCCTGAGAATAAACATTCAACATCTGCCAAAACCTTTTATCCAGCAATTCTTTTACTGAGCTCTAGAGGACAAACAAATATGTTTATCTAAAGCCATCTATTATAGTATTATTTATTTTTAATAGCAAAAACTGGAAATCAGCCTAAATGTCCACAATGGGGCTTAATTTAGTGAAATACATTATGTTCCTATAACGAAAAATACAGAGGCATTAAATGACAATTTTTGTAAGCTATCCAATGACAGAGAAAAAGACTTCTAAAATGGTATTAACATGACAATAGTTATAAAGTTGTATATACTGTAAAAGTATATGCAAGAAAAGACTGAGAGAAAATATATGAAAATATTAACAATAGGCTATCTTTGGATGACCATTTTACATTTTATACTTTCTTCATGATCAGCATAACAAAATCATTATTGAGAAAACCATTGACATCTAGATTAGTGGTTCTTCAACTTAAATTGCCTAAAGAGCATCTTTTCGAAGTCATATTTCTCAGCTTTGCATTTAGATATTCTGAATTGAGTTCTAAGTAAGCTCTTGAAACTTCAGTTTAAACAACAGCCCAGCAGATTCTAATGCCTGTGCCCTGAACTATTTGGAGAAACACCAGCTGGAGGGTGTCAGTCTATCTGTAATCCATTTGTCTATTCCTTTATCTAGCAAGTGAGTCAAACATGCTGATAGCAGAAATCGGTTTTTAATCCATGGGATGTCAAAGCACCCTCAGTTGCCCAACCAAAGTTCCCACAACCACTGATTAATGGTTGACAGTTTGCACTGGCGCTTCATCCTTCAGCCCGAGGTTTACCCCTGAAAGACTGCATCAGAATCACTTTTGGAGATTTATGAGCACCTGAGCATGTGCTGGAGCACCCCCACGTGCGCACACACATGCAGACTTTCCCAGGCCAGGCATGGCACAGCCAAACCTCAGGAATTGGAATCTTGGAATAGCAGCCTGAAAGTATGGGGCAACTCGGCTCTACACGTGATTCTGAGACTCACCCTCTTTAACAGCTACCATTGTGGCCTAAATGCAAGTTCGTGTTAAAATATAAATACCTATAGAAAGGTAGAATTTTGAACCTGTTACTAATTATAAGCACTTAGTAAAATTCAGTGTGTCAGGTCTATTTCTGAAAGCATATTTTGATGCAGATAGAAGGAAAGAACATGAAGATTTTGGTACATGAGGAAGATGGGGATTGAGTAAAAATGTAAATTTAAAAAAGCCTTAAAAAATAGGTATTAGCAGTCCTAGAGACTAATTGTTAACCTCACAATTTGCATATGCTGGCCTTTGACACTGCAAGGTGCTTATACCAACTCCAGAAATAGGATTAGGTGCTATTGGTGAATAAAGTTTAAAAGTTAAATTGCTCACGTTTTCAACAATTGCTGAATAGTCAATGCAGCAGAAAGTGCCATTTCATTAGAGCTTTTTGCAAGACCAGTAAATGATTCATTACCAATTATGCAACACTTATGCAAATTTGCTTGGATTCACACCTCCATGGCCACACTTCCCATGTTCCTTAATTTCCTCTTGGATTTCAATGACTGCTCTTCAAATGTATGCCTCTGATGTGTTCTCATTCCAACAAGGTGGGTCAGTTCAGAAGGAAAGGAGTCAATTTCTGCTACAAAAAAAAAAAAAGAAAGAAAGAAAAGAAAAAAGACCCTATTTTTTAAATGAAATTCATTTTAACTTTTTACCTGCTGGGTTCCAAAGCTAGCTCACTCTTTTGAAGAATGAGGTGAGAAGCAGGTAAGTTTTCTGATGTCGGAGGTGGAGGTCACAGGAGCTTTTCATCGGAGAATAATGGCTGCCTCAGAACCAGCTTGGTGTCGACTTGAAGACTCAAAAAATGTGGCAGAAGCTCCGTGTGTATGTCAGAGAACAGAAAATAGTTTGGGCAGCTGTAATTTGTGCTGGGACTGTTCTGTATTCAGAAACTCAATCCACTTACTTGTCTTTAGTTTACCGAAGAATGGGGAGTATTCTTCTTACATAGTTGTGATAAAAACGGAGTCACTTACATTTGAAAAAGCGGAGAAAGTTAATAGTTCCATAGCACATGTTCATTCCTAGGAATTGGAGTAATGAGAATACGAAAAGGTCAGCAGGAAAGATAGTGCATGATTAAGTAAAGAATTAATCAGTTCTATTCAAACTTCCTCCTTCCACCTTCCTGGTGTAGATGGGAAGTGACTTGTATTAATGGAGCAAAGGCAAGATTATCGAGGAAAGAGAATCACAGAGTTATATTGGAGTTATTTTATGAAGATACAATTCTCACCTGAATAGATTTTGGTTCTGCATTTATGTACCTGACTCTAATCCAAGGGGCATGTTGGCCAGAACACAACATTTGAGCTGCTTGAATTGTAGGAGGCCCCTGCCTTCTGTCTTCTCTGTACCTGGAATTTTCATGCTGGGATACGCTGCTGGTGATCTTGCTTTTCTAGGCTGGATCAACACCTGCCCCACAAACACTGTAAACTGAATGTAGAATCTAGATAAGCCAGTATTGAACGAATGAGTAATTCTATTAAGACTTTTTGGTTAACCGCTTCTGTGAGAGCCTTTCAGATATAAAACATTCTGAGAAATTTAACTCTGTAGCCAATGACCTGACAGTGATAGAGAATGTCAAAGCTGAAAAGGAAGCCCTGTGTCACTTGGACCATTTTACAGATGAGAAATCTGAGGCCTGAGAGGTTAAGATAGTGTTGTCGTTAGTTTCTGTGTTATGTAAGTTAACTATGGTATTACTTACTCAAATAGCATTCAAATGGGCTAAGATTATTGCCATTTTTATAAACTAATACCTGGGGCTCTGAGAAGTTATATAACTTTTGAAAAGGCAGCTTGGAAGTAAGCAGCCAAGCCAGAACTTGAACCCCAGTCTGTTTGAATCTGGAGTATTCTTTTTATTATTTTTTAAAATTCAATACTCTTTTTACCCTAGTCTGTTTGAATCTGGAGTGTTCTATTTATTCTTTTTTAAAATTCGATACTCTTTTTCTTTTACTTTTTGCTTCCACTTTTTAAAATTGTGTTTTTGTCATGACTGTTGCGTTCCTTTATGCCTCCCTCCCTCCAGCAATTGTGGAATATTCTGTCCCTTCCATGTAGGTGTTTCTCAAAGCTGACTGATGTTCAAAAGCACCTGAGCATTTAGCCGGTTTTGAAAATACTGTCCTCTATAGCACCACCTGTAGGACCCTCCTGGGATCTGGAGGCATGTAGAAAGCAAGACTGGATTTGCCTGAAGACATGTAGGCTATGGGACCCGCTCCATTCCACAGAGCCTTTGTTTTACGCTGTATATCTGAACTTTGACCCTGAGTCCATGGTGCACTTTCTGTCTTAGTGCAGTTTGCTGTTGGTCTCACTCATACCCAGGCCACCTTTGATCTGCTTCCTGTCTATAGATTTGTGTTTAAGTTTCATATAAAAGAAGTTATAAAACATTCTGACCTCTTTCACTGAGCGTATTTTTTAATTTTCCAATTACAGTTGACATTCAATATTATATTAGTTTGAGTTGTACAACATAGTTATTAGACATGTATACGGTAGAACTTAAAATGATCCCCCTGGTCAATCTGTACCCACCTGGCACCATACATAGTTATTACAATATTATTGGCCACATTTCCTATGCTGTACCTTATATCGCTATGACTATTTTGTAGCTACCAACCTGTACTTCTGAGTTCCTTCACATTTTTTACACAATCTGCAACCCTCCTCCCTTCTGACAATATCACTTTGTTCTCTATATCTATAAGTTTGTTTCTGTTTTTTTTTCTTTATTTTGGATTATAGATTTTTTAGGGGTTCACTCATATTGTAGCATGTTTCAGCGATTTGTCCCTTTTCACTGGTGACTAGTAATCCATATGTCAGTGTACTTCAAGGAAGAAAGCCCAAACTCTAGCACTCAAAACATAAACCTTCAGTAACCTGGCTGTCACCTATCCCACATCTCCTTCTGTTGCCAGCCTTCCACCTGCCACAGCCTGACATTTTACTTTAGTAATGCTGAACTACTTGCAGCTTTCAAGTGTACTGTTTTTTCCCCCATTGTAGCTTTTAAATAATAATAGTAATATAATAAAGTTCTATCTGCTTTGAACACCCTTATGCTGCATTTGCCCAACCCTGATTGTATCCAGCACACATTTTTTTACTTGACTCATTTTTTTTTTTTTTTTTAACTCAACTCAAAAGCCACCTGCTCTAAGGAGCTTCTGTAACATATAACCATTCCATCTTGACCCTGGCCTGACAAAATAATTGGCAGGTGCTCCAGTAACCCATAGATTCTTCTACATATTATATCATATTAAAAACACTTGTTTGTGGTTTGCTTCTCTAGCTTCTCACTCTAAGGTTATTAAAGGAAGAAGCCATGTCTTTTAACCTTTAGCATCTAAAACAAAACGGCACATGGTAGGAATTTAAAATCTTTAAAAATACGAGAATTCTATCCATTACCTGTCTTGTGGCTCAATGTTCTAAATGCTCCCTTTAAACTAAATGTGGAAAGAATCTGAACACTACTGACAAGAAATAAAGGGTAATTATTTCCAAGTGTATTTTTTTTCTGTGAAATATTGGTAGGCTAGCGTTACTACAACCCAAATCACAAATTATTTGTAAGCACTTTAGATTTTTTACATGAGCTTATTCTTATTGTAATTTTAGTGATTATTAAACTAAAAGGAGCCCTGGGTGTTACCTAGTTCAAGCATCTTGTTTCAGTAATGGGTATTTCTGAGGTCCAGAGAATGAAATAACAATGAAATTCACACACCTTGTGGCTTACCTGGAAATAGAAACTGGCTTCTGTGGATTGTTCTTTCTATGACATAATGCTGTATCCTCTTTCCAAAAGATGGAAACAGCGACTGCAAGACATCCAGGGATGAGGGAAGGAACTGGGAAGTCAGACTGCCTGAGTATTCCAGCTCTCCTGCTTACATGCTGTGAGAACTTGTGGAAGATACTCCACCTCTCTTACCTCAGCCTCTTCACATCAAATGTGGATTTTTCATGACATCTTCTGTGCCAGTGATTTAGCTATTGTCTCCTGGCTTTAGACCCATCCCTCTGTGCTCTGTTTTGGGATATTGGAGTTGGGACATGTCTCTTTTGCCATCTGCCCGCTTAGCAAGGGCCACTAGAAAGAGGCTGAGAGACTAGGAATGAAAGAAAGAAGGGATGCATTCCTGTTTTGACTTCCTGTTGTTGTCAGCTTCTCATTAGCAATACTCTAACTCTGAGGAGCAGTTCATTCTAGTGATTCAGTTATTATTTATACATATAATACATTTAAGTTTTCCCAGCACAGGTAGAAACAGCCTCATTGAGCTTCATCAGAAATACCAGCACCAGCCAAGCAGGGTTCTCCTCTTTAGAAGTTTTAGACTTTGCTCCAGAAGGTCCCTTCTTCAAGCTTATAAATTTTAATAATTGCAAACTCATCCATCTGTTCCCCTGGCCTTAGTGGTGGTAGCTGCTTCAGGTAATTACTACCTCCCTGCTCCCTTTCCATCTTCTTAGTTCTTCAATCTCTCGTTAGCAATTGTCTTTATTAAATTCTCTCTGGTAAAATATGTGATGCGGTTTCAGTCTCCTGACTAGACCCTGACTGATGTTTTCCTCAAAGGGTTGTTGTGAACATTAAAATAAATGTCCATAGAAAAGTCTTAACAATACCTAGCACATTGAAAGAGCTCTGGAAATATTAACTGTTTGGTGCTAATTAACTGTTCCGTTGCTTAAGAACTGTGTATCTGCTATGAATACTTGCTTTTACATATTTTCCTCATCAAGAACAGTAAAGGAAAGACTAATCATGCAGGCTTCATGTTTTTGTTTGGGGGTTTTCTATACTCATGCATCCTTTTGGAATTATTTCAAGTTTGTGAGAGGTATAGGAATCTTATTCCCCAGATCAGCTTTATGGGGGTTACTTAGTTCTCACAACTGCAACTCTCATGACACTATCTATTTAACTCCTGCAAGAAGAAAATCTCGAGAGGAAGTGTTATGCCTGTGAGTCATCCACACTAATTTTCAAAACAGTAAATTGCATAGAGAGCTGAACATGTATCAAGAATTGACTCATTCTTTGTAAGGTTTTTTTTTTACTGAACTCAATCCTAACCAACATTATGGTTTCCATATGCCCTATTCTTTCTGGGCTCTTTGTAATTTGTATGCTGTCTCTTTTGAAAATTTAGATTTTGCTCCAGAGGGTCCCTACTTCAAGCATATAAATTTTAACAATTGCAAACAGTACTGGTAAACATTCCAACATATCCCTCTGCTTATACATAGCTGCTTTCTTCTCATTATTTCAGGTGCTTCTCTGGTTGGATGCAAACTCTAGATTTCATTCCTTCATTCAATCCCAATGAATTGTCCCCCATTTCTTTTGCCATGTAAATGGCCACTACTCTACTTACAGTATACTTAAACCAAACTAGGGAGAAATAAAGAGGAAAAAAATGTTGATGATAGTCTTCTGAAATAAACTAGAAATTGTCTTATGTTATATAACTGTGGGAAAATATTTATTGGAGGATTTGTTTCTATTTCTAAGTATAGTTATTGCTTATGAGACAGATTTGGTTTACTAAAATGTGTAAGTTACTTATTGGTCAACATGTTAGTGTTTTTGTTAGAGTCCAGATCCAGGAGGTGGAGAGGGGAGATGCTGTGTGTGTGTGTGTGTGTGTGAGAGAGAGAGAGAGAGAGAGAGAGAGAGAGAGAGAGAGAAGGGAGGGGGGGGGGGGGGAGGGGGGGGGGGAAAAGGGAAGGGAGCGAAAGGGGAAGGGAAGAGGAGGGAAGGGAAGGGGAAGGGAGGGGAAGGGGAAGGGAAGGAGAGAAGAGAAGAGAGAATATAAAGGTGCATATTTCAGAGTGAAGGTGAGGCTGAGGGGAGCAATCATCTGACAGCAGGAGTAATGGCCCTGTACACAATTCAGGTAGCCTTCTTTGGTCATACTTATTAGCCAAAAGAGACTGCTTTGGCAGTATTAATAAATATACAGGTGAGACCCTTTGCATGTTATACCTCTACATTTTCATCATACTTTGCCCAGCCTTAAGAGTCAACACATAGCTATGAATTCAGGCAAACTCATTGTAGAGGGAAATAGAATCTATCTTGCTTCTGTTTTAAATATGGCCCCACAACTGAGCTAAAACTAAACTAATAGAATATTAATAAAGTAGAACAATTTTAATGAACTCGAACCAACCAAAAGAAAATATTCTCTCCACAAGTAAGGTTTCTATTTCATAAAAAATAGCAACATACAATAAAAATATAGATAGAAATACTTAAAAAGAGAGAAAGTTCTCGTGAAATGTTCTTTTATTTGTTACAAAATGAAGTTTACCAAAAATGGCCAGGGTCTTTCTTTTATTTTTTATATAGAAAAATATTTCATAGTCAAGGAAATGGGAGACAGGCAAAGTTAATTTGTATTTCTTAACATGTCTTCTTTTCTTTTTTTAATCTCCTTGGGGAAAAGTCTTTCCCATAGGCTTTATCCCTTTTATTTCCTGCATGTGAAAGGGTCTTTCTTTGTTGTCTACCCAGGTGCTGTATGACTCTTTTTATAAGCTTGCCAATTCACTCCCACTTTCTGCTAGTATTTAATTATCCAGCTACAACACAATTAAAACTCATTCCAACTACTGAAGAATTGCTGTCTAGCACTTACTTAAACTCTAGAAATTTCTTGATATGTACTTTTTTCATTCCCTAGTTTTTTGATACTAATTGGTGACAGTGGGGGAAAAAAATGTAACCAAATCATTAGTGAATGGTTTTTCAAAGGTTGAAAATAATTAGGGAAAAAGAAAGATTTGGGAAATTAAAACTCAAATGGTCTGATAACCATTCAGGGAGAACTGACTATTAATTGCTATACTAGTAAAACTTCTAAGTGTCTCATTATTACATAATGGAAGAATGAATTCTGAGGTCACAATTATTTAAAATATTAAGATCTTTAAGTTATTTTGCTTTTTCTTGACAATATGTGCCTGGGCAATGGAAGTCTGGTGACATTCTGTCCTTGAACTGGTTTGTATTCTCAGTATCTCTAAAATGTCGCAGTGATAGCCATCATCCATCCAGGAACTTAATGATAATCTCTCTGGAGCCCATCTGTGAGCCATTATATCAGATGGGAGGGTCACAACTGAGCAACATGCTAAATTAGATTAGTGTAAAACATTCCATCTTCTCCAGGTTGAGCTCCCAGCCTTTTCTTGTTTTCCTCTTATCTACCTGGTTTAGTGTCATTTTTCCAGATATCATTTGATCACATCTGAGCAGATAACACATCTCAAGATACTCTGCTGCTTCTCCTCTCAGATAGTTGAGTGTTCCTCTCACAGACTGTATTATCCCCTCAGAGCAGGGAGTTCTGAGGCAGACTTCTCTGCCCTTCATATTCACCCCTTTTGGGGAGGGTGGGAAAGCCTGGTATTCCAAACTGA
Organism: Noctilio leporinus; assembly: GCA_004026585.1. NCBI lineage: Eukaryota > Metazoa > Chordata > Mammalia > Chiroptera > Noctilionidae > Noctilio > Noctilio leporinus. The sequence goes on along the minus strand of PVIW01001091.1, from coordinate 290,565 downwards.
TATTGAAGAAACGTGATCCTGGTTGGCATTTAGCAGACTAAGGAGATAAAGGAGCACTGTAGGGGCTGGCGGAGAAGTCTCATCTCCATTCTTCACTGTGTCCTCAGGGTGAGAGAGACCCTTCAATAATTTTCTCCAAATTAAGGTTTTTTCCCCTTAGACTAATTCATGTTTCAATAAAGGATCCACTTCTCTTTCCAAGCTGAAAACAAACTGTTAGGCACTGTAAGTTGCAAAGCTGGAATAGTAGCTCTGGTTCCGGTCTTCTTATTGAGTGGTTTAAAAACAAGATGTGAGTTTAATATTTCTCTAAATGGTGTATACGAGCATCTGCTTTAAGGTATTTTTGGACTGTCATTTGTCCATTGTTAGAGAATGCCATAGCAACATTCTCTAACAATGACCACATTTTCAGTGTGCAAAAGTTGGGATAAAAGTGCCTTTTTTTGGTCACCTATTGTGTAAAAACAATTTGTATTTTGTAAGACATCAAATAGAGTGTCATGCACAGACATTTACACACATTCTTTTTTCTCATGGAAATTTTCTTTTCCTCCAAGGGGTGGAAAGTCAATGGTTTTAGTCGTTAAAGGAGGCATTCTAGAAATGTGCGAGAATAAGAGAGTTAACTGAAATAATATCAAGTTGTTAGAAATGGCATTTTAAAAATTGCAGTCAACATTAATTGTTCCTTCTGGACTATAACACAAATATTATACCATTAGATAATTTTCTTTAACATTTATAAAGATAGGATATAAAACTTAAAACAATAAGTGAACAAACAAAAAATAAGTCATAGACGCAGACAACAACATGGTGGTTGTCGGAGAGAAGGGGGTAGTAAGTGTAATGGGGGTCAGGGGGAAGGGGGTAGTAAGTGTAATGGGGGTCAGGGGGAAGGGGGTAGTAAGTGTAATGGGGTCAGGAGGAAGGGAGTGGGGAGTAGCAAAGTGTAATGCAGGTCAAATGTGTGGCAACAGAAGATTTGATTTTGGGAGGTGAACACATAATGCAATATACATGTCATATAGAATTTTACACTTAAAACCTGTACAATTTTATTAACCATTGTCACCCCAATAAGTTTAATTGGAAATTAAAATATTAAAAAATACAAGTTATGAAACTTTACAGATACATACATACACAAAGCTAGACTCTGAAAAGACATTTGTTGCATTCTTAGAGGAATTGTTGAAAACTGATTCTCCCCCAAAAAATTACTACAGAGCATTTCCTTACATATGAAAATACTTTTCCTGCAACAGACTCTTTAATTATAATAAACATTTATTTTAATGATGGCCAGGACTTTGAACAACAGGATTTCTCAGTGGTGTGACTTTCATTGAACTGGGATAATATCCTTGAATTTTGAGAGACCATAAGGACAAGGCACCAAGAAACTTGTAAGGAATGTATATTCTCATCATTATGGCAATTGATTAACTTAGAAACACTATAAAAGTCAAATTATTTAAAGGTATCATTTAGATGTTTTTCCCCCCATAACCATAAAATGAAAGCTGAGATGTATTTAGTTTATTCTGTTTTAATAAGACATGTGCTAACATCCTTTTTCCCCTCTTCTGTACCTTCTAACCATTGCTAGTTTAGTTACTGTATATCTAAATAAAAATACTTGAATATCAGGTTTTTTGTCTTCTAACTTTTTAAACTAAACTAACACTACTTGGTAGCCATTCCGCAGATTGTTTAGAAACCTCCTCCTTCAGGATACTTATTCCAAATTCATCACCAAATTCATCATTCTTCATAATTTATACTTGGCTTTGTGAACTAGGCATTCTTCTACTCAACATCCTTTGAAGCCACTGAATGGTATTTTATATATACCAAGGCTACTGCAGCCTTCTTTCTTCAGGATTTTCTGTGTATAATGCAATATCTTATTCAGATGTCAGTAATTCTTGTTCATTAATAGAAGCCACCCTTTTTTTAAGTGCTGATTCACAAAGTAGATGGGAAATGATCCCTGGGATAAATACAAGATAGTGTGTGTGTGTGTGTGTGTGTGTGTGTGTGTGTGTGTGTGTATGAGAGAGAGAAAGGAGATAGAGTAGTTGCATATTTGAAGAAAACATTTAATATATCTATGTTCTTTATATTATAAGTTATAAAAATAATGCTAAATAAAATCTTAGAAGGTGAGGACATTCAGAAGATAGGGTAGAAAGCACTGGAAAGGATATGACAAAAAAAAATAAGCCATTTGCTTTGGAGCAAGAAGTCAATTATTACCTGACATGGAGGTAATAGCTTGTGTGAGTTGAATATTATTATTTTATAATATTAAGTTGTTATCTTTACAACTGTCATAAATAGGATGTATTTATAAATATGTATCTGTAGGCATATCACTGGGGAAACAGAAAAATGGTACAAGTGAGTTAAGCTGTCATGTCTATTCTGTGACTATGGGAACAATTAACTCAGTATGCAGATTTTTGTTCTCTCTTGGTAGACACCATATTCCTGGGTCTTCTTAAACTAATTACTGTGTATTCAGAGAATGTAAATCAAGGTTACTATGAAGTGCAGGGTATGAAGGTAAATCTTTAAAAATTTGGAAGTATACCTGAAACTCACATAATGTCGTATGCCAGTTATACTTTAACTTTTAAAACTCAAAAAAATAATGTGATCACTCAAAAGTAAAAAAGAAAACATTAAAAATTTTGTACTCATGCCACTTTTCCAAAATATTAGAGAGAAAAAATCTGTAATCACATTTTCTGGGCTTACTCTTTTATATAAAAAATGACTATTATAGCCCATTGCATCTTTTTCTTCCAAGAACCCTCATTTAAGGGTTTTACACTTCAAAGCATCATTAGCCAGCACTGGTCCCAAATCATTGGGAGAAGTGATGAGAGTTGAACCTTAAATGGTTATTAGTAAGAAGCTATAGTAACAAAGAAAACCTTTCTGAGGGAAAAAATTGAGAGAATTTAAAAGTTGCAGTTTGGGAATTATCTTTGATTTCTGTTCATCACCCAACTACATTACCATAATACATGTGAGATATTTACCACTGAGTTCCTAAAATGAAAAAAGTATGTATTTTTAAATTTATAGTTTAGACAAAACTTCAGACAAATGGTCATATTTATTGTTCTTAAAATTTATTTCTGGATATACTACCCAAAGCAATGTATAACTTCAATGAAATCTCTCTAAAATCCCAATGATTTTTTTCAGAGAAATAGAACAAAAATTTTTTATTTGAATGAGCTACAAACCCCCCAAATAGCCCAAGCAATCTTGATAAAGAAGAACAAAACTAGAGGCATCCCAGATTTTAAACCATATTACAAAGCTATACTAATTAAAAATAATATGCCATTGGCATTAAAAAAAAAAAAAGACATACAGATTAATAGAACAGAAGAAAAAGCCCAGAAATAAACCCATACATCTATGGATAATTTATGACAAAGGAGTCAATGATATATTATAAAATAGAGTACAGACAGCATCTTCAATAAAATCTGGATAGTCACATGCAAAAGAATAAAACAGGACTAATATCTTATACCATACACAAAAATTAACTCTAATGGACCTGAAACCTTAAAATTCCTAGAAGAAAACAGACAACTATGATTTTTTGAACCTGACAGCAAAAGCAAAAGCAACAAAAGCAAAAATAAATAAGTGGGATGATATCATATTAAAAAGCTACTACACAACAAAGGAAACAATACATAAAATGAAAAGGCAACCTACTAAATGGGAGGAAATATTTGCAAATTGTGTATCTGATAAAGGGTTAATATTAAAAATATATAAAGAATTTATGCAACTCAATAGGAAAAAGAAAAAAAAGTCAATCTGATTAAAAAGTGAGCAGAAGATTTGAAAAGCCATGTTTTCAAAGAAGACATCCAAATGGCCAACAGGTACATGAAAAGATGCTCACATTATTAATCATAAAGGAAATGCAACTCAAAACCACAGTGAGATAACATATCACACCTGTTCAAATGGCTATGATTAAAAAGACAGGGAATAACAATTAATAGCAAGGATGTGAAGAAAAGGGAACCCTTATACCCTGTTTGGGGGGGAATGTACATTGGTGCAGCCACTATGGCAAACAATTATGGATGCTCCCCAAAAAGTTAAAAATGGAATTACCATATAATCCAACAATTCCATTTTTGTGTACCTATCCAAAGAAAACAAAATCACTTGAGGAGAAGATATCTGCACCCCCATGTTCACTGCAGCATTATTTACACTAGCCAAGACATGGAAGCAACCTACGTGTCCATCAGAGATGAACAGATAATGTTTTATTCAGCCATTAAAAAAAAGAGAATGGAATCTTACCATCTACAACAACATAGAGGGACTTAGAGGGCATTATGCTAAGTGAAATAGTCAGATGGTGAAAGACAAAAGTATCATCTTATATATGGAATGTCGAAACAGCAGCAACAACAAAACCAAGCTCATAGACATAGAGTAGAGACTAGTGGTTAAGTGAAGGGGTGTTTGAAGAATTGGGTAAAGGAGGTCAAAAAGGAGAAATGAAAAAAAAATTAATGTAAATAAAAGATTATTTTACAGACATTATCACACAAAACTATACATTTATACATACATATATGCAAAACAACACAAATATACTGAATGTGTATACTTATATAAGTTTTATATGCAATATATGTAAACATATATTCAATACTTTGACTTTATTTGACATTTTTCCAGAACTATGTATATTTTTAAATTACCTGATTTTATGTTCACTTGATTTTCCTGCTGGAAATTTACCCAGATGTACATATATATATATATATATATATATATATATATATATATATATTTTTTTTTTTTTTTTTTTTTTTACTATATAATAACATAAAAAGAGGTTGAAGAAACATATCTTTTGCATTAAGTTAAATTATTTTTTGCTATTCTTTCCTTTAGGGAGCCATTGTCTTAAAGATTGTAATGATTAATAAATGAGCAAATGGTGCTCATTTGGTCATACCAACTTTATTAGTTATTCAAATGGAAATAATAGAAATAATACCTGTTTTAAAGATTAAATATACTGTACAGACTTCTACAAACAGCATGTCTGCTTTCCCACCATCGATATAAGACTGTGTGATGCTAAATATTACCAGAAATGACAATATTTTAATGTCATCTTGAATGGAAAAGGAGGAGCAGGAAAGAAACTGACAGCTTGGTGTTTGGCTTTAGAAAAATCTCTGTGACCTTCCAAGGACAGTTCCTTTCACTCGAAATATTTCAATAAATAAAAATAAAAACAGCAATTGCCTACTCATGAAATACGTCAGTTTTCCAGAAGTGAATCACCGAGCCAGTTGGTGGCTCTGCTCCCTTGGAGGGACTGCATTTTCAGGGCTCCAGTGTTCTCTGTTACGTAAGGGCATTCATGCTGCAAGAAGGGTTTCTTTTGCAGTTTTGCTTAAAACACAGCCAGCCATTTGGGCACTATACCCTCCAGGTTGCTCTCAGAGCTGAGGGGGCCTCACAACAACTGTGAGCTGGGTGCTTGTACTGGGCATGTGGTCTCAGGAACTATTGGTTTACAGACTGTGTCCAAGGGGAAGGGGCTGTAGACTAAAAACCAACCAGAAACTTAAAAACCTGTCTCTTCCTGGGATCATATCTCAGTGGATGCTATTCTTTTCAAATAAAATGAGAGGTAATCAGACACATTTACACTGGATGCAAAAGGCTAACAAGTTACTTTTCTAAACAAAAACTGACTTACACTGAAAATGCTGTGCCCTGCCTTGGCTCCTTCTACATGGACATGCTCCATCTTCTCAGCCTCTGATGACAGGCAATTAGTAAAGCAGTCATATTTTGCATCACACAGTCATATCCCCTTAGCCACTGCTGATGCATGGTCATTCCACTCAAACCCAGCCAGTTCTTATGCTGGCCAATACCTCTAGTGTTACCTGGCACTCACATGTACACAATAAAATAAACTGACTGTAAGAAAAACTCATGTGGATTTAATCCAAAGGATACTCAGGCCAGGAGCCATTAACAATGGGAGCTGAGGCTAAACTGTCTTATGTAAAGATAGGCAGTTGAAGCTATGCTGAATGTATTAGATTCTTGTTGCTGCTGTAACAAATTACAACATAGTGGCTTAAAACAACACAAATTCGTTCTCACACAGATTAGAGGTCAGAAGTCCAAAGTGGGCCAAAACCAAGGCGCCCACAGAAAAGTGCTTCTTCTGAAGGCTCGAGGAGAGATTCATTTCTTTGCCTTTCCAGACTCCAGAACTTCATTCACTAACTGGCATTCCTTAGTTCATTGCCCCTGTCTCCTCCATCTTTGCAACCAGCATGATAATATCTTCAAATCTCTCCCTGCTTCCATTGTCCGATCACTTTCTGTGTTTTTCATCTCCTGCTTTCTTCTTAGAAAGAGCCTTATGATTAGATTGGGTGTACCCAGATAATGCAAGATAACCTCATCTCAAGATTTTTAACCTAATCATATTTGCAAAGGCTCTTTTGCCATATAAAGTAACATTCATGGGTTCTGAGGATTAGGACCTGGGCATTTTGTGGGCCATTGTGCAGTCTATTACCCTACGTAATAGACAAGTTATACAGGATCTAAACGTATGAGTTAGCAAAAACGTATGAGATGTGAGACACCAGGGAGTCAGAAGAAGGAGAGCAGCTGTCAGAGGAAGGCAGGGCAGGCCTAATGGAAAGGGTGCTGGCTTCCTGTGGCTATGGTCACTACAGCTGTAGACACACATTCCAGTTAGGCTTTCTGAAACCTGCAGGTCAGCTATATCTATGTGTGAATGTCCTGAAAATAAACTGCTGCTGGAGGCAAATTGAGGTTACCTCTATGACTTGTAAACAAAAGGTCCTGACTAAAAGAAGGGGCCTGTTTGTGATACTTTCCCTTAGTATCGGGCAATGCAGAGGAAATGTTTGCTAATCACCTAAGCATATTACTGAGTAACTATTTTATCAGTTAACTGGTGAATTTTTTTTTTGCTTTTGAATTTTAAATGGTAGCAGCTATAATTTAATGAGAAGAACCTTGAGCAAAGAAAACTTACCACTGCCTAGACTTTAGCTCTTAGTAGTTTGGAGACTTGGGAAAAGGTAACTGGAACCAAGTCTGCTTCCTGTTTTCCTGGTAGGCATGGTAGGCATGATGATAAACACTTTGCAGATTGCTGTGAGAGCTACATCTCAATGAACACACAAGTCCTCAGAAACCACAAAGAACTGCTACTCTTCATTATGACAAACATGCAAGCCAACTGATGGTTTTCTCATAATCTCAGTGTGTGGCAAGATCCCCAGAAAGTGAGACACATTGCTGATACATTGGGATTCTGCAGTTTTACAGAAGTAAGGCTTGTGAACAGACTAATTTAGAAATTACAATAGGAGAAAAAATGAGAAAAAGCCTAAATGGCAAAAGTCAAATCTGATTTATGGTATGTGCTCATTTGCTAGGAAATTGTATGTTTTATATAGGACAGGTATATGGGGAAGGCCTGTGTTCTGGAGAAAGACTAAGGTTATTCTACTGGGAACCAGAATAATAGTTATTGCCAGTTGCCTCCTGTGAGGAAGTTGGAGGTTACTTAAGCTATGGTTTTATATCAAATGAAATACCCAAATTCCTTATGGCTTTTATTTGTCTGTGTTTTGAAATTGGAAAGAGAATGAGAAACATCAAGCAAGGAAGATAAAGGGGCCAAACTGGGAAAGAGCTCAACCCTTGGAAATGAATGAGATGATCCTGTTTTATTCTAAAAGAAAAGAAAAACACTTTTTTTCCCCCTCCATTTGTAAAACTAGGCACCAGCTGAAATGGGACTTAGCACAGAAAATATGTGATGAAAATTCCAGAATCTGCATAAAAACTTTTGACATAATCTTGGCATCAAACAAAATGTCCAGCTGAGTGAAGGCAGCAGGCCCAAGAGCTCTCAGGAAAGGTCTGATGAAAGCAAAACCTATGATTCTATCATTTTTACAGCAGTCAAACCAGGCCAAGGTTATCCCAAAGAAGCAGCATCTTCATTGTGCATCAGTGCTAAGGTGGAAATCTGTGTTGAGAATGGTGAATCTCCGCTTTATATAAATTGCTTATCTTTGGAAATACTAATAATAATGGAGCACTCGCTGAAAAATCACTTCAATATCCTGTCCTATAGGACTAGTATCCTTATAAGGAACACCAGAGAGCTTGTGCTGTTGCTCTCCACACATGCACAGAGAAGAGTTGTTGTGAGCACACAGGAGGTGGCCACCTGCAACCCAATGGGAGAGCTGTCACAGACACTCACCCTGCTGGCCACCTTGATCTTGTTCTTCCAACTTCCAGAACTGTAAGAAATCAGGTTTCTGTTGTCTAAGCAACTCAGTCTATGGGTATCTTGTTATAGCAGGCCCAAGGAGACTAAGACAGGGTGTAAGCCAACTTGCTCCCAGAAGGTGAGACATAGAAATGTAAAGTAAGTCACCTGAAAGCTAACTTTAAGTGGGAAATCTTAATCTAGTCATTTCACTTTTCAATTTGTACCTAATAATAGTGGAATGTGTATAGGACTTACTGCCTTAAAATAGATGAAAATATTATGGTAAACATCCAAGACATTGCAAAATGTAGTTGACATGAACTTGGATGATTTTGTGTGCTTATGAATTATTTATGCTTCAAAATTTACATAGTTATTTTCTGACCCATTTTTCTCATCAAGGTAACAGGAAGAACAAGTACTTATCAAACATGCCAGACCTCCTGCAAAAATTCATGTGAGATAGCTGAGAAGCAAGTGAGGGGAAGCTGGAAAATTCTATCCCAGCTGGGAACTTTCAGGGAAGACAGACATCATCATCACCTCACCTGCAATCACCTAGGCAATGTTTGTGCACTGTATAGGATGTAAGAAAGTGTGCACAGCCATGTAACGAACAGTCGCCCAGAGATTGAAGCATTGTTCAGAATCCCTGAGCTGCTCCACTAATCTGTTATTCTTGCTCCTGATAGCTTTCTCAGCCTCTGTTCTTATTCTCTGAAGGCTCAAGTGCACCTCCTTCTTTCAAGTTTTTCTGCACTAGCTTCCTCCTCTGTGCAAATGTCTCTATCTGCTTTGTATCCTGTCTTTCCAAGAAAGGATCTCAGTAGGAGGGTTTGTCCAATGCACACCTGTCCTGCTGGGTAGAGTACTTCTGCTGTGCCATGACATAGAATACTGACCTCCCTCAAGTGAAGCCTTGAGGCAGGCTCTGATTCAATGTGGCCACATTTGCAGGTCATGTGACCCAAATCATGGCCATCTAACTGACATGGGTAGACATTCAAGACCTGCTGTTAAATGGGCAGGTGTAGCTAAGGAGAAAATCATGTATGTGTATGCACACCAAGAACTGTCATATTTTGATAAAAATCATGCCTCTATCACTCCCCATTTTGGGGCTCTATACTATTGACTTTGCTCCTCCTATCATGAGTAAATATTTATGTTTCTTTATAGGTTTCCCATTTAATCTACTCCCTTATCATCTCTGACACCATGACTGAGCATGGCCTGTTTCATTCCAGTTGGATGAGTAGGCAGGAGCCAGCTGGGTCAAGGACAGTCATGGAGAGGGGAGGAAGGGTTGTGTGTGCAGGTGCCAGGAACATGTCTGTTCCCAGCAAGCTAAGCAAAGTCTCCTGGTTCCATACCAGAAACAGTCAGTTGTTTAGTATCTAAGTAGGGCTCCATCTCAAATTAGCTATGTGACCTCGTGCAGTACCCAACCTCATCGAACAAGGAAAGAGAGTTTGGATTTTATTCTAAGCATATTGCAAAACCAAGGGGAAGTAAGCAGAAGAGTAACAGATGTGAATTATGTTTATGAAAGTCACCCAGGCTGCAGTGTGGGCAGCGAATTAAAGGTAGGAAGAGGGGAAGCAGGACAAGTGGCTGGGAGCTCCATGCATCAGGAAGGAGATCTGTCAGGGGAAATCAATGCTTCAGACCCATCAGAAAGATAATGATGGCAGGCAGCCCAGGTGGGTGGGAACAGCTCAATGTAGATGGAGAGAAGAGGACAGATTTGAGATCTGCTTTGGGGGTAGAGATAAAGAGACTTTCTCATGGATTAGAATAACAGCCACAACATAGCAATGAGGGATCCAACAACTTTTTGAAATCCTAGCATGGGCCTGGGCCATCCATGCCATTAGATAACTCTGTCTTTCATTCACTTTCATTTTCTCTGCCCTCTTCCATGTGGTTACTAGTGGCTGATGAGGCTTCCAGCAACCTCTCGTACTCAGATTCTTTCTGAATTCCCTTTTTATAATCACTTCTTATATCTTTAAGTCTCCATTGGCTTTATACAGTAACCAAGGTTTATTTTCCCACTAATTAAGAATGATTTTACCCTGGCTGGTGGCACAGTGGATAGGTACTGGCCTGCAAACCCGAAGATCACTGGTTCGATTCCCAGTCAGGGCACCTAACCAAGGTGCAAGCCAGGTCCCTGGATGGAGGCAAGTGAAAGGCAACCATACATGGATGTTTCTTTCCTTTTCTTCCTCCCTCCCTTCCCCTCTCTCTAAAAATAATAAATAAAATCTTTTTTAAAAAAAAGGATGATTTCACATACAGTGCCCCCCCAAATAAGTAAGACAGGTGAGTTTTGGTGTGGAATAATTCTTGTAGGAATGTCAGCCATGGTGGCCACATCCTTAGGATCTTTGCGTGAGTAAGGGAAGGCCCTTTAGTGTCCCTAGAATGGTTCTATTTTCTTTAAACCTCTGACTTTTATTCAAAGTAGTTCCAGCCTGGTGTTGGGTATTTCTCTTCTGTGAATCCTATATATCAGAATTTTTGTGCAGCTTTTAAATAGTCATTCACCTGAGTAACTATCAACATGGTCATGTTCAAGCCTGGTCTCCCCTCCTGGATCAAAATCTCAGGGGTAAGCCCAGGAAATGGTCTTTTCACAAGTGTTAGAGGTCAGGAGTTAGCAAACATTTTCTTTCTTTCTCTCTCTGATAATGACTTTTACTTATTTTTTAAATTTAGAAGCATCTCTAACCAAGGTATCATCAACATGTAAATATTGTATTAATATAAAATATTTATATACTAATTATATATATGATATACTATTATATTGTATATAATAGTATATTTTAGGATAATATATATTAGCAAACTTTTTCTTTAAATGGCCACCTAATAAATAGGATTTGTGGGCCATGTGGATTCTGCCCCAGTGACCCAACTCTGCAGTGGTTCCTAGAAATCAGCAAACAAGTATGTGTAGCTGTGTTTCTGTAAAACTGAAACAAACCAGGCCATGGGCCAGCTGTTGCTGCTGTGTGCGGAGCTCTGCTAGAGGAAACGGCCCCACAGGGTTGTCTAGCCTCAGAGGTGGCCTTGGTCATCTGATCCTTGTTAGGGGGATCTGCATCAATTCTTGATTATCCATGTAGTCAAGTTTTTCTTGAAGGCTTACTATGTTCCAGATTCTTAGGCAGAAAATACTGGCTCCTGCCTTCAAGAAGCCACAATTGTTGGAGATGACAAAGATGGAGACAGTTAGCAATGGCAAGATAAGGTAAGCATTGACTTCTGTTGTGGGGAGAAGGGAAATCAAAGCAAATGCTGGTGAGAAAGGAGGCTTTTCAGAAGAGAGGACTTGAATTCTCCTATGTTGGCTCAGCTCTGGTCCAAGGTTCCAGGTTCAACTCTGGCCTGAAGGCACTTTTCTCAGAAGTCCTGGCCTCTGGCTGCTGGGGTTCTGCCTGAGTCCAAGGCTGTAGCCCTATTGCATGTGGTCTACCTTGGGTCTAGGCCATAATCCTACTGTGTGCCTGGATCATGAAACTGTGCTGTCAGGCTCCCTCCTTACTTTGGGCATCACACATTTTAATGAAATTCCAGTTTCCTCACTACTTTGCTTGCTCTAATAATGTATTCTACAGAGTCTGGCTCTGTGGTTCCAGGAAATACTCTGATCTTTAGTATCTAAATACTGCATTCTACTTCATTCTACTGGGCCTGGCTCTCTATGGTTCTAAGGAATATTTTAGAGCTTAGTATCTAAATACTGATGCCAGCCTTCCTTATGCCAGGTTGCCTGGGTCTGCATTGTTGCTTTTCCCTGCTAGGCCTCCTTCCAGGTGCAGGCTTTCTGGACTTGACTGATTCAGCGTAACGTGCTCTTGTCCCCCTCCCCCCATCTCTGCTCTGGCTCTTATTCATTTCACCTGTCACATTCTCTTAGTTTGTCTATTTTCCCTTTATCCAGCTAGTCCATTTTTAGGAAAACTGTTCTATCCTCCTGCTGTATTCATGGTTTCAGAGCAGTTGCTTCTCTAAAACTCTCAGAGGAAAGCAGTGTACCATCCAGAAGCAGTGGCACTAGAATAGACCTAAATCCCAATGTATAGACTTGAGAAATAAATGATCCTTTAGGGATTATTTCTGTACTTTCTATGGCTGGTTTTTAATGTGTTAATACTCTTATAACTCAGTAGTGGGCAGAGGTTCTCCCCACTGTGATGTCCCTTAGTGTCTTTATGAAACTTAGGAACATCCAGCTCTCAGCTGAAGCACTTCCAGGATGCAGGCCTCTTGCACACTCCTTTGGCCCAGAAGCCACCAGGGAGCATTGGCGTGATCAGCCAAGGGGTATTCCTCTAATGAAATTCAGAGGGCTTCTGTGTTGAGTGAAAATGGCATTGGTGCTGGGTAAAGCATCTTTCCTGACCAAAGTGTCAGTGAATTTCCACAAAGGTTAAACAACCCCTACATACCCAAATGTTCAAAATTCACAGTCCATCTGGGGCTCCTGCATCCTCACATGAGAGACCCCAGATGGATTGTAAATTCATCCCTGCGGGTGACGTGGTGCAATCACTCCTCGGTCCTCCTGCTTTTCCCTGTGGCACCTGATACTGTGGCCATGATGAGGTTAATTTGTGTGGCTTGATACACTTTATCATCTGTCACTTGTACAGCTCTCGCTGTGCCATCTGGTGTCTCAGAGGCAGTTTCGGGAAGCAGCATGCATAACAAGGTATCTGCATTTGTGAATTCTTTCAAGCATTTATAGGTAATAGCTAAAAGATATTTTGAGAAGCCAGCTCCTGTCTCTGAGGTGGATCAATGCTAACATGGATAATCTAACATGAGGTTCAAATAAAGCCCACTCTATTTTGCAGGAAAATACATCTGAATTAATCTGCAATCACCAATATTGATGGAACCTATTTATTTTGAGGCCTGGAATATCTCTATTATGCCAAGAATATCTTCCTGGGCTCTTGTGCAAATGAGAGGCAATGGCTCACTCTCAGACACGATGGATGAGGGGACAAAGCAGCACATGCTAGCAACAAAAACATTGTTTAAATCAAAAATCCTGCTGCAAAATGCCAAAGTGTCCCTATTATAATAATTGCATATCTATGTCTCATTTTTAGCAACGTATTAGGATCTCAAGAGAGCACAACAAGACATTAAATAGATAAAACCTTGAGAAACAGACAGAAAAGGTACTAAGAGGACGTTTAAGTGTGAAACAATGCAGCATGGGCCATGCTATCTGTCTGGTCAGACAGGCTGAGGTTTGCATGCCACTCACTGCCAGGTGCCATGAAGGGGTGTGGGGTGGTGAATGTTAGGGCTCTTACTCTTTAGACATTGTATATTTTGGAAGAGTGAGACTATATATATATATATATATAAAGTAGAAAAAAGTAGAATATCAGCAGCGGGGTTGCATTGCAGAATGTGGCGATGTTCTTGCAAGTTTAGTATTAAGTCAGGTTCTGGAGGAGTGAAGAATGGCCCTTCAGAGAGGAGCTGGATAGTGTGCAGGACAATGCAGAGATCAAGAGGCAGAGCTGGACCTCCCCACCCAGAGTTTGTCTGGTTGTTGGCTTGAGCAAGCATGGAGTCTACGGTTTGAGAAGAATTGCAAAACAGGAAAGGACTGTACATTTTCTAGGATAGATCACATGTTAGGACACAAAACAAGTCTTATTAAATTTAAGAGGATTAAAATCGTGTTAAGCATACCATGATGGGATGAAAATAGAAATCAATCACAAGAAAAATAACTAAAAAACATAAAAATATGGAGGTCAAATAACATATTAATAAATAGTGAATGGGTTAACAATGAATTCATGAAAGAAATAAAAAAATACCTTGAAGCAAATCAGAATGAGAACTCAACTCAAAATCTATGGGACATCACAAAAGCAGTCCTAAGAAGGAAATTCATAGCATTACAGGCCTATCTCAAATAAACAATCTAACTTTACAGTTAAAAGAACTCGTAAAAGAACAAAAAACAAAGCCTAAAGTGAGGAGAAGGAAGAAAATAATAAAAGTCACTACAGAAATAAATAAAATAGTGTCTAAAAAAAGCAATAGAAGTTATCAATGAAACAAAGAGTTGGTTCTTTGAAAAGATAAACAAGATTGATAAACCTTTAACCAGACTCATCAAGACAAAAATGAGAGCCCTAGCCAGGTGGTTCAGTTGGTTGGAGTGTTGTCCCATACACTAAAAAGGTTGCAGGATTGATTGCCACTTGGGGCACATACCTGGGTTGTGGGTTCGATCCGTGGTCAGAGCATGTGCAGGAGGCAAATGATCAATGTTTCTCACATCGATGTTTCTTTTTCTCTCTCTCTCTCCCCACATGTCTCTCTTTCCTTCTTCCTTCTCTAAAATCAGTAACTATCCTCAAGTGAGGACTTAAGAGAGAGATGGCCCAAATAAATAAAATCAGAAATGAAAGAGTAATAATAACTGACACCAAAGAAATACAAAGAATCATAAGAAAATATTACAAACAACTATATATGCCAACAAAGTGGACAATCTGGATGAAATGGATATATTCCAAGAAAAGTATAATCTTCTAAAAGTAAATTAGAAAGAATCAGAAAATCTGGACAGATTACAACTACTGAAATTGAAACAGGAATTAAAAAAACAATATACGCAAACATGCAGAAAAAACCCCAACAAACAAAATTTTTGAACCAGATGGCTTCATGAGTGAATTTACCAAGTATTCATAGGAGAACTAACACCTATCTTTCTCAAACTATCCAAAAATTCAAGAGGAGAGAAGACTCCCAAACTCATTTTATGAGACTAGTATTATTTTAATTCCAAAACCAGATAAAGACACTACAAAGAAATAAGATTATAGGCCAATATCCTTGATGAACATAGGTAATAAAAGTCTCAGCAAAATACTAGCAAACAAGATCTAGCGATACATGAAAATGATCATACACTATGATCAAGTAGATTTATTTCAGGGATGCAAGGTTGATATAATATTGACAAATCAATAAATGTGACTTACTACATACTACATACACAAAATAAAGGATAAAACCACATGGTTATATCAGTAGATGCCAAAAAAAGCATTTGATAAAATCCAGCACTTATTTATGATAAAAATTAAAAAAAAACTCTCAGCAAAGTGGGAATAGAGGGAATATAACTCAACATAATAGAGGCTATATATGACAAATCCACAGCTAACAGGAGTGTTCCTTAAGATCAAGAACAAGACAGGGATGTCTGCTTTCACCACTCTTATTCAACATAGTACTGACAGTCTTAGCCATGGCAATAAAACAAGAAGAAAAAATAAAAGGCATCCAAATTAAAAAGGAAGACGTAAAACTGTCATTATTTGTAGATGATATGATACTGTATATAGAGAACCCTAAAGACTGCATTAAAAAAATAAATGATGAACTGATAAATGAGTTCAGTAAAGTAGCAGGATACAAAATAAATATTCAGAAATCAGTTGCACTTTTTTTAATCCTCACCCAAGGACATTTTTCATGCTTTTATAGAGAAGAATGGGGAAGGAGGGAGGAAGAGAAAGAGAGGGAGGGAAGGGGAGAGATAGACAGACAGAGAGAGAGAGAGAGAGAGAGAGAGAGAGAGAGAGAGAGATCATTGTTAGAGAGGAACATTTATTGGTAGCCTTTTCTTATGTGCGCCACCCCCCCCCACCCCCCCCACCCCCCCAGGGATTGAACCTATAACCTAGGTATGTGTCCTGACCAGAAATCAAACCCACAACATTTTGGTCTAGGAAACAACACTCCAACCAACTGAGCCATAGTAGCCAGGGCCAGTTGCATTTTTATACACCAATTATGAACTATCAAAAAGAGAAACTAAAAAAACAATCCCATCCACAATTGCTTCATAAAGAATAAAATACCTAGGATGAATCTAACCAAGGATATAAAAGACCTGTACTCATAGAATTAGAATGATACCATGTTTATGGGTAGAAAGAATTAGCATTACTAAAATGTTCATACTACTCAAAGCAATCAATAGATTCAATGCAATTCCTATCAAGATACCAATGGTATATTTCAGAGAATTAGAAAAAATATTCCATAAGTTTATATGAAACCACAGATGGCCTTGACTAGCAACAGCAATCTTGGGAAAGTATAATAAAGTTGGAGGAATCACGCTACCAGGCATCAAACTATACTACAGAGCCATACTACTCAAAACAGCATGGTGCTGGCATAAAAACAGACGTGGATTAATAGAACAGAATAGATAGCCCAGAAATAAACCCAGGTCTTTATAGTCAATTAGTATTTGACAAAGGATGCAAAAACATACAATGTGGTAAAGATAGTCTCTTCAATAAATGGGGTTGGGAAAATCTGACAAATATGTACAAACAAATGAAACCAGGCCATCTTCTTACATCAAACACAAAAATAAACTCAAAATGGTTTAACAACTTAAATGTTAGAATCAAATCCATAAAAATCCAAGAAGAAAACAGAAGTGGTAAAATATCAGGCATCTCATAACAATATTTTTGCCAATACACAGGGTGTATGTAATCAATTGGCAAAATTTTAGTAAAATAAACATATCACAAAAGTGTTATGTTTTGAAATACATTTATTCTTATATGTAAATACATAAACATAGTCATTATTTTAAAAATTATTTTAAAAAGTCTCCATTTGCTGCAATAATATACTCGATTTGACTTATGAATCTTAAGCATGCTTTAATTAACTTTATCCATGTACATCATAATGTTTTCAATCTTAGCTTTAACAGCCTCTTTATTGGAATGAAGTTATTTATTAACTTCTCTCTCACAAATGCTACACATATAATAATCTAAACAATTTGCATCTGGTGAACTAGGTGGCCAGATTTCCTTTGACCAGAATTCAGGAACATTGACACTGACACCGACCATCTTGTTGGAAGATATAATGACATCCAATTGCAACTTGCTTCATCTCTAGTATAACTACTTCTCTCAAAATGTCAATGTAGCCCTGGCTGGTGGCATAGTGGATAAGGCACCAGCCTACAAACCTGAAGGTTGCTGGTTCAATTCCCAGAGAGGGCACATAACCAGGTTGCAAGCCAGGTCTCCAGCCACGTCCGTAGCTGGAGGCAGGTGAAAGGCAACCATGCATTGATGTCTCTCACCTTCTCTGCCTCTCCCTTCCCCTGTCTCTAAAAATAATAAATAAAATCTTGAAAAAAAAAAGTCAAGGTAAACATCCTGGATCTTCATTGATGATCTGGATTCTGTGTACAATATCTGGACTTGTGCAATCCTTGCATACCTTATGCATTTTTCTTGTTGGTGTGGCAAAACCAGGATCAGTATCATACACTTTCCTCACGTTGTCAACTGTATGTAAAGGGATGCTATTGAAGTCCGCAATTTCCTTAGCAGTTTGTCTTACATGCAGTCCAGAAATTATGGCTGCTCTAACATTGTATTCCCTCAACATGATGGTTGCTCTTAGAATTTAATATTTTCTATGTGAAACAATGATGTTAAGCATAACCTTAGAAACATAACTTTTCCAGATTAATAAGCACATGAAATAAGGAAATGCAATGTTATTGCCAATTTATCGCATGCAACATATACCTCCTCAAGCAAGGGAAACAAAGGAAAAACTCAACAAATGGGACTACTTCAAGTTCAAAAACTTTTTCACAGCACAATACATCATTAAGAAAATGAAAAAGGAACCCACTGAGTGGGAGAACATATTTGCCAATGAGATATCTGATAAGGGGTTAATTTTCAAAATATATATGTAAAGAACTGATACAACTCAACACCAGGAAGATGAACAATCTAGTTAAAATGCGCAAAAGACCTGAATAAATGTTTTCCCAAAGAAGACATACAGATGGCAATAGTTGTGAAAACATACTCAGCATCACTAATCATCAGATATGCAAATTAAAACTACAATGAAATATCACCTCACACCTGCCTGATTGGTTATCATCAATAAGACAACAAACAAGGGCTGGCGAAGATGTGGAGAAGGGGGAACTCTTATGCACTGTTGGTGGGAATATAGATTGGTGTAGTCACTGGAAAGCAGTATGGAGATACCTCAAAATATCATAAATGGATCTGCCTTATGACCCAGCAATTCTGCTTTTGGAATTTATTCAAAGAAAGTTGAAATACTAATTCAAAGGAATATATGCACCCCTATGTTCATTGCAGCACTATTTACAATAGCCAAGATTTGGAAGCAGCCCAAGTACCCATCAATAGATGAGTGGGTAAAAAAGCTGAGGTTCATTTATACAATGAAATACTACTTGGCTATAAAAAGAAGGAAATCTTACACGTTTTGACAGTATGAATGGATGGAGAACATATGCTAAGTAAAATAAACCAGTCAGAAAAATAAGTACTATGTGACTTCACTCATATGTGGAATCTAATAAACAAATGAACTAACAAGCAATATAGAGTCAGATTCAGGTAGAGAGTAGCCTGACAGTTGTAGGAAAGTGGGGGAAGGACTGGGTGTGGAGTTTTGAGGGATTGAGCAAAAAAAGAAAAAAGAAAATTTCATGAACAGGGACAGCATCATGATGATTTCCTTGGTGAGGAAGAGTGGAGGGAGGTGGAGGAAGATGAAGGATAAATGATTTGGGGTGGTGAATACACTGTACATTATAGAGATGATGTGATGTAAAATTATGCACCTGAAACCTGTATAATTTTGCTAACTAGTGTCACCCCAATAAATTAAATAAAAAAAGGAAAACTAGGAGGTGGCCAATTAGTGCAGGTTGTAATATATTAAACTGAGATTTTGAAACTTAATTTCATCGATATTACATATCCATTATATGTTTTCAAGAAGATGGTGAACTAAAGTAGAATCTGAAGTGAAAAGTTATTCTAGGAGCTGTATGTGTTTGTACTTCCAACATGGATGTAAGAATAGCAAAAGCCCAATCAAAATCCTAATTGTTACAGCTAATTCTTAGTTAGTATGGTAAAGTGGCTCTGGTTCATGGAATATCACTGCTTGAAAAGCAATTTTTCAGCCCAATAGTGAATTTACAAATATCGTGATGCCTTATCATCCCCTCCCCATTCTATGTCTAACTTCTCATTATTTCTCTCTGTATTTAGAGGGCTAAGAAAACATAAGGCAACAGACATTTCTCAAGGAGCTAAAGAATGTCTGAAACACGGTATTATAAAGACAAGAATTAATTAGTGAGTTTAATTGAAAAGTCAATTGATTAAAAAGTACCCATTAAAGGTTATTCTGGACCATCTCTTGGCACTTTCTGATTATAAATTTCTAGGAAGGAAAACCTAGATTTTAAGTGTGAAAGCCTAGCTGAACCAGCACTGTGTTTCTGACAGTGGCAATCATGAAGGCTGTGTCAGAAACAGAAATATATGCTCTTTGCATTGATCTCTAAAAGGTTGGAGAAGAGGTCTGGCCAAGTTCCTGTCCTGTTTTAATCCACACCACAATCATCCCCCAGCCTTGCTGGGTCAGAAACTTGTAGTCATTGAGATCTCCAGTGCCTAGTCAGCTGAAGGCTGGCAGATAGGAGAGGCTCAACAGTAGTTTGTGACATGAACTATATGTTTGTACTATAGGACTGCCTGGGGAAAACCATTTCTTTCTCCTAAGCTGTCATTATTTAGACCTCTGGGAGTGCAGCCGGGTAATCTTGGAGTGATTGTTGGGACAATTTATCTTAAACCATCTGATGGTTGCCCTCTGTGGATTCTGCTGATTAGACATAGTGTTGTTTTTTTTACCTTTTGTTTTGCGGCTCTGGGTGGAGCAACTTTCCACTTTTTTTGGTAACCTTAGCCATTTATTACTCTTGTGTTTTGTAAAAAGACAGCAAGTTTTCTATAAAAGGTAAGAGATTAAACAACTTAGTCTTTATGGTCCACCTGGCTTTTCACTATTTAACTCTGTTGCTGTAGTATGAATGCAGCCCTGGACGACAGAAACAATCTTATCCTTCAGATAGGAAGTGACTGGATTTGCCTTTGGGTTGTAGTTGATTCACCCAATTTAGTCTCTGTGGTATATGGTCTTAATTTGAATGTTCTTATATTTCTACTTGTCAACATTTAACCAGTATCTACTCTTTTCTTTCTTCTTGGACCAACTATCACTTTTGCATTGATTTTTGTGCCACCTATTATTTCTGCACTTATGATCAAATTAGATGGACTAGACTCTGTCAAACATTGTTTTCTATATACTCTGGGAACTCAATTCTTTTAGCACACAAACTATTCTGTCTTATGAAAGTTGGTTTCTACAATAGCAGGTGATTCTAGCACGTAATAATACAGCAAAATGCAATAAAGTTTGGCCATTCCTTCTTTGTAGCTGTCCCTGATCTTGTGAATTGTTCTAGCAGAATATTATCTTGCATTTCCATACAGTCAGTAATTTAGCTTCACTTGGCTCTTCCTAGGAGCTGTGGAACTTCTAAATATTCATTTCCTCATATTTTTGACCTTCTTTGAAGAGCTAAGGGCTATCACTGGCAGTTCACCTTCTCTCAATGACCTTTGCCTGACTCAAGCCTTATGTTTTGCATTTTCTAAGACAGGAAAATTATGTAGAGTCAGTGGTCATTAAACTCTTTTCTATGAGGTATCACATTTCTATGAATCATCTACAGGAGGTTCTTTGAACGCTAATTTACTTATGGAAAAGCCACTCCTTTCATTACCACCAGGGTAAGTGACAGTGTGGGCCAACAGAAAGGTCACAGCATGAAAGACACTTAGTGTCAAGGATTTCACCTGATTATATTAGTCTTGAGAAACACAGTCATGACAAATGTCATCTCAGGAATCTTGTGTTTGCAAGGTTTCCTTTGGTTCTATTTTACTACCTCATTTGTAAATATAGAGCTGTTGCAGAAACCGAAATACACTTTGCCACAGGCTTCTTTTTAAACGTTATGTTACTATGTAGTTGACCCCGTTTACCCTCTCCATCTTCTCCCAACCCTTTTCTTCTTTGGTAAGCGCCACTGTGTTTTCTGTATTTATGATATTTTTTTTGTTATTGTTGTGGGCTTTTTGTTGTTGTTGTTCTATTAAATTATTTTGTCTGTATTCTTTCTGTTTTTCCCAGGCAATCCTGGTTAGTCCACCTCCTCCAGGAATAAGAGGTCGAGTTTAACACTTCCCAACTAATATGTTCCAAGAAAGCTTATTAAAACACAAAATACTGTTCTCAAAGCAATGGTAGTTTTATTGTTTAAGACATAAAATTGGTTAATTAAAGAATAAAGAAACAAAATGTGAGGAAAAATGATAATCTCTCCTTCCCAATGGGTAAAAATTAAGCTTTTGCTTTTTATTGCTGTGATTCTTAGTAAATGGTGATCTTGGCCAAAGCAAATAAACTAAAAAACAATTCACTGCAAATATAGGACTGTAAAAGTATCAGAGCTCTCTGGTCAGTGAGCTAAATAAACTAAACAAAGGAGTTGGCTTTGTGTATTTTGGTTCTCAACTCAGCAATGTGCATTTCCTTGTTCCCACTTTTTAAAATCTCTGGACTTTTCTCATTTGAAGCTTATATATAAGCAATGGACCCTGCATACATTTGCTGCTGAAGGAATCAATAATCCTAGGACCTACGATAGATCTTTCCAAATTTGGCCAAATTGTCTTACAAAGCTGACAAATTCTGCCAGTCCTAAGAAACTATCCTTAGATTCTAGATTTAGAGATGGCTGAGGGCATTTCCCATTTCAAACATATTAAGGACCAGTAATAAATTTAACATAGCCATTGGATTTCTGTTCCTATCTGGGAAGGGAGGAGAGTTTGGGGGAGACTTCCTGCTCTTGAAGAGCTGTAAGATAAGAGAAGGGTCTAACGAACCCCAGATCTCTAAATAAGAACACTATACTGAAAAGAAAGTAGAAAAATTTTGTTAAACGAAGTCTCACAGCTGATGGAGCTGTTATGATGTTATCATGGGAGTGGGAGAGTCAGGAGGGAAAAATGGAGTAATCACTGCTATTATTTCTCCTGGCCTTTGAGGGTATGTCAAAATAAACTCACCAGGGTCTCCACACAGAGGCTGTCAGCAGTGTGGGAGCTGACCACATGGAAAGGGAGTTGGTAGTACACAGAAATGAATCAGTCTTCTCTTCCTGGAATTCTTTCAAGGATGGAAAGGAAGGAGCAAAATTGTATTCGTGTATTAGAGAACAAATGTAGAAGCTAACAGTAGAAATAAAAGACTACTGGGGCCCATGTTAGGGTTTAAATTTAGTTTGATCTCCTTGTCTTATCTATAGGCTTCCATTTTTTTAATGTCATGGGGTAAAGGGGCAGGACACATACATCTAATTGATAGAGGAGAAAAGACTCTTGTACTTTGTTGTTGTTGTTTTTAAAGATTTTATTTATTACTTTTAGAGAGAGGGGAAAGGAGAGAGGCACAGAAGGAAAGAGACATCAATGTATGGTTGCCTTTCACTTGCCTCTAGTTATGGACCTGGCTGGAAACCGGGCTGGAGACCTGGTTTTGTGCCCTGGTTGGGGAATTGAACCAACGACCTTTGGGTTTACAGATTGACACCTTATCCACTGTGCCACCAGCCAGGGCTTGTACTTTGTATGAACATTAAATACACAGCATCAGCTCTGCAGGTATCAAGGACATTGTCTCTCCAAAGGAGGCAGGCTTCAGGAGTGGGAGCCAGGTGGCAGGCATGGGCAGCTTCATGTCCTCAGAGCTCTAGCTGCCCCGGGAGGAGGTGGCTCTTCTCACAGAACCTACTATGAAGCGTAATTAGAAATGGCAGGCAATGAGATTCGGATGACCTGAATTACATGGTCTGATCTGACTTGACTAAGCCCACATTCCATATACTCAGCACTGATATATGTATTTCATGGAAGGAAATGTTTAGTTAATTAATGAAATCTTACTCAACCATGCATTTTCAATGGAAATACTTTAACGAAACCCTTTCTACAGTACTGTACTTCTTTCTAATCTCTTATGATTGACAATAGCTATCAGAAATAAAGGTGAGCAGTTTATATTTAGCTAATAAAATTCTTCAATGAGTTTGATCCCATGTTTTCATTTTGTAGATTGAGTTATGTAACATGCCGAAGAACATACATAGTTAGCTAACGAAGACAGTGGAATTGGAATCCAGATCTGCTTAACTCTAAAGCCCTCTCTTCTGAAATGCCACTCACTTTTTTTCCCTTAACATTCTTAAAGTTATGTTGAAGTTCCCACATTGCAAATGAACAAAAGACTGGCATTGTACCTGTTTCTTGAAAAGTAACCCCCTACCCTCAGTGAGCTACTGAAAGAGGAGCCTCTACAAGTGAGTATAAGGAAGAATCCTGCTCTCTAATCCCTCTTACACACACACACACACACACACACATTATTTTTTAAAAATTTTATTCATTACTTTTAGAGAGAAGAGCAGGGAGAGAGGCAGAGAGGGAGAGAAGCATCAGTGTATGGTTGCCTTTCACCTGCCTCCAGCTACAGACCTGGCTGGAGACCTGCCTTGCAACCTGGTTATGTGCCCTGGCTGGGAGTTGAACCAGTGACCTTTGGGTTTGCAGGCCAGTGCTTATCCACTGAGCCACCAGCTAGGGCTCAAAAAGATCATTTTTATTTCTACTTCTGCAACCTGGGAAAGTAAGTTTGGCTAAATGGCAATTGAGTTCTTAGTGGAATGAAGGAAGATGAAGAAAAAGAATGGAGGTGGTTGTTTCAGAGCCCTGGATGATATTATAAATATGGTCAGTGATGCTGCAGATTGTTACCATAAAACAAACAAACAAACAAATAAGGAGGTTTTTGACTCTGAGTGCTCAGGAGCTTGTTGTCACAGATAAAATATATTCTGAAAGATGAGAAGAGCTGTGTTTCCTTTCCTTGACAAGTCCTCACCTCTTCCCTTCTTGATAGCATGAGTGGGGAGGCGTGTGGGCCATTGGCAGGCTGCAGAGCTCCCAGAGCAGAGAGAGAGCCTTTGGCCCGTGGCTCTCACTGCTGACTGTGCTGGGCATGCCCTCCAGAGACCTTGGCCAGCTGCAATGAGAAGTCTCTTTGTACTTGTTTCTCCAGCGCTCCCAGCCACTTCGCAGACCCATTGCAGAATGACAGACTTAGGAAAGAATAAGAGAATTCAACACACCATGAGGGGTTACATAGAGTTTAAAACTTTCAAAAAGAGACCCTGGCTGGTGTGGCTCAGTGGATTGAGCACTGGCCTGCAAACCCAAGGGCCACTGGTTTGATTCACAGCCAGGGCACGTACCCAGGTTGCAAGCCAGGTCTCCAGCCAGGTCCGTAGCTGCAGGCAGGTGAAAGGCAACTATACATGGATCATGGATGTTTCTCTCCCTCTCTGCCTCTCTCCCTTCCCCTCTCCCTGAAAAATAATGAATAAAAACTAAAACAAAAAACAAAAAAAAAACAACCTTTCAAAAATATAACCTGGGAAAAGAAGAAGAAAGAAAATAAAGTGGGGTCTTTATTCTTATATGTAGACAGGGAATGGGGTCACTTGTTCAGCAATGGTGATAATTCTATACAGAACCTACCCAATGTGTGATTTATCACTGTCAGAAATAAAAATTACCTTTCAATTTATCATTCTACCTCCTTATTCTAGTCTATAAGCTAAACTCACACACAGTCTCCTCTTACTCTTTCCACTTCCATGCTTTATAAAAACTATAGTGGGTAAGCATTTTTCCTATGCTGAAACCCAGCAAGTTGAGAATATACATGATAGTTGGGATAGAAAAACACAGAATTCCATAATGCTAGTGACATCTGCATGTCTCAGCATCTTTGTGGTGACATTGAGTTACCCAGGGATCTATTTTTGTTCACCCAGCTGTTGATTCCTTGCCAGAAGGACATTCCACCACATTAATCCCACTGATGGCCTGTCTGTATGGATGGATTTTTAACCCATTGATTTTTTTTTAACTACCTAATAGCTCTGTTGATATCATATATAATTCCATATTTCTTCCTCTTAGCAACATAGTTCACATTCTTTAAAATATACTAAAATATAAAATATTTTAAATATTTCTCAAGTATATTTTTAAATATTTCTAATTTCCGAACAGCAACTTTATAAATTAATAAAAATTATATATTAATAATTTTCAAGATCTAAACACCTTAAACAATAAATATACTCACTTAATAAACTGTTTACTAAATGTTTGGACATATGAAAACTTCAGAGTAACTGTTGAAACAAGTTTATGTTTTCTCAAAAATGATTATACTTTATTAGTACACTGTACCTATCAAATATTATGAAACATTCACTCTAATTTCTGTTTAATGGATGTTATTTATATTTTAAGTAATTCTATATTACCAGATGGAAGAAACCCATGTACCAAAAATCAAAATCTATATACAGGAATCTGACTTCTCTTAGTAAAAACCTTTGGGGAGTAAAGAATAGTAACAGAAAATGCATTCTAGTTCTATGCTGTAACTGTGAAAAACAAAGAGACTATTTTGAATGCAAACATATTTTTCTTCAGCTGTGGTAAAGAATGTCACATTTGGACTGAAGTCTTGTTACTTATTGTGTCAAACTGAAATAATTTCTATCAGAACATGTCCATTTAAAACACACACACACACACACACACACACACACACACACACATACATTTGAACTATAAATGTTGGCAGACCCATATCTCAAGTTGGGCAATAAATTAGTTTTCACAGTTAAAGAATGATAAGATTCTTTAGAAGCAGAATTTATTTTCTCTAATTTCTAAATCAAGTAAAATATTTTCATGAGTTCATTCAACGGTTTAGTTTGTTTAGTTAATGTTCCTATTTTTCAATTAGCCAGAAACAAAAATCACTTAGACATACCTGGCTCAAAATAATGATGGGTAACTCAGTAAGTGGAAAGTAAAGTATGTGAGAAAAGGCAGGAAATAAAAATTATTTATTTTTGCAACCACCTTCATATGTGGTAATTAGGTTATACTTTGATCTAAAGTGCAAAAAGTGGAACCTGAACTAACTTTTTTAAATTGTAGAAGTAGGTATATAAATAGGAGAAAATTTAAATTTTTATTTTAAGTATTGTATGTTGTTCTATGAGTCATGAGTATGTTTTATCTCTTAATAAAATTAAGTATCATGTGATTGAGCTATATGGTATCACCAAACACATACATACATATGGAGTACAATGACCAGCATTTGGTGATAGGCCAAATGTAAGCACATATCTCAATGAATAAACTATAGGGTGCACGCGATAAATTGGCAATAACATTGCATCTCTTTATTTCACATGCTTCTAAGATTATGATTTAACATCATTGTTTCAGATAGAAAGTATTAATTTCTGAGAACAACCATCATGCCAAAGAAATATGATGTTAGAGCAACCATGATTTCTGGACTGCATGTAGGACAAACTGCTAAGGTAATTGTGGACTTCAATAACATCCCTTTACATACAGTTGACGACCTGAAGAATATGCATGATGTAGATCCTGATGTTGCCACACCAACAAAGAAAACACATAAGGTACACAAGGATCCACAAGTCCAGATATTGTACACAAAATCCAGGAGATTATCAGTGAAGATCCAGGGAAGTCAACGTGCTCCATAGCAAGAGAACTGCAGATGTCAGATGCAATAGTTCGCTAAATTATTGCTGAAGATATCAGATACAGATCGTATGTTCTTAGCAGAGGCCAGTTTATGACACAGAAGACAAAGGAAAGGTGCTTTGGAAAAGCAAGGAAATTGATAACAAAATTGAAAAATCTGCCCCCTCCCCTCAAATCCTCTGATTTTCTTCTCCAATGCAAGGAATTTTCAGCAGGACCAAATACAGTAGTCAATAGAAGACACAACAGGTGGCTCTGTGAGAATTTTAATGAAGTCCCAATTGTCATGAAAATGAAATTTCCTGCTATAGTGGTGGTGTTAGGTGTTGTGAGCAATGAAGGAGATATCATGACCCTGCATTTTTTCCCACAAGGCTTGAAGATAACTGCTGATGTTTATCTGGATGTTTTGAGAGAAGTAGTTGTACTGGAGATGAAGCAAGTTGCAGATGGATGTCATTTTCTCTTTCAACAAGATGGTGCACCAGCACATAACTCCAGAAAGGTGCAAGAATTTGTCAGTGTCAATGTTCCTGAATTCTGGTCAAAGGAAATCTGGCTGCCTAGTTCACCAGATGCAAATTCTTTAGACTATTATGTATGCGGCATTTGTAAGAGAGAAGTTAATAAACAACCTCATTCCAATAAAGAGGCTGTTAAAGCTAAGATTGAAAACATTATGATGTCCATGGATAAAGAGAAGTTAAAGCATGCTCAAGACTCAGAAGTTGAATTGAGTATATTATTGCAGCAAATGGAGACTTTTTTGTACAATTAAAAAAATAATGACTATGTTTATGTATTTATATATAAGAATAAATGTATTTCAAAATATAACACTTTTGTGATACTAAAATTTACTAAAATTTTCACTTTATTGCATGCACCCTGTAAATTTCTCTTGCTAAAGTATTTTATTAATTTTGTATGAAGTTTATCATTTAATTTAAGTTTCTTTGTTTCAGGGTCTGGGTTGGTTTTGTTTTATCAAATTGTGACTAACAACATGTTCGTCTGATTCTTTATACAGGACAAGCCTTTATACAAAAGAACTGAAAATGTGCAAAATGCTTTTGACCCTAAAATTGCTTAAGTTCCAGATTCAGTGTTGCGCAGGCAGGCAGACAGGAATTTTTGGAGCACAAAGATATAGTTTTATTCTACCGCTCCTAAGTTATCAGCAAAGAACAGCCGGGGAGTCATATTCCTGCGCCCTTTTACTGAGCTGAAAAAGGTTTTATAGAGTGTTTAACTAGAACTCCATCAAGTGATTCTGAATGGAGTAGCTATAGTGTTTTCATTGCTTCTTTCACATTCCTTTGCTTGGTTCTGTTGGCCACAGACTTGCAAACCCCTCCCTATTCTAGTGATGAGGAGGTGATGATGGTCCATTGTGTATTATTCACCACCCAGTTCTTTTTTTTTTAAGACTTTATTTATTATTTTTTAGAGAGAGGGGAAGGGACAGTCAGAGAGGGAGTGAGAGATCAATATATGGTTACCTTTCATCTGCCTCCAGCCATGGATCTGCCTGGAGACCTGGCTTGCAACCTGGTTATGTGCCCTGGCTGGGGGATCAAACCAGCAACCTTTGGGTTCTCAGGCCGGTGCCTTATCCATTGTGTCACCAGCCAGGGCCTCCAGTTCTTAAGGCTATTTCATTTGTTGTTTGTCCCCCCCACCCCCACCTTCTCTCTCCAATAACTTGTGAAGAATATAGATTTTGGTGCTGAGAGATCTGATTTCAATTAAAAGTTCAAAGAGTTATTGTAATTGCTCTTAAAATTATATTCTGATATTTTGAGCTGTTGACTCTGACTTCTTCACCCATATGAAATATATGGTTGCTTTACTTAGGAATATAAACTCTGAGTTGGAACTCCTTTATTTCTCAGCTAAATATATTTTATAGATTACTCTGACATGAAAATGTTACCTGGGTATGGGCCAAGGTCTCTGAATTTTCATCTGAGAATAAGTGGCATTATATATGACCTTAAAGGGTTTGAGTTTTTACTTCCCTATCAGTAAAAGTGGGGATAATACAAGATGCCTAATGATATAAAAAAGCTTTGATGCCTCATATGAAAGAAGATAACTACATGCTTTAGAATACTTAAATGGATATAATTTCATTACTCTTCATTATTTCTTTGTGAAGCAAATGTGTTTCAGGAATTATAAGGCTATCTCGCAGACAAATATAATAAAACATTGACTTAGGAAATTAATAAAGAGTCCAAACTTAAACCTAGCTTTACTGACTTTTAATTGATTTTAATCAGCTTTTTTCCATGGTTTTGACTGTTCCTTATTTTATGCTTCACAAAGGCGAATAATGAGAGGTATTATTATTATTTACAAAAGTAAGGTGTGTTGATTGTACTGTTAGATCAAAATCCTCTCATCAAACCAATTTCCAAAATGCAAATCTTTTAATCCTTAGTTTCTCCATTTGTAGGGCTTTTATGGTTTATTAATAACACAGGACTTTTATGTTGTAATATCTACATAATAAGACATAAGTATTAGATTAAATAATAGGTATAAAATGCTTTGCAATCTCTAATGAATTATATAAAGGTAAGACCTTTTTTTGAAGGTAGTTTGTGGCCGGAACCTAGAGGGAATAAAATGTTAGGCTGAAAGGTGTTGAATTACTTGGTTGTGAAGTGGAGAACCCTTAACTTTTCAGAAAAAGCAATAAAAAGCTCAAGCAAAGCTTGAGGATCTTACAGCAGCCCAGTGGGATGGAACAAGAGATAAAAAGATTGAGGAGTGTGATGTGGGAATAGTTAGAAGACTAGTACAATATTTCAAGTAAGAGTTAAAGAAGAGACTGAACCTAGATAATGACTATAATATTTTTTTAAAAGGACAGGAGGGGATGCAAAAGGTTCTGTAGAAATAGAATCTAAGAAATCAGGTAAAGAATGAGGAGGGTATGTTAAAGAGGAGGAATATAGCTTTGAGGACTCAGTCTCAGGTATATGAGACAAAAAATTAGTAAATAGGAAATGGTACAGAGAGACCTGATTAAGCTCACTGGGGAGAAGTAGGAGGGACCATAGGAGTTTGCTGTGGCATTGGACAGCACTCTAGGGCAGAATTGGCTGAGAAGCTGATGCCCTCAGAGCCAATGGAAATAAAAAGAGGGCGGGCTCTTTGGTGCATGAGCTTTTCTGAGCTTTCCTGGCTCCTGAGCTGACTTTCTCTCAGGCTCTGGCTGTGGCTCTGGTTTGAGCTCTCAGGCACTTCTTTCTCAAGGATCCTGGGAGATGAAGCTGCACCCGCCTGCATTTCCCAATGGACAGTTGGTAGTTTGTATGGGAAGGAACACCTGGTACAGCCTAGGATGGGGCTGGCCTGGCAGAGGGTGACAGGTTTGTTCTTTGGATGTCTAGAGGGAACAGGCTCCGAGGCAAAAGCCTGTCATTCTCCTCAAATTGTGTAGCTTTTGTGTTTGTTGTTTTATTTTGTAAACTAATCCTACAGAAATTAACAGGGAAAAGATAGGAGAACCCAGGCAGCAAAGTTTATCCTTCATTGATAGGCTTAATTAAGTGATTAAAGCTGTGACTTGATAGGCTTAAGTAACTGCTTTTGAATAAAGACTCCTTTCCTTCACCAAACCTTTTGTCTCTGGAATTTTGCCTACAGGGTGGCATCTGGTAGCGGGACCCTAATTACTGTTCAGTAACAATGGCATTGAATATTTGTAAAAGATAGAATACTAACTTTAATATATTTTGACTTTGAGGACTTGTCATGACAGTCACTAAAAAACTGGGTGATGACAGACACTAAAAAACATCAAATGAAATCAGGAATGTGTTGCCCTGGCTGGTGGCTCAGTGGATAGGTGCCAGCCTGTGAACCCAAAGGTTGCTGGTTCCATTCCCAGTCAGGGCACATTAAAAGGTTGCAAGCCAGATCTCCAGCCAGGTCCTTAGCTGGAGGCAGGTGAAAGGCAACGATACATTGATGTTTCTCTCTCTTTCTTCCTCCCTCCTTGCCCTTCTGTCTGAAAATAATGAATAAAATCTTTTTTCAAAAAGTTAAAAAAAAAAAAAAGAAATCAGGAATACAGGAACATGGTCTGAAGATAAAATGGTGAAAGTTATTTGCAAAGAAGTAATAACAAGATTCCTGCAAATGGAGGACTTTGATGATGAAAAAGATACTATAGAGACAAAGGAATATGTATATTCTCATATTAATTGACTGTAAGAAATTGAGACTCCATAAGGGTCTGGAGGGCAAGGTCAAGTAAATTTAAAAAGAAAAAAAAAAAAAAAAAAAAGGAATATAGTATCATGGATGCTGAGGAATTGGAGAACTTGATATTTTCATGAAAATGGACTGTTTCATGTGTTAAAGTATTTTAGTAGAGACAAAGAAGAACAGGACTGTGAATAATCATTAGAAATGCCTATTTTGAAGAGATGGTTGATGAGGAGTGAGAGTGTAAAAATCATATTTGGCTTCTTTAATGTATCACCAGCACCTCTTTCATGAGCAATTTAGTAAATATTTTTTGAATAAATGAATCATGAAAACCAGATTTCATTAGTTTAATAAGTGGATTCGTAACAGAATTAAAATTAGAGTTGTAGACTGCTTTTCTAAAATATGTGCAGTGCTGCAAAAGGTTATTTCATGGGTATATGTTACTACTAATAGCTAAAATTTGTTTTTAGCTTACTATTTCATTCAGTCTTCTTAGAAATCCTAAAGAAGGTACTATTATCATTTCCATTTTCAAGTTTAGGAAACAGGCATTGAGAAATTAATGTGAGCCAAAGGTCCCATTGCTGATCATCAAAGAACCTGGGAGATATCTGATCATATCACTTCTCTCCTTAAGAATCTTCAACAACTTCTATATTGAAACCTTTAGTGGCTACAGCAGTGTTTGGCACACTGAAGAAAGTATTACCTTCCTACTTATGAAAAGATTGAGACAAGAAATCAGGTCATTTGCTTAAGATCATACATGGTTAACTAGTGGCAGAGGTAAG
Organism: Noctilio leporinus; assembly: GCA_004026585.1. Taxonomy (NCBI): domain Eukaryota; kingdom Metazoa; phylum Chordata; class Mammalia; order Chiroptera; family Noctilionidae; genus Noctilio; species Noctilio leporinus. The sequence goes on along the minus strand of PVIW01001091.1, from coordinate 258,472 downwards.
AATTCAGACCCAAGCACTGTGATTTAGAGCCCCCATTCCTCATCGCTGTACAACACTGCCTCAAATTACTTTATTTCTGACATGGCTCCTCTGAGATTTGGCTTAGGTAGGGCAATAATGACAACCAGTATAGTCACTGGTAAATTGGGAGAAAAGTGAACATTTGATGATGAATAGTGTTTTTGGTAGGACTGACAGCATGGGAGAAGTGGTCGATATTCCAGTTTCCTGGAGGAACAGCAGTTCTGAGTGATGTTGCCATGCATGTTGACCAGTGGTTGGGTGAAGATGAGGGTATGTGGAGATCATTGATGTTGAGCATTTAAAGACTTGTAAGGAAGGCTTAAAAAGGCTGACTGAGAAGGGCTTCAGGAAACAAATGTAGACAAGGAGGCTCCTTTTTTCTAGGCACAGTATCTCAGAATTACTGGTGAAGCACATGTGATATAGCAATAGTACCCACAGGAAGGTGTATGAATCCTCTTGGAATTTACCTATGGAAGATGTTAAATCCCATTTTTGCTTTTTTCCATTCTAGGGCCATGAGACAAAAGAGATTCTTTTGGATGTGAATTCATGGGACTTGCTTTTAAAAAATTTTATAGAACTTAGTTCTAAGGTTTGCATGCAGTAAACATTCAGTATATGCATGAACAATGGAAATTGTACCCTGAGAAAAGGCTCCTGTCTCTTCTGAGGAAATTATTATACTAGGTACCCTCTATTCATTAACACTTGCTTGAGGGATGTTGACAAATAATTTTCCTAAGGGAAGTCATTTAGGGACATTCATTCAGTTCGGATGGAATGGATTCAGTCTGGAATTCCGACAAGGTTGAAGATCTCATGGGTCACAAAAGACACCATATGCTTTGGTGTTCTATTCAGATGGGATTCCTCTGCAGCTCATTATCATGCAGCAGCATGGCTTCAAGGTCTACCTGAGAAAAACCAGAGTTCTTCCCATTGTTCTGGAGTTTCTGTCAAGCCTCCCTTGCTGAAACAACTGCATATAACTTATAAGTATGGCCACTGGACTGTGGACTGCGATAAGAAATGGAGCAAGGATTAGTCATAGCCATGCTGAGAAGACGTAGCCTCACTCGAAGGAGAGCACTGCATTTGGGATTCATTATCCTTCCAGGCTGGATTTCCCCCTTTCACCCACACAGACACAAACATATGCTCTCATGCACACACATAACCCCTGCTCCATGAATCTTCTCCTTAGAAACAGACATTTTCTAAGGTAGACTGCACATCAGAATGCATGTAGGACCCAGGGAAATATAAAACATAATTCTTCTTTAACAGGAGACATTTGTTTAGATTCTGATTTATTATCGGTTCACCATGTTAGGGAAAGAGGCAATAAAAGGCAAAACTGAGCTACATTTTCACATAACAGATAGCTTGCATAGACTCTTGTGTCCTTCTTCAGAGATTCTTTTTCCCTCTTTGAAAATTTTGCAGATACAGAGTTTTCAACTATCTTGTATTAACCTCAGCAATAACCCAGTCAGGGTCAGCTTACAGCTGCTTCTTGGATAGCAGAGAACAGAAGTTAGAGTGGGACTAATAGCAGGCAGGGCGTTCAGTGCTTTGGCTGCTTTGAAGTCTGTCTGTCAATTTTTCTTAAAACACACGCATACGTTCGCCTCCTTCAGTTCTTCCACAGCCTGACAAATGTGTCTCTGCTCCTCTAAGGCTGACACAGGCTGCATGCACCTTGTTTCTAGCCACCAAGCCCTGCCAGTGTTGCCCAAATTGTACCTGTTTCTTTCAGACAAATTATTGTGATGATTAAGAAAGTTTGATGATATATCTTTTTTTTTTTATTCCATACTTCCTGTCAAATAATAGAGGCAGGAGTGTGGAGCTGCTGCAGTGATTCCATATCAATGCTGTGAGTCAAATAAAGTGTCAGGATGACTAAGTACAAGGGATTTGTGGAATGCTTTAATGTTGCCTCATTTCAAATCACTTCATAAGCAGCCTGGTAATGAGCTCAATAAATTCTGTTGGAGGAGAAAAGATTTTAAAAAAGGAAAAAAAAAAAAAAAAAAAAAGAGCCCTTCATTCACTACAGAAAAAGTAGGTTGCTATTTTATAATTAGGCCTCTGGGCTGGAGGGAAGGAGCCTTATTTCCTATTTGCAATCCACTCTGTTAGTGCTGTGATGTAGAGATGGCTAAATGAGTATGAAATATTATAATTAAGGATATCACAAGCTGTTTATCTTATCAGCAGTGTTTTTCCTTAAAGGCTGCTCACTGACCACTTGTATATTATAATCGTGTTGTTTTTTTCCCTGTGCATTGCCAGTGGTAACCAATAGAGGTTCTGGCTCTAAGGGAGAAAAGAGGAGTTAGAAACAGGAGCTCAGCAGCCAGAAGTCACGGAAGAGACCTAAATTGCTTTTATTTTGCCTGGATCAGGCATTCTTTTCATCAACTGCAATAGGCTGTTTGTTTATGGAAATGAATGAGTTGATAAAACTTGACTAAGCCTGGTGAGAGCACAACATTCAGGGCCAGGCTGTGAGGTACTCTCTCCGACATCCTGCCAAGCACCATGTTTTTGTATTGAGGTGAAGACAGAAAACCAATCCAGCTCTGGAAAATGAGAACTGGTTTATTATTGATTGTGTACAAAGCAAGTGGCCAGATCTGTAATCTCCACCATGATTGGAAAAGCTCTGTATTATGATATTTTTTTTTTGACCTGCCAACATTCTTATTTCCATTCGTTAGTGAAGGGTAAGTCCTGTTTCTCTGTAATAGACTGAAATGACAATTCTCCCAGGTTATACTGCAGAGGTCTGAAGAGAGTTATTTGCCTGGCAAGGCATTTGGCTGAGCTGAAAGATCAAATGATTAATTCACAACACCTTGACTCCATGTTGGTTTCTAAAAGACCCTAGTTCTCAAAAACCACAGTGAACAACTGATATGTTCATAAGGATGGACATAGGATAGCTGGATATTCAACGTTGGTTGGCCCTTAGTAAGATGGTGTAGGGTGACAAGTTCTTCTCAGTTTAAACCTGCCTCGATCCTAGAATCTGAAAGTCTCTTGTATGTATATTCCTTCTGTCTCTACCATTTCTCCATCAAAATTCTTTTTAAGAAAGTATGTAACAGAGGGGTTCCAAGTTGGCTGTGGAGTAGGTGGAAGCTACACACACCTTCTCCGTGCACCAAATGGGATTTACAGCTAAATATAGAGCAATCAACCTGAATTAAGAAGTGAAGGACAGCTGAACAGGAGTATTATATTTTAGGATTTGTAGAAAATGATACACAGAGACTGGTTGAAGGGCACAGCCATGGAGAAGGCTGGCCCCTGCATCCAGGAGCAGCAACTGAGGACCTGGAGGTATATCTTGGTGGCAAAAGTACCCCCTGGGGAGCCTGGGATTTCCGTTTCATTCCAGGATCCTCAAACCAGAGCTCAAGGGCCTGGAAGGGGAGCCTGCATAGCATCTGGTGGGGAAAATCAGCAGGGACCCTGCTGGGAAGAGAAGGGAGTCTGCTAGGGTTCCTGGTGTTCTCCTAGGGCTGATTCACAGAAGCTCCTCTTGGGCACTCAGCAGTGGTTCTGATAGAGGAAAGGTGACTCAGGGTGCGGGAAAGCCATGAAAAGAATACTGGTTTGACAGGGCTCAGGTGAGAGATCTAGAGAGCCTCTGGTTCTGAATTAACATTCCACACCATCCTCAGGGGACATCATCCAGAGTCTGTGCGCCTATTCTAAGAGCACCAGCTGGGGGAGTGCACTAACTCCATCTTCCAAATACTGCAACATCACCCTGCCAAGCTTAAGTCCAGCAGAAAGGACTATTGGATGCACCCAATAGGGACCCAAGGTGTGCTCTTTTTCTGGAGAAACTATTGGCAGATTCTCCGATGGTCCTTGAATTGTGTGGCCTTGGTTTGGAGGCCAATAGTTCCCCCTCCCTGTGGGTTTGGCAGGCACCACCCCCAACAGAAGATTCCCTTGCCAGGTGCCGGTGGCATGGCTTTGGAGCTGAGGGAAGGGTGCAGCTTGCACCCCTCCTCAGGGCTAGTGCTAATCCCAGAGGAAAGCTGTCTTGATTTGTTTCTGCAAGTCTCTCTGGCCCCGTTCTACTATGGAAGGGAGCAGGGAGTGAAGCTCAGAGCCAGGACCTTCGGACTGTGGCTCCATCAGCGTCTCTAACATTGCAGCTGTGGAAGTAGGGGCAGGTGTGCAGTTTGCTCCCCTCCTGGGGCCAGCACCACCCCCAGCAGAAGACTGACTTGATCTGTTTCTGTAAATGCCACTGGTGTCATCTTGCTGGGCTCAGTTCCACAAAGAGAAGGCTGCTCTGGCAACTGCTGGAACATTAAGAATCCATCTACCTCAGTGGCTACAGAGCAAGTGAGGCTACAGAGCTAAGAGGAGGAGTTCAGCTTGCCTCACTCCTGCAGTGCAGCTGGTGCCACCAACAGAAGACCTGGTAGACCTGTCCTACCGAGCTTCCTCCTGCAGTGGGGATAGGTGGCTGCACCCAGTGTGAACCTGTGGTGTGCTCCTGCTGAGGAAGCTAGAGTCAGAAACTAGCAGAGACTGAGTGGCATGGATCTGGCGTAGAAGCCAGATTCTGCCTATTCTGACCACATTTCCCCCAGCAGGAGACCCACTAACCTTGTTCTTCCAAACTGGCTACCCCATCCTGCCTAGCTTAAGCCATGTGGAAAGGTCAGTGGGATGCTACAGCCTTTATTATTTTTTTTTTAAATTCTCACCTGAGAATACATTTATTGATTTTAGAGAGACAGGAAGGGGGAGGGGAGAGTGAAAGAGAGACATTAACTGGTTGCCTCTCATACGTGTCCCAACTGAGGATTGAACCCAGAGCCTAGGTATGCACCTTAACAGGGAATTGAACCCACAACTTTTATGGGATGACAGTCCAACCAACTGAATCACCCAACCAGGACCACTCTATAGCTTTTCTTCATAAGACTTTAGAGGAAGACCAGGCAACCTCAGGGGGTAGATTGCAGAGTAGCCAATAGGTGGATGCCATCCTCAGAGAGCCTTGGATTTTTGCTGACCTTCCCCCAGCTTAGAGCTTCAGGAATCTGATCCTCGTACACAGCCTGGCCTCTTCCATACACACTCTGGCCCAGTAGACACAACCACAGTACATAGCATGGTTATACATATCTGCTATCAACCTGCACCAAGGAAGCCCTTGCCAAGGGGGCCCAAAGCCAACAAAACAGTGGTGGGCTTCAAATCACACCTGACTTTGACACAACTAGCCACATAAATGGCACAGACAAAGGGGAATTCCAGTAGATGCCAGACTGTGCTGGGAACAACTCTGCCTCATGGACAGCAGCTCATACATGGTAAAGAGGTCTATCTTTATAGTCAGCCAGCCTGGGTGTTAACTCTACCCATGAACAGGACAACAACATTCAAGACTCAACTACAATAGGAGGAGGCATATAAATCCCATAAGAATAATTTCTGGAGCACCTAGCTCAGGTGATATAGTTTATGCCACTGAGACCTCTAAAATATCTACATAAGAAAACCCTCAAAACAGACTTGGGAGTCATAGAAGATCTACCTAATACACAGAAACAAATACAAAAAGGCAGAGAAAATGGGAAGACAAAGGTGTATGCTCCAAATGAAAAAATAGGAGAAATCTCTAGGAAAAATAATTAAAAGAAATAGAAGCAACAAAATACTAGGTACAGAGTTTAAAACAATGGTTATAAAAATATTCAGACCTTAGGTCAGGGGTGTCAGACTCATTTGCAGGGGGAGGGCCACATCAGCCTTGAGTTGCCTCAAAGGGCTGAATGTAATTTTAGGACTGTATAAATGTAACTACTCTTTAACAGTTAAGGGAGCCAGATAGAAACAAGGTGCCAGGCTGGATCAAACAAGGTGAAGGGCCAGATTCAGCCTGTTGGCCTTGTGTTTACCACCCATGCCTTAGGGGAAGAATAGGTGATCTCAGTGCAAACTTAAAAAGATAATAAAGCCCTGGCTGGTAGCAAAGTGGATAAGGTGCTGGCCTGCAAACCCAAATGTCACTGGTTTGATTCCCCAGCCAGGGCATATAGCCAGGTTGTAAGGTGAAAGGCAACCATACATTGATGTCTCTCTCCTGCTCTGCCTCTCTCCCTTCCTCTCTCTGGAAATAATAAATAAAATCTAAAAAAAAAAAAAACAGATAATAAGCTTTAAAAAGGACATAGAAACCATGGAAAGGACCAGTTAGAAATGAAGAATACAATATCTGAAATGAAGAATACACTAGAAAGAATCAATAATAGGTTAGATGGAGCAAAGCATCAAATTAATGATTTAGAATACAAAATAATAGTACCCAAGTAGAGCATCCTAAATAAATAAACAAATAAATACAAATAAAAAGAGAGCGAGAGAATGAGAAAATTATCCCTGACTGGCATGAATCACTTGGTTGGAGCCCATAAACTGAAATGTCACAAGTTTGATTTCTAGTTGGCCACATGAATAGGTTGCAGGTTTGATCCCCTGCTGGGTCACGTATAAGAGGCAGCTGCTCAATGTTTCTCTTTCACATCAATGTTCCTGTCCCTCTCTCTTTCTCTTTTTTCTTCACTTCCCCTCTCCAAAATCAATGGGCATGTCTTTGTGTGAGGATAAAAATAAAAGAGAATTTAAAAAAAAAAAAAAATTGAAAGTCTTGGACCTCTGGGACAATATCACATATAACAGCATTTATATCATAGGGGTATCAGGAGAAGAGAATGAGCAAAGGATAGAGAACTTGTTTGAATAATGGTTGAAAACTTTCCTGAAGTTGGTGAAGGTAAAATTTGCACAAATGCAGGAAGGCTAGAGACTCTCAATTAAGATGAACTCAAAGAGGCCCATATCAAGACATATTGTAATGAAAATGCCAAAAGTTAAAGAGAAAGAGTCTGGAAAGCAGCAAGAGTAAAGCAATTAATTACATACAAAGGCACAGTCTTAAGGGTCTCAGCATATTTCTCAACAGAAATAGTTCAGGACAGAAGGGATTGGCATAAAATAATTAAAATGATGAAAAGCAAGGATCTACAATCAAGACTAGTTTAACCATCAAGATTAACAGTTATAACTGAAGGTAAGACAAAAGCTCCCTAGATAAAAAATACTAAAGGGGTTCATAACCATCAAACCAATATTGTAAGAGTGTTAAAGGTGATTAAAGAAGAAGGAGGAGGAGGAGGAGGAGGAGAAAATATTAGAAATAGAGAGGAACATAAGTATAAAGAATAAAATGGTAATAAATATCTATAAATAGTCATCTTAAATTTAAAAGGATTAAATGTTGCAATCGAAAGTCATAGGATAAGCCCTGGCTGGTAGCACAGTGGGTAAGGTGCCGGCCTGCGAACCCAAAGGTCGCAGGTTCAATTCCCCAGTCAGGGCTCATAACAAGTTGCAAACCAGGTCTCCAGTCAGATCTGTGGCCGGAGTCAGGTGAAGGGCAACCATACACTGATGTCTCTCTCCCTCTCTGCCTCTCTCCTTCCCCTCTTTCTAGAAATAATTAAATAAAATATATATTTTTTAAAGTCATAGGATAACTCTATGAATAGGAAAACATATATATACTATCTACAAGACACCCATATCAGACTGAAAGTGAAGGGATGGGAAAAATATTCCATACAAATGGAAATTTTAAAAAAGCTGTATAACTATACTTAGACAAAAATAGACTCCAAAACAAAGGCCGTAACAAGAGACTAAGAAGGTCACTACATAATATTAAGGGAGTAGTCCAAGAGGATATAACCCTTATAAACATATATGCACCCAACACAGGCATACCTAAATATATAAAGAAAATCTTGGTGGACACTAAAGGAGAAATCAACAGCAATACAATAATAGTAGAGGATTTTAGCACACCACTGACATCAATGGGTAGCTCTTCCAGACAAAAAAATCAATAAGGCAACAGTGACTTTAAACTATACATTGGATTGGATGGATTTGATATTTATAGAACATTTCATCCCAAATCAGCAAAATATACATTATCCTGAAATGCACATGGATCATTCTCAAAGGAAGACCACATTTTAAGATACAAAATAAGTCTTAATAAATTCAAGAATATTAAAGTTATAGCAAGCACCTTCTCTGATCACAGTGGTATGAAGCTAGAAATTGACTAATCAAAAAAACTCAAAACCTTTCAAACACATGAAGGCTAAATAACAAGCTATTAAACAATGAAAGGGTTAACAATGGGATCAAGAAATAAATCAAAAGTTACCTGGAAACAAATGAAAATGAACACAATAGTCCAAAATCTATGGGATACAGTGAAAGCAGTCCTCATAGGGAAGGTCATAGCATGACAGTCCTACTTCAGGAAGCAAGGAAGATCTGAAATAAATAATCCAATCCTACACCTAAAAGAACTAGAAAAATAACAAACAAAACCCAAATTAATTAGGAAAAAAAATAAAGATCAAAGTAAAATAAATGACAGAGACTAAAATGTAATACAAAATATCAATGAAACCAAGAGCTCATTCTTTGAAAAGATAAACAAGATTGATAAACCTTTAACCTGACTCATCAAGAAAAAGAGATGACTCAAGTAAATAAAATTAAATGAAAGAGGAGAACTAACAACTAACATCACAGACATACAAAGGATTATAAGAAACGACTTTAAACTATATGCCAACAAATTGAACAACCTAGGTGAAATGGAGAAATTCCTATAAAACATACAATCTTATAAAACTGAATCAGGAAGAATCAGAAAACCTGAATAGACTGATTACAATTAATGAAATCAAAGCAGTAAGCATAAACAAACAAAAACAAACCCAGTAAACCTAAGTCCTGGACCAAATAGCTTCACAGGTGAATTATATCAAACATTTACAGAATTAGCACCTATCCTTCTCAAACTATTCCAGAAAATTCAAAAGGAGCTCATTTTACAAGGCCAACATCATTCTAATTCCAAAATCAGATAAAGACACTATAAAAAAAATTATAAACCAGTATCCTTGATGAACATAGATGATAAAATCCTCAACAAAATATTAGTAAACCAGGTCCAACAAAGTACTAAAAGACCAGTTTTTACCAGTGTGACAGTTGGTTGGGTGTCATTCCACAAAACAAAAGGTTGTTGTTTCAATTCCCAACCAGGGCACTACCAGGGTGTGGGCCTGGTCCCTGGCTTGGGGTGTGCAAGAAACAATTGAATGATGTTCCTTTTACTCATCAATGTTTCTCTTCCTCTCTTTCTCCCTCCCTTCCCTTCTCTCTAAAAAATAAATTTAGAATTTTTTTTTTTAAATATGAAATACCATTATTAAGTGGAACTTATCCTGAAGATGCAAGTTTGGAAAATATTTGTAAGTCAATAAATGTCATACGATACATTAACAAAATGAAGGATAAAAACCACATGATTATTCATATTGATAAATGCAGAAAAAAAAATTTGATAAAATACTGCACCTATTTACAATAAAAATATAAACTCTCACCAAAGTAGGAATAGAGAGACTATACTTCAACATGATAAAGGCCATCTATAACAAACCCATAGGCACCATCATATTAAATGGGCAAAAACTAAAAGTGCTTCCCTTTAGATCAGGAACAAGGTGGATGTCCTTTTTTACCTTTCTTATTCAATAAAGTAATGGAAGTCCTAGTCATAGCAACCAGATAAGAAAAATAAATAAAAGGTATCCATATTAAAAAGGAGGAAGTAAAACTGGCATTATTTACAGACATGGAATTGTATATAGAAAACTCTAAAGATTCCACCAAAAGACTACTAAATCTAATAAATGAATTTGGCAAGGTAGTTGGATGAAAAATTAATATTCAGAAATTGGTGGCATTCTTATATACCAATAATGATCTCTCAGAAAAAGAAATTAAGGAAAAAATCCCATTTACTATTGCAACAAAAAATAAAGTACTTAGGAATAGATTTAACCAAGGATGTAATAGACCTATCCTTGGAAAATTATAGTATACTGAAGAAAAAAACTACAGAAGGTACAAATAAGTGGAAGTATATGGATAGGAATAATTAACATTGTTAAAATGACCATGCTACCTCCCCAAAATTTATAAATTCCATGTGATTCCTATCCAGATACCAACGGTGCATTTTACAGGGCAAGAACAAATATTCCAAAAATGTATGTGAAACCACAAAAGACCCCAAATGGCCTCAACAATCTTGAGATGAAGAACTAAGTTGGAAGTATCACAATACATGATATCAAACTATACCACAAGGTGATTATCATCAAAACAGCATGGTACTGCCATAAAAACAGACCCATAGATCAATGAAACAGAGCAGTAAGCCCAGAAATAAACCCATATTTTAATGGTCAATGTTTGACAAAGGAGGCAAAAGCATCCAATGGAGTAAAGACAGTCTCTTCAAAAAATGGTGTTCAGCAAATTGGACATGATCATGAAACAAAAATTAAACCAGACCATCAACTTACATCATGCACAAGAATAAACCCAAAATAGACAGAAGACTTAACTGTAAGTTGCAAAACAATAAAAATCCTAAAAAAATAAATAGGCAGTGAAATCTTAGACATTTCTCTTAGCAATATTTTTGCTGATATGTACCTTCAGGCAAGGGAAACAAAGGGGAAAATCAATAAATGAGACTATATCAAAATAAATAGATTTTGCATAGCAGAGGAAACCAACAACAATGATACACCTGATAAGGGATGAATTTCTAAATATATATAAAGAAGTTCTACAACTCAAAACTAGGAAGACAACCCAATTAAAAATGACCATAGCCCTGGCTGGTGGCTCAGTGGATAGGCACCAGCCTGCAGACTCAAAGGTCGCTGGTTTGATTCCCCAGTCAGGGCACATAACCAGGTTGCAAGCCAGGTCTCCAGCCAGGTCCTCGGCTGGAGGCAGGTGAAAGGCAACCAAACGTTGATGCTTCTTTGCCTTTATTCCTCCCTCCCTGCCTTCCTCTCTGAAAATAATTAATATAATCTTTAAAAAATAAAAATAAGAAAATAAAAAATAAAAATGGCCAAAGGACCTGAATAGGCTATTCTCCAAAGAAGGCATACAGGTGGCCAATAGACATAAAAAAAAACCAAACTCAATATCACTAATCATCAGAGAGATGCAAATTAAAACCACAATGATATATTACCTCACACCTATCTGAATGTTTGTCATCAATAAATCAACAAACAACAAATGTTGGAGAGAATGAGAAAAGAGAATGCTGCTGCTTTGTTGGTGGAAATAGAGATTGGTATAGCTACTGTGGAAACACTATGAAGTTACCTCAAAAAATTAAAAATGTAACTACTTTAGATCCAGTGTTTCTCATTTCTGGGAATATATCCAAAGAAATGTGAAACACTAATTCAAAATAATATATGCACCCCCATATTCATTGCAGCATTATTTACAATATCCAGGATCTGGAAACAGCCAACATGTCCATTAGTAGATGAATCAAAAAAAAAAAAAAAAAAAAAGCAGTGGTACATATACACAATGAAATACTACTCAGCCATAAAAAGGAAATTTTACCTCTTGCAATAGCATGGATGGACCTGGAGATTATTATATTATGCTAAGTGAAATAAATCAGTCAGAGAAAGACAAATACCATATGATCTCACTTATATGTGGAATCTAATAAACAAAATAAACTGATGAACAAAATAGAAACAGAGGCATGGATACATGGAACAAACTGACAGCTGTCAGGCCATTGAAAGAAGGAGAGAGGTGGATGAAGAAAGGTGAAGGGATTTAAAAAAGAAACATTGTATATATATAACACATAGATAACAGACAACAAAATGGTGATCATCAGAGGGAAAAAAGGAGGGGAGAGGTTGAAGTGGGCAAAAGGTAGGACAATGGGTACGGAAAGAGATTTTCCTTGGGGCAATGGGCACACAATGTAATGTGTAGATGACATTTTATTGAGTTGTACACTTTGAAACGTGTGGTTTTGTGAACAAACCAATGTCACCCCCACAAATTTATTTTTTAAAGAAAGTATTTATGGGACAAATTCACAGACTGGTGGGAGCATCAGTCATATTGGAAGTGTTCAGATGGCCTTCTATAGTTTGCTGTGATGCCTGAGACCAATGCTTATGCTTTGTACACTGCCCCAAACACCCTGCTGAGGGGGTGACGGAAAACGAAATCCAGTTCACACTCAGGTCACCCAGCCCCACAACTTGGACTCCTTTGGATTTGCCTGAGGCATCAATTGCTTTTTTAATTCACTGCCCATGGAGGGTGCTTGTGGATGATCTCCACAAAAGCCTCACATCAGTTAGAGCAGGGCCTAATATCATTCCCTTAAAAAAAAAGTCTATAATTATAGTCTTTCTATTATCATAGAAGTTATTCAAATAATAGGGCTCCTGGAGTAAACGTATGTAGATAGAACTGACTTAGCTCACATACTTAATTATTTAGCAAACATGATCCCATTTGTACAAAATGCCAACATGTAAGCCATTGAACTATGTATATAGCCATGGTCTAGAGCTGAGGCTGGCAAACTTTTCTGTCAAGAGTCAGACATTAAATATCAGAAGCAGCCAGAAGCAATATACTGTGTATGCACGAATAGACATGACTTTGTTACAATAAAACTCTATTTATGTATGCTGAAATCAAAATTTTATGTAATTGTCACGTCACCATTTAAAAGTGTAAAAGCCATTCACAGGTTGAGGCCATATAGAAACAGGCTGCATGGGCCAGGTTTGGTCCTGTAGCCAGTAGTCTACCAGTCCCTAGATCCTTATTCTACAATAGCTTTCAAGTAAGTTCTCTCTCTTTTTTTTTTTTTTCCTGGGACTGAGGTGGGGCACGGTCCCCACTGAATGAGCATTGTAACTCCACTGACATACTTTAAGATTCAGGTTATCAAAGGAGAGATTAACAAAGAGCGATATTTCAAAGAATATAATTTTTGTTGAATGTTATGTCTTGAAGTGGTTTAAAAATTTTTTCAAAGATTTTATTATTTTTAGGCCCTGGCTGGTAACATGGTGGATAAGATGCCAGCCTGAAAATTATAAATACAAAATCTTTAAAAATAAGATTTTATTATTTTTAGAGAGAAGGGTAGCGAGGGAGGAAGAAAGGGAAAGAAACATCAATGTATGGTTGCCTTTCACCTGCCACCCCACCCCCCACCCCGCCCTCCAGCCAGGACGTGACTGGAGACCTGGCTTGCAACCTGGTTATGTGCCCTGACTGGGAATCAAACCAGTGACTTTTGAATTCACAGGCCAGCACCTATCCACTGAGCCACCAGCTAAGGCCTTGAGGTGTTTTTAGGCAGTAAAACACATTAAGTATTGTCACTGAAACACAAAAAAGGATAATCATGAACTGAAATGCACGCATACAGAAATCATGCTAACTCCAATACAACAGCTGAATCTTTGATGTCATCAAAATTCTTTCACTCATTGATTCACTAATTGATTTAAGAAATATATATTAAGCTCCCACTTTGTGAGAGCCCCGTGAGGTGCTTAAAATAGGAGAAGGTGCAAATCCTGGGAGGCAAGTATGAAATGCTAAGAACTCCCAGCAGCACAGTGTCGCAGAGGTGGAACAAAGCAGCTGCAGAAAGCAGGGGGACAGCCATCGGCAGATGACCTGGCCTCTGGGTTTTCCCTGGGAGCCCATGTGGCATGCACCTTGGGAGGAGAAGAGGCTGAGCCCCAAGTGACAGCAGCATGTAAACAGCATCTCAGAGCCACCCACCAAAGCATAGCTTTCAGTGCGCACCCAGAGCTTTTAGCCACAGAAAGTGAGATCTTAGCAGCTCAATCATCTGGTATGAAGGACAGGTATACTTTATATGCATATGCGTCGGTGAATGTGGACACAAATCTTTTCCCCTTTTATCCTGAGATTTTTCTATTTTTAACAAGTACCTCTTTCCATCTGTAGTTGATTCATTGCTTTTTTCCATCCTGCTGATGCATTCCTTCATTATTTCCAGGACAGCTACTCCGAACTAACATCCTGTCACCACCCCCACACCATCATTACCACCACTTCACACATGGGTAGAATTTCCTGAAAGGGAAATTTATAATTGAACCTTGATTTTTCAATGGAAACAGTAATTGAAATAAAAAAAGATAAGCGTTAATGTGACTTATATTAGTCATCCAGAATTCTGGCAGTCCTAAGAGAAATAAAATGCATTGGGAAGAAAAACATTATTCTGGCTCCAAAGTGCCAAAACATCTGGTTGAAACACGAAACTTGAAACATGAAAAATGCGGCGAACAGTCCAGATATTTTGTCTTCTAAATGACAAGCATGTTATATTTACTGATCTGGCTGCCTTAAAACCTACATGAAAATCTATCTAGAATGAGGTAGTGACATAAATGTATTAGCTTTAACATTTGTGGAGGTCTTCATATTTCCAAGTATTTTTTCAAGTATTGTCTTTTACTAAAATTTCATAATTACCTAGCACAGTATTAAAGATCAATTTCATTTCATAGGTATGGTGACTGAGAGTAGAGGTATAAAGGGACCTGCCCCAATTCAGTTGGCAGAAAGTTAAGGCAGGGACTGTGAGTTCAGTCCATGGAAGTCAGAAGTATGTTCAGTTGTACTATATTCTCTTTGTATTTGACCAAATTGCACCAAGGCTGCCATTAGCCCCCTATGAGAGTATGGTTAAAGAAACTAGGTTGTATACACCAGGGTCTCTGATAAATTGCTATTATTTGCAGAGCCTTTGGTTGTGACCCCACCTCTGTACCCCACAAGCTCTCTGCTATCTTTGTCCCTCCAATGTGAAATCCTGGGCCAAAATTCTCTAGTTTCTGCCTGATGATTTTTTCCCCCAAAACTTAAGTGACAGGAAATGATTTATAATGTTTCTTAATCTCAAAACATTCAGCAAAACTAATTGTTTTATATAGTGTTAGGCAGACCTATCCTTTCCATTGGATGTAATAATTCATCATCATGAGTAGTGTAAAATTATTATCGTTTTTAATGAGGCAGAGATACAAGCTGCATGTCTGGTGTGATTTTGCCAAATAACATGGTGCGGTCAAAAAATGGCATGGATCAAATATTTGGTTAGCGGTCAGGGAGGGAAACCACTCTGTCTGATTGCATCCCCATTGGGATACAGCATAGTGCAGTCTTGTGTGAGGATGTATGTTTTAAAAAAGGAGAAAACACATTGCTAAGATTGATGATGCTTAATTGCTTTCCAAATCTAGAATAAATATAAAACATTTTTTTCCAAACATTAAGGTGACTGTCTCTGTCATGAACCAGGGAAACCCACCAAACCACACGGTGTGGGCGGTCAGGAAGGCCCCGCTGATCAGAGCTGGCCGTTTCATGCACCTTCTGTGTCTCCACTGATGCCCTCCATACTGACATCCTCCAGCTCTCTTTGCCAACCCTTACAAACTTGAGAAACAAGATAAAAATCCTAACTAAAAAGAAAATGTAGCAAACCAAGACACACCATAGGTTCTTTTCCCCCCAATCTTTTATTTTGCTCTCTCATCTTAGATCCCACTTTCTCCACTGAGATACCCACAAGGTCACCACTGGGAGAAATATGAAAGCAGATGAACAACATGCCTGTGTATATAGAGAGAGTTTCTGGGGCAAGTTGAAGTTTTGCTCATTAAGTCACTGACTCAGTCAACAAACATGTTTGGCTATTACATAGTAGCCGCTGTGCCCACCTCCACCTATCTATCCCCCTATGTTGAATCAGAGCCCAGAGGGGCAGACAAACATGTATGTTTGACAATTAAGGTAGAGTATGATGAGGGGTGTGTTGGCCATTATCAGGCCATATGGGTGGGAAATCTAACTCAGACAAAGGAGAACTAGCAAGTTTGCTTGGAGGAGAGAGATACACATTTTTAACAGGGAATTCTAACGACTCATCCCCATCATCCTAGTGCTCCCCAGTGGTTGTCTAATGTTTGCAGCTTCTCTCCTTTCTCGCTCCATCCTCAGCTCTCTGCTGTGCTGTGTCTCCCGCTCACAGAGGAGCAAAGCCCCTGAGCTGTCACTGCCCCATTCTGCAGCGAGAGCTGTCACTATGGTGGTCAGCTCCTGTCCTAACACTTCCCTCGGGGGCAAGTGGGAGCCCCCATCTCTGGCACACTAATGGTGGCCTAGCATGGGCCTTGGCACTGAATAAAGGTTGCTGAATTCAACTGGATGGCTGCTCCTACCATGTTATTCTGTACTTGATCCCTGTGCAGCTTTGATGTCAAATGACAGCTGGTCTCCCCTGCTCCCACTGCAGTCTATGCCACCATCGGAGAAGCTGTATGCCAGTACTTTCACGAGCAAATCACTCTCCAAGTTTTCCAGTGATTCCCTTCGGAATCTAGTGGCGCCTGGCCAGCAGAATCTCTTCCTGCCATAGTCAGGGAGGAAAACCAATAAATAAAAGCCTTATTTTTGACTCTGAAGCATTGTCTTTGGAAATTTGTCTCTTCCCAAGGATAGATTCATTCTCAACACTGTGTTTCAGTCTCTTTTGCAAATAAAACTCTAATGGCTTTGTGGGTAGGCCTTCCTGGTTTGTGCAGACATGTGGCAATCCTCCAGAGAGCACAGTTTAGAACTGAAAACAATAGGAGGAAAAGTGCAGGGTGGCAAGGAATAGGGCTGGCATAGAGAGCAGAGGACTACCTCTGCCTAATTTAGCTCTCACACCCAACATTCAAGTTTCCCGAACTCAGATCCTAAGGAACTCTTTTTTGCCAAAAGGAATCGATACTGGGGTATATTAGGTCCTAGAGTTTTTGGACCAGCAGATTCTGATAGTGGGCAGACCTCTGGTCTGGTGACAGACAACGTACACAGAGTTTTCAGGAGATTTGACGTGCTTTATTACAGGCGGCAGGTTGACGACCACACTGGTCGGGCAGCTAGAGTGTTGGAGTCCCTATGCGTGGTTATCCCACTCTTATCACAGCTGCACCTAGGTTAATGACTGCAGAGAGGGAGGCAGCCAGGCTGCTTGTGAGGGTGTTCCATGCACAGTTTGTCCACCCTGTACAATAGCAGCATGCCTAGCTTACAGCAAGGCATCTTATGTACACATTGGAGGCTCTATATACATTAGAACAAAGAGGCAGTCTGCCCAAAGGTGACACCTGTTTGCTCAGGGTCGCTATGTTGGCTTTTCTTGGGGATCAGTGTTCCGGCCTCTGGGAACAAGATTAGCTTCAAGGCTGTAACTCCCCTTGACCCAGCAGGAAGGTCCAGCCATGCATAGACAAAAAGATTCCTCAGGCCTGACAGGGTAGATCTGGAGGAAACTTACTGGCTTTTGGTCTTCCTACACCCCTACCCCCAGACCCTCCCCAGCATGGGTATTATGAAAACAAACTGATGCAGGCTGTCTTTCCTGACCTGAACAAAAAGTAAGGTGCCTGGATTCCAGCCAAGCATGCGCCCTGCAGGGTGAGAAGAACCAGAATGGCCAGGCTAAGAGGATTGTCCCTCATGAAGTTTAATTTTTCCCCCCTTAGAGAGGGCCTGATGGCTGGCATTTAGAAAATTGCAATATTTATCAAAAATTTTTTAAAATTTGGTTCCAAAAGGTAGCTTGCGATTAAATATTGGTGATTGCTTTTTAATAAACTATTTACTTACATACTTTTGTTCCTGCTGGTTTCTATTTCCACCTATTAAGAACCGCTGGTTTGGGTGACTCCTCTCATTTTAGACTTGATTTTTTTTAGATTCCTGTGACTATAACTGGGCACATTTTAGATGCATACTAGTCATTGTGAAATTATGTTGAATAAAATTTAAAATTGTGTCTATTACCAGCTTAAACTCTTGGGCTTTCAAATAAGAGATCATGTAGCTCAGCAATGTTTTAGCTACGCAACAGGAGTACCCAGCCTGGACACCCAGTTGTAGTCTTTTTATTATTTCTCATTTTGTGCTTTTCTTATGCTGTTGGCTATCTTATTAGTACCTCCTGCTGGGAATGTTTTCCTTTAGCATAGTATCTTAATAACTATGGAGGTGGCTTACTCAGGGTTTCCTAGTGCTCAGCATGCCCACGAATTGTAATGTGATAAATATCATGTGGGCAAAGTGACTGCATTTAAAAGAAATTCCAACACTGATTTTTTTTTTTTTGCCTGTTTTTTAGAAACACTGATAATATATAGTTTCAATCTCCCTTGGAAATATGATTTCTGATGTACAGAAAAATCTTTCCTTATGTATTATTTGAAATTTAAAAAAATAAGGCTCTAAAAAGAAATCCATATCTAAATTTGGAAGGCAGAATTGTGTAATTTTAAACCCATTAGTTCATTTTTAGCAATGCCTTGTTTGATTATGCTTATTAGCCTGGGTGTATGGGTAAAAGTCATTGTAAATGAATTAATATTGTATAAAACAATTATCGTTGCTTATCAGCTTCTCTCTGAATGTGTTCTTCTAAGTGGCTGTTGCACTATTAAAGAAACAAATCAAACACAGTTTTCATCTTGGGCAGTATACAGCACGAAAAACTATATATTTCTGTTGTATTTCATGTTATTTCTTTATTTTTCATTTATTCTGTTATAATTTTTATTTATACAACCATTATTTTAAACAATGTATAGTTATGTTTATTTTTTCACCCTCCTCTTGTTCCTCTAAAGCTTTGAAGCAACTTACAATAATACATACTATGCTATGTGATGCATACTTCATCATTGGGGAAGGTCCTCAAGAGTCTGCCAGATTAATTCAATGCTGATAAATTTTGGAAACATAGTAAATGCCCTTTATATTTGGGAATTTCTGCCATTTTCCCCTCACTAAGATAAGAAATCATAGTGACAGGTTAAGAGTTTGCAAATTGCTAATTATTGTCAATTCCTGATTAGACCTGGGGGAGCCATTGCTAATTATTGTCTGCAAACCTTGCTTTCGAATTCTATTGACATTCAAACAGAATGGGCTGTAAAGTCATTTGTGGTTATTATTCAATACCTTTTGTCTAATTTCCCTTTCCCATACAGGCTATAACCCAGCAGGAAATATGTTATGCCAAAACACCCAGTTACTTCCCTCAAATCAACAAAGGTTAAAAACCAAACCAAACCAACAGAAAAAACAAATATGGTAAATTTAGAGACCTCCACCCTGATTCATGATTTGTTTTTATCTGAGTTCAGCTTACTTGCAGAACACAAAGGAAATGGCAGCTGTTTTGAAGGCACTGCAAATACACGATCTTACCTCCTGGCTTGTACTTGGGGCTTCACCATATTGAGGGGGTCATGAGATTGTGATTTGGAAAAGACAGATGCTGTCGCTTCACATGGACAACAAAACCTTGATGTGTGAAAGAGTGCTTCTGTTTATATGTGTGAGTGTAAGGGTAGATAGTAGGAGACAGCAAACATATCTTATGTAGCTGTGTATTTTTGGGTGTTATATGTCAGTTTGAAGGCCTATGTAGAAATAAATAAAATACAAATACCTACATCCTCTTATATTCTTACCCACTGTATGATGCTTGTGTCTTTATATAGATCTAGAGCAGATAAAACCCACTGGATAAATGTAAATCTTTATTCTCCGGTACCAGAATATTTTTCTTCAAATGAACTCCCTTTCTTTTTTCCTTGCAGCTATGAAGCTTTCCAGAATAAAGGTTAAGGGCATCCTCATGAATAAAAGGTAGCTTTTATTTTTTTAAACAAAGATTTGACTCCAGTCCCACCCATGACAGAAGCAAACTGTTTTGTGTTTCTCTCTTTTTGCAATATTGCATGTTGTAAACTTCCTATGAACATTCCTATAATAGAGAGAATTTCCCTCTTTCTCATCTAGGCTTTTATTTGCCAAATACCTCATTGTTTTGGATGTTGCTGTTGCTGCTGACCTCTTCCCCTTGTTTTTGGAAGCAGCCTGTGACACTCCAAAGCAATGCTTTAAGTGTGTTTCTACTTCACTTGTGAGAAGAGTTAATGGATTTCATCATCAGATTCCTGTGGAAACATATAATAGAAGTAGGGGTTCTGGTTAGCACCAGAGGCAAAGTATTGCTAACTCATCCCCAAAGATTGCTTTTTGATTAAAGAGGCTCTTGCTATAAGGGGCTCAGCTGTTCTTGTAGCTGCTATGAACTGCAATCCTTGGCTGTATAACCCAAGTTGAATATCTGATTAAAAAAAAAAAAAGAAGTAGCAATTATATTAAGGAGTCCTCACGTAAGGTATACTTCCTTCAAAATTTCAAATAGAATCCAATAAGCAAAAGCATCATGCCATAGAGTTAGGAACAAATTCACAAGGGAGAGAGAGTGGGAGGAAAAGATAGGGGTGATTCTGCCCAAAATATTTCATGGGTAAATGAGACCATGTCAGTCAATTCAGACTAGAAAATTTCCCCACTTTAAGAAAATGAAAGGAAGTCAAATGAATGGGTGAGCTGAAAAAACAAGTAACATTTTCCTTCTCTTTCAGATACCCTAAAGAGTTAAAATAGCTTGCCCTTATTTATTTATTTATTTTTCACTAGAGAGGAAGAAAAAGTGAAAAGGAAGCCGGGCTAAGCCTAAGGCAACTACATAATTTATTGTACTAACTGGGACACTTTTGGAGTTAAAGGTACTCTATTAATAATTACACTGGATAAAAGACATAAATCGGCACTCTTGCAGGCAAACAGAGATGTTTGGTGACTCCTGGGAAGTACAATTAATAGGGCTTTATGCCCCTGCTCTTGTAGCCTTGCTGTAACCATGAGCTCACAGTACAGACATCATCAGACATCATTTCTATTGATAGCTTTTTTTTTTTTTTTTTTTTTTTCAGCGTTTCTGATCATAAACTGTCTGTGGTCTAGGCAATCTAAATTACACTTTGTGGTTGAATAGGGTTTCTGATCTTGGCTTTCTGTTATTAGATTAACAAGCCTTTTTTTTTTAAAAAAGATTTTATTTATTATTTTTAGAGAGGGGGGAAGGGAGAGAGTAAGGGAGGGAGAAAGACATCAATGTATGGTTGCCTTTCACCTGCCTCCAGCTACGTACAGACCTGGCTGGAGACCTCGCTTGCAACCTGGTTATGTGCTCTGGCTGGGAATTGAACCAGCGACCTTTGGGTTTGCAGGCTGGCACATTATCCACTGTGCCAGGAGCCAGGGCTTTGATGAACAAGCTTTTAGTGTTTCTTTTGTGTATTGGTTTTTCACAGTGGATAGAATTGGAATGGGAAAAAGAAAAAAGTACTTGGTAAGACAGCTAAAAAAAGAACATCAAAATGCATTATTTTAATTATCTGTAACTGTTAGCTATCTTTTGTTCTTCAGAGCTCATCTATCTATGAATCCTGACCCTTTTCTTTATTTAATGATATTGTTTTCTCATTTTTTCTGGGAAACGAAGAAGGCAGAAAGAAATTTGTTGTGACTGTTTTATAAAATTCCTAGTAATTTTTCTCTCATGGCGGGCTTTTTCCAGAACGGCTTGTATGATCAGTACATAATTAACCTAACATGATAGCATTGATGCTTCTCAAAGCTTGACACTGAAGAGATCAATTTTAAGCAGGAGCAATTTTGTACTAATATTAGGAAAATGTACTTTTTGGTTTCATATGTCAGCTCTAAGAGCATTTAGATGGCAGCTTTCTGTTGCATTTATTAAAAGTAAGACTGCCATGAAAATGACAAGAAAGTTCACTTGAGAGAAGAAAACTAGAAACCACGCTAAATTGCTGATTTAAAATATTATATAGTCAGATTACTTGTAGGCATTTTAGTCATATTATGTTTGTCAGAAAGTAAGCAGACTAATCAAACCAAAAACAGTCATGTCCACCAATTATTAACAGCTCATAAAAATGTTAGGCCTTGTGCTAAGGATTTTAGATATCCTTTTAAAACCTATAATAGGTATGATTTATAGGAGGTATGATTTTTACATGAGAAGAAGGAAAAAAGAAGATGTTTAAACTGAGGTTGTATTAAACTGGTACAACTGATAAGTGAGAAGATTTGATGAAATTTAAAAAGGCCAAAAATTGGTGTTTATGATTCATTTCGTATTTGTATTATTGAATACTGAATATGTATTTTAAATGCCAGAATTTTAGTCATTTAAAAAATCACTAAGGAAGCAGAAGGTAAGACAAGTTGTGCATCACTTAAAAATGTATATCATTTTTCAGTTGCATAAGCTTCTTTCATGCCTTCTTTACCCAGGATGTTTTCCTACAAGAAGAAGATGGAATGATAACCCAAGACTAGGTATAGTAGCTCTTAACACCTTTTTGGTACATTTTCCCCTCTGTAATGACTATTTACTATTCACCTTTCCAGTTACCCATCTTTTTCCATAAAGATCCTGTGAACTCCTTCTCCTTCTCTTCTAAGGACCCATTGTCATTTTGGGAACTCTCACCAATAAATGAATGTTGAATCATGTAAACTGAACTGAGACCCATCTCTCCAGACCCTAGTCTAGCAGCTGACTTCACCATTTCCTGTTCTGTCTAGAAAAAAATAGAAATCAGAAAGAAAAGAAAATGTTTTATAAATTCCTGAGTTCCATGATACAAAATCATCAAAAGATATTGATGACGTTTGGGGCCATAGTTTATACAAATGGTGACTTAATGTGGGTTGCAGAAAGTTACCCACTCTGAGCAAACTGATTATAAAGTGGAGCTTCTTCTAGCAAGGGGGGAATAAGATGTATTCTAATCCCTCCTTCGGCCTCCCAGAGTGGGTGGTACTGGGTCTGGTGCCTTGGTAAGCACTTTCTGGGTTATGCTGTATGTGAGTCCATTTTTAGCTTTGTATATTAAATAATGAAGATACAGAAGAAAATATTTTCATAAGTGAATAAAGAATGTTAATCTGTAAAACCCCCCTTTTGTGTTATTTGTATTTTGGAGAAAGGTAACACATAAAACTAGTTGTAGCATTACTAATAAGCATTTAGCAGTATAATTTGGTATGTATCAGATCTGTGTCCAAATCCTGTCTCTAACACTATGAGCTATGTGCCTTGGATATGTAACTTCTCTGGCCTCATTGTACTCATATGGAAATGGGATAATAAAATTCCACCCTCAGTTGTAGGTGAGGATTAAATTGATGAAATCAAGTTTCTGGCCTGGAATCTGCGTTCTGTTTTTGCTTATTGGTGGTGTAGAATGTGAATATGAAGTCTATCCTGAAAGTATCAGCTGAGCAAACTATTTAAATTATATTGATATTGTCTCAATACTTTTGCTTATGTCTTTAGTATATCAATAAGCTCTATTAAACATTAAGCATAAGTACTATTAAGGAATAAATGGAAATAGTAATTTTATGTAATAAGGTGGCAGAAAAGCAGCGCAGAATTATAGTTTCAGAGTGGTAGCCTATGTCATTTCATGATTTGTATTCTTTTTGTCTTATAGAAATGGAAGAATGTGAGTACTAATATTTCTTTATGATGAATGTGGTTCGTTGGCCTTAATGTTTGGAGTAGCAATATTTAGGTGAAAACTGTATTTCATGTATCAGAGTTCAATCTAACATGTCAGATATGCTTGCTCAATAAAAGGAACCCTCTAATAAATAACTTGAATGAATATTGTGTCTTAAAATGTAAAGTTATTAGAACATTTTTGGGGCAAACTTTCTTTTCTTTGTGCAAGTTAGATACTCTCCATTTGCAATAATTACTTTGTTTGGTTTCTCTCACATTTTTCTTACAGAAAGCCTTACTTGTGGAACTAATGACATGACCAAATTATACACACAGATAAGTGATAAGAAATATTTCTAAAAAAAGTGCCTTCATGAAGCTGTAAGTTGATGTCTCTTTCCCATTAATGAAAAATAAGTGAAGCCTGTGTCATTTCAAACAAAACTGTAATAATTACAGTGTTTATTTTATTTTATGTAGAAAAGCATTTTTTCCAGTTATTACATATCCATTATTAAAATATGTGCTGATCCATTTTGAAATATATAAAATATTGTTAGAATTATTTGTTGAGCATTATTTTGAAACTAAGAAATGAATTAATATAGTGAAATTATTTAAAGTAGATTAGGAAGAATATATGTATAGAAATGGAGAAATTCTTAGATTTGATCCTGGCTTAAACTAGCAAAGCAATTATTTTTATTACAATACGTTTTATAATTGTGTCTTGTAAGCTTATTAACATTACTGTTTGTTTATTGCATAGTGATCCAAGTATTAGTTTATAAATATTAGTGTTTCAGATTTGACATTAGAGAAAATGGGAGTTAGATTTTTAATATCAATGATATTTCTAACTTCTACAAATGCATTTTCCTACATTCATGGTTCCAATAAAAGTGGTGTGTAAATGCAAAAATAAAAGACAATATCAGATTTTTGAGAGATTGAATTAGACTTGCCTGATGGCTGGGATGGGGACCACAGTTGTGGTCTCTGTAGTCCTGCTGTCACTCAGGAAAGATCTGTCGTGGGTTTATAGTGCTTTTTCAAGCTGTCTGATGGGGGACTTTTAACTCACAACATCTAGGTATTGCTATGCCTTCTCATCATGGTTACTAAAAACACACTGCCTCTTCTTGTCAGGCTACAGAATGTTTTAATTCCCAATGCAAATCTGGGTGACATGTTTGTTATGCTAGCGGATATACCTGACAGATCCTATTCTGGGTTTCCAGGAAAAAAATGCATGGCACTACGTTTGTGGGATATCAGTTCCTTTCTGTGAGCATAGCATGTCTTTTAGTGATTGGGAAAACCATTTCAAACCGGAGATGATTTGATATAAAAATGACTTGCAAGTTGTGTTTGTATAGTTCCTAGGCTAAGGTCACTTTAACAGATCTATTGTTAGTTACAAAAATAGTTTTATGGTTTGCATGAAGCAGTAAATAATAGTAAAAGCAAATAAAAATAAAACTTTCACCACATTTTGTTAACTTTTAGAAATAGATTCATTGAGTTTTTGAGTTACTGACACGTATGTATATAGAATGTGAAAAGAATTATAGTGCATGCATTTAAAAATTTCAAAAACAGAACAATTGCATGCACATATTTCTGAAACCATTAGTCAGGGGTGTTCATTAAAGTATGCTGAAGTGTATTTAATATTCAGTGAAAAAATAGGTATTAAGAAACCTTTCTTTGAGATAAATAAAGATAAATCCATTCTTTATTTGTAATAAGATACATTGCCTTTAGCCACCAAAACACAAGTTCAAATTCTGGTCACTCGGGTGTGAGAAAACCTACCAGAATTCAATTATTATCACTCTTTAATAATGTTATGGGGGCGACTGCGGACACAGTGTCTCCAGGTAATCAAGTTCATCGGGCCCAAAAGAAGATTTTAGATCCATTACACTATATCCCAGTTTCATCCATTTCTGCTTTTAAATGAAGGAAAACTATGACTTAGCCCATTCTGAAACTTTTTATTCATTTTGCTTAGTACTAACACAAAGATTTTAAAAACATGTCTCTCAACTACAAAGTATTAGTACTTGTATGGTTTCAGTAGTATCCTTACTTCCTTTCCTTTTCCATCCATTACATCCTTACCTTGCTTTTGTTTCATTCTTATGTGTCTTTATTTTGAATTTATCATCCTCAATTTTGTATTTATTATCTGAGACTATTCCATATATGCAAATATATGGTACTGCAAAACTAGGTGGGAATAGATTAAATTGCCTAAGTGTCCTCTTAATCTTTTCATTGAAAATATAAGAACTATATTTAGAGCATTTTAATCGTATTTGAATTAACTATTTTGTTAAATTAATGTATTTGAATTTCTACACTCAAGAGCAAACTTGTGATGGAGTATTTAGATTTCTATTTGCAGCCCTGACTGTGACATGTAAAAAGGAGCTTATCTTGTTTCAATTTGCAGGCCAGCAGAATCTATTTTCCTCTTAATACAGGTGCAAGAAAGACTAAGCGCCTTGCCTTCCTGCTACAGGAGAAAATATTCTTAAATGCCACACACTTATTGAAAGAGAATTGTGTATTGACTACAGAGGGATCTGCTTGATTTTGAATATTTCAACTACCTCGTATGATATTAAGATGTATTATCCTATTGAATTTTTTCTATTGGGAAGATTTGGTGAGTCATTGGAGGAATGTCTTTTGAGATCTTATTTTTTCTTTCTTATTATAGAGTAACCACTGGAGGTCTCAGGTATATCTAGGTTAATGTGTTTCTATTTCAGTACCTAAAAAACAAGTGTGGTATCTTGGAAGGGTCATATTCACATCCCAATTGACAATAATTGCACAGGAGCGAGCATCTGCTAAAGAGTTACAGGCTCCAAGGTAGAGCAAGAAGAACTGGGTGGGGGGTGGGGTGGGGGGAGGCTTTAAACAAAAACTGTATCTGTAAAAGAAGCAAGTTTTCCTCTGGGAAATTACTCAGAGTGCAATACAAGCATATTTTTCTAATTAAATAAATTAGTTTACGCCTTTGGCACTTAAAAGAAAGCCCTTAGGTCACAGCCTCCTGAGTGATAAGTATTTCCCAGGTTTAATTCTCTGAAAATTAAATCTGGCCTTGTTTCTCACTATTTTGTTTCTTTTTTTCTTTTTTTTTTTTTTTTTTTCCTACTCCCATTTCTTCTTTCACTTCTGGCTCATTTCAATCTCTCTCTCTCTCTCTCTCCCTCCCTTCCCACCCCCCTCTCATCTATGCATCTTTCTCTTTCCCTTCCTCCACTCTCCCCCCTATTGCAATGGGACCAGCACTGACATATTCTGTCCATCTTTGTCCCTCAATCAGAACAAATTGCTACAAAGCCTGGGACTCATGTTAGCCTGTTTCATATGTACAGCCCTTGATTAACCATATTCATCCATCTTATTGGACCTCAATTGCAGGCAAAGGTGCCATGGGCTTCCTTCTGTCCTCCCATTGCCAGACATATGCTTCTGCACAGAGTAGGTGCTCTCAAATGTTTGAATTTAATGCTTTTGATTAATTCTTCCCAGTAAATAAGCCTTGAACTTGTGAAGAATGATCTTAATTTTTCTTTTTCAATTCACAGCTTTCCTCTTCTACTTTTGTCTTTTTGTCTCCTGCTTGCTCCCAGAGATAACCCTGAGTGCCACCAGAGAGGAATGGGGAGACATGCAATTTAGGGTGCGTCTGCTGTGTGTGCCCATCAGACACGGGACAAAGCACTGGTCCCCAGAAAGAGCTGAAGAGAGACCAGGACTCAGAAAAAAAAGAGTATTGTACTAACAAGCAATCACTGGGAAATTATTTTAAGACTTTAACAATAATTTCCCAGCTGTTGGTTGTCTAGAAAAGAGAAGAAAAGGGAGAGAAGGGAATAGTGTTTTATTCTGAACACCAAATAATTCCACATGACAATGCAAATTAAGTCTGAATGTCAAAAGTATAGACTTGAAAGCCCACTCAGCCATTAGGTTGTCTGTCCTGATCAAGAAGGCATGGAGAGTCAATCCCTTGGAAGAGTAAAACAAAGGAAATGCAGAAAAGGAATTGGAAGGTGAGAGGCTTAAATAAGACCATTTTACAGTTTGTTCCAAATGAAAGCCACTGCAAGTCAGTAACACAGTGCTAATGTATCACTAAAATGGGATGGAGTAAACAAAATGTTAGATCAGTTCCTGCCATTTAATACTAAAGGCATTCATCTTACAAAAAAAAAAGATTAAAAGGAGGCATTAGGATCCTAAATAGCATGGCTTTATGAAATGGATCACTTAGAAGTATGGTTTCTGGCTTCATTTTGTGAGGCACATTGGCATACACACATGAAATGGATTGCTCTGAGAATTGTAACATACAATTCCAAGGTCTCCTGCTTTGGTTTTGTGTATTACGTAAGTGGTTTCTATGTTTGTGCCTTTACTGATGGGAATTTATTTATAACCTGATACATTAGACTTCTTGACTGTCTTCATTGATGAACTGCTTTTCAGTTTATAACATTTTTGGGGGGATTTCTGTGCCATGAAAATTTTCTTCAAAAGCCGCATATTGTAAAGGGAAATTGCATCAAGGAAGAAAACTGGAGTCAAGTTTGGACAAAATGAAACAAAACAAAAACAAAAACACAGAAACCTTTCTCTCTTCTTCTTACATTTCTTAAGCCAGTTGATAATGGACACTGATCTATTTTGCGATATTGCAAAATCTGGGTCCAAGGAAAATTTAGTGAGAAACGTAAACAGAAGTTTTCAATTTCTAAAAACATAATGTAGTTTGCTAAGAGATACACAGGGTATGCACAATCAATTGGCAAAATTGTAGTAAAATAAAAAATATACCACTAAATTGTTATATTTTGAAATAAATTTATTCTTATATGTAAACACATAAACATAGTTATTTTTTAAAGTGTTCAAAAAAGTCTCGATTTGCGGCAATAATAGACTCCATTCAACTTTGGAATCTTGAGCACACTTTAGTTAACTTTTCTTGATCCATAGTTATCATAATGTTTTCAATCTTAGCTTTAGCAGCCTCTTTATTGAAATGAGGTTGTTTATTAACTTCTTTCTCACAAATGTTCCATACATACTCTAAAGGATTTCCATCTGGTGAACTAGGTGGCCAGATTTCCTTTGACCAGAATTCAGGAACATTGGCAGTGAGACATTCTTGCACCTTTTTGGAGTTATATGCTGGTGCACCATCTTGTTGAAAGAGAAAATGATGTCCATTTGTGACTTGCTTCATCCACAGTACAACTAATTATCTCAAAATGTCAAGGTAAACGTCAGCAGTCACCTTCAAGCCTTGTGGGAAAAAATGCAGGGTCATGATATCTCCTTCATTGCTGATAACATCTAACACCAACACTGTAGCAGGAAATTTCGTTTTCATGACAATTGGGACTTCATTAAAATTTTCACAGAGCCACCTGTTGTGTCTTTTGTTGACTGGTCCTGCTGAAAATTCTTTGCATTGGAAAAGAAAATTAGAGGGTTTTTTTATTTTGGGATTTTAAAATTTTGTTAGCAGTTTCCTTGCTTTTTCATAGCACTTTTCCTTTGTCTGCTGTGTCTTAAACTGGCCTCTTCTAAGAACATAATATCTGTATCTGATATCTTAAGCAATAATCTTGCAAACTGTTGCATCTGATATCTGCAGTTCTCCTGCTATGGATCGCATGGACTTTCCTGGATCTTCACTGATGATCTCCTGGATTCTGTGTATAATATCTGGACTTGTGCAATCCTTGTGTACCTTATGTGTTTTCCTTGTTGGTGTGGTGACATCAGAATCAGCATTATACACCTTCTTCAGGTTGTCAACTGTATGTAAAGGGATGTTATTGAAGTCTGCAATTTCCTTAGCAGTTTGCCCTGCACGCAGTCCAGAAATTATGGTTGCTCTAACCTCGTATTCCTTTGACATGATGATTGCTCTCAGAATTTAATACTTTCTATGTGAAATAATTATGTTAAATCTTAACCTTGAAAACATAGTTTTTCAAAATTAATAAGCACGTGAAATGAGATGCAAAATTATTGCCAATTAATCATGTGCACCCTATACATTTACTAGAGCTTGAGTTACTGGCAAAATATCAAGGCCAAGGTCAGAGAACTACTTCCAACATTGTATTTAGGCCACTTGTAAAAAATTTTATTGGAGTAACATTGGTTAATAAATTCCAGGTGTATGACATGATAATTTGTTATCTGTATATTCCATTGTCTGCTCACCACCAAATACCTAGTTTCCACTTATAGCTATATCATCCTCTTTACTCAGTTTGCTCTCCCCACCTCCAATCCTTCTGATAATCACCATTCTGTTGTCCGTATTGATGAGTTTTTGTTTTGTTGTTACATTTTTTTATATTACACATGAATGAAATTATGTGATTTTTCCCTTTTTCATTTAACATATCACTTAGCATAACACCCTCAATATACTTCCATGTTGTCACCAATGGCAATAGTTTGTATTTTTTATGGCTTAGTAGTATTCCATTGTATATACGTACCACATCTTTAAGCGTTTATCTGCCAATGGACATTTATGCTGTTTCCATATCTTAGCTATTATAGATAAGGCTACAAGTTTTTCCATATTCCTCAGATAAATACTCAGAAGAGAAATTGCTGGATCATATGGTACTTTTTAATATTTTAAGAAGCCTCTATACTGTTTTCTGTAGTGGCTGGAACCATTTACTGTCCCACCAACAATGCTCAGAGGATCCCTTTTCTCCACATTCTCCCCAGTACTTGTTCTTTCTCATATTTTTGGTAACAGCCATTCTAACAGATGAGAGGTGATATCTCATTGTGGTTTTGATTTGTATTTCCCTAATAATTAGTGATTTTGAACATTTTTTTCATATACCTGTTGGCCGTTTGTAGCAATACAGGGCCAAAAAGAGTCATATCCCAGCATCTCAATCTTACCACCAGGGTTATAAGAGCAACTTGGAAAATAATGTGTAGCCCTTCCTTTATCTCCACAGGACATCAGAGTCAGTCCACCCCAGCTTGCAAATGACCCTTCCATTTTTTCCTTCCACCTGTAATTTTATTGATACCTCTGCTTCAACTTATCAGTGAATGAACTTGGTGGCCTTGTCCCTACTTCTCAGTAAATCTGAGAGACTCAATTACAGTCAGAGAAGCTTTACCATTATGGTAGACACTTCATTTATTTTTAATAGACCAACAAGGCAATATAATATCTTTATAGAGATATATAGCTACATGTTTTACATAAGCTCCATAAACAAGTCATTAGCCACCAGGGATGCAACACATATTTGTGTACAGCAACCAAGAAGGTGGGGATACAACTCAAGTTCCATGTCTTCCCTGGCAGCTGCTCAGTTTCATGTGATATCTCTTCCACCACCCTGTGTGGAAAGCCTACTATGATGAATTTGTTTTCTGCAGCATACAATTAATTATAAATAACCACGTATTCTTCATCCAGAGATTTGATTTGCAGTGCTAAGGCAAATCTTTCAGTATGCAATGGCTTGATTCCAGAGGAGAAGTGCATATTTTTGTGAAAATTAAGGCAACATTCATCAGGTGTGCAGAGATTGATTGAGCACCTACTATATACCACACCATAAGTTAAGTGCTAGGCATACAAATGTGACTAGGGCATTAAAGAGTTTACAGCTTAGTTAGAAAGAACAGATTTATAAACAAAGAAATTACCTTTATTCAGTGTAATATAGCTAAAAATGCACTCAATGCTGGAGTCATCCAGAAACAAATCTAATGATTTTTATCCTAAACTCAGGAAATGGTATCAGAAGTTTCCCTGGAGACTTTTATTTATTGGTAGGGTTTGGAGAATGACAAGGATATTTATTGTTGATTATTTTTTTAAACAAATAAATAAGGAAAAAGCCAATATGTAACCACAGAAGTGTAAAATAGCATATTGTATATAGATGCTAAATAGACTTCTGAATTGCTGGAATATAATGATAGAGAAGGACATTAATGTGGGGGAGGGACAAAAAAGCAAAAACAAAAACAAAAAAACTAGGAGCTAAAGCTGAACAAACGAGCCAGCGCTGTGGTCATGAAAGACCTTTTACGTTAGGCCTGGGAATAGCAGATTAGATTTAGCCAAGTCACAATGACAGAAGCAAGAAATAACATCTGATAGGGAGGAAGGATGCATGGGTAGAAGAATCTTAGATGTCCCAAAGTCTGGAGCCACTCAGAGTCCAGGCAGATGGCTCTCCAGGACTTGGTAACTCCTAGAACTTCTGTGGTCCCACATCACAATGTAGCAATTGAAATGCATTTCTAGTCATGATTCCAAGTCATTAAGGAAAGGACAAATTATGTGCATTAAGCTATGTTTATGAAGTCAGAGAAGTGTGTAATAGAGTTTAGAATGCCAGCAAACATTGAACATTAGAAACAATGTTTTTTTTGGGTGCTTAAGGTCAACTGCATTAGGCATTCCTGTAGCTTGTACTACTTTTTCACATCAATGTTAGGGTAGTTTCACATGGATGCTAGATAGGGAACAATGACATGGTACAATGGGGGAAAGAAGGATTATCAGTTTAAGGGCCAGAGGACCTTGGGTTTGAGCAACAGCCACCTTTCTCTGATAGTCAAGGCACAGTATCCACAAGCCTCAGTTTCCTTTTGAGTGAGCAGACAACAGACATAAATGCTCTTTAGAACATGTAAAATGAACAGAAATTATTTCTGTAAAGTATACAGCATACTGTTTAACACAGAGTAAGCATTCAATAAGCCATAGTTATTAATATTTTATTTTATTTATTTATATTTTTAAAGATTTTATTTATTATTTTTAGAGAGAGAAGAGCAGGGAGGGAGGAAGAAAGGGAGAGAAACAGAGAGAGAAACATCAATGTATGGTTGCCTTTCACCTGCCTCCAGCTACGGACCTGGCTGGAGACCTGGCTTGCAACCTGGTTATGTGCCCTGGTTGGGGAATCAAACCAGTGACTTTTGGGTTTGCAGGCCAGCACCTTATCCATTGAGCCACACTAGCCAGGGTTGTTATTAATATTTAAAAGTCACACGTAAAACATTATTTTTACTAACACATATAAAAGGTACCTGAAATAATCTTGAGAAGGATAAACAATACTGGAAGTAGTTCACTGAATATGAATTCAGAATAACAAATATTATTTTCCTTTTCATCACTGAACTTTGATACCAACGGTGCTTGACTTGCTCTAAGTCAACAGGTCCCTACAATATTCTGAAATAAGATAATATAGAATATATTTTAGCTCTAATTTTTGGAGTAATTTTTAGATGGTTGAATATGATAAACCTGATGTAATGTGAAGGAAAAAAGAGAAAAAACTGAGAGACCAGCAATTTAAAATGTAGTTATGAAAACCAAAGGCAAAGTAGATTTCTTAGCACATGGAAAAGCAGACAGAAGCTGTAAGGTCTGCATTGGAAGGTATTGACAGTAGAATCAGTTCACACAACATGCATTCTGTAACAGTAAACTTACTCTAAACACATTGTTTACTTTTATTTTAATATTATTATTACAAAATTCAAAATTTCATCATGACAACCTCTCTTTTGTTCTAACCTCCCATATTCCTGTGGGAACACAGGATACTGTTTGTGAGCAAGAGTTGTCACCTTCCTTTTTGATCCCTTCAGTATAAATGCATTTTTATATCTGCATTTTCAGAAGTGTTTTGTTGTTGTTGTTGTTGTTTTACCCGCTCTTTCTTTTTTTTGACATTGATGATTAAGAAATGGCAATGTGACACCTGGGCTCTTTTTCTTGGTCAAAAAGAATAAAGTACATATTAGTAGTGACTGCCTATTTTAAATCCCCCTTGTCTTTGTCTGTTGAGCTGTCTGTAATCATCAGAGTGGAAAATAACTTTGAAAGCTCAAGTTTATGGTGGGGGGGGGGGGCGGATGGGGCTCTCGTGCTTCAATGTGGCAAAAGTCTGGCAGCTGGGATAAGTGCTTTGATAAAACATGAGGTTTTACCTTGTGTCTGCAAGATTCTACAAAATGCATAACCTCATCATATAAATCTCAAATTGGTTTGCTTGATCTGCAGCTTTTTTTTGTAAATTTTGTCACATCAAAAACTAGGGAGAAGGGAGGTGGTTGGTCATTAGGAGAGAAAGAAGAGAGAAAGGGTGGAGAGGAGAAGAGGAGAGGGTAGTGGAGAGGAGGGGAAAGGAGAAAAGAGAGGCAAGAACGGGGAGAGCAGAGGGGGAAAATTTACTCCAGACCCCAAAATCTGAAAGGCACCCTGGCCTTAGTTGGACTCAGTTTTACAAATGACCCTGGTCAGTTCACCTCAGCAAATTCACCCTGTATACTTTGCATGAAAAATGATGCTTCTGTAACAGTAAACTTGGTTTGTTTCCCTTCAGTTTTCCTTCCACAGTGTTCATTCTGTCCTCTGTGCCAGACATTGTGAAAACACCTTAACATTCTTTTCAGTCTTTGAAGACTTATTTTCTTATGTGTTGAACTTAATCTTTTCCAGCTTCTTTTCTATTAAGGTTGTATGGAGGTTTCAGTTATTTTTCTTTCTATTTCTTTTCTCCTGCTGATGCATTCGTAGACCCACTGTCTCGTTGGCCTGCAAGATGTGATGTATTATGCATGTCCTTCCTAGTGGATTGGAGCGGGAAAAGCAGCAAAGCAATGGTGAGCTCTGAGAGGTCAGATACTCCCAGGAACGCCCACTGATGACAATGCTGACTGACCACAATGGATGATGAAGGGGCTGGTGGGGGTGGGATTCAGACAAGAATGTTCATTTCTTTCATCCAGGAGCCAGAATGAACAATCTTTCTGTTTGTTACAGTGATGGGTGATTTGGAACACTTCCCTTCGCAGGAAGAAATTTGCTATTCTAATCAAAATCTTGTCCCTTTCTACAAACCGTTATAAGATACTTATGAAAATAGGCACATTCAGATTTCCTGTTTGAATTTTTTGTCAGCTTTCACTTTTATGCTCATTTGCAGAATCACATAACTATGAAAGGCCAATTAGCTCTAAGTCCCCAGAAGGTGACAGAATAAATTGCTTTCTTCCTAGCAAATCAAGAATAATATTGTGGGTTCAGTACAAAAGTGTCCACCCAGAGACTTCATTTCATTTTACCAATCTAATGGAGTACTTTCGGCCTGCGTCTGTGACTCACACTTGCAGGCTCCACTTTCTACTGGAACTCTTACATAACTCTTGACTACTTCTGTGCTCAGATGGGATAAATCTGTACATTTGAACAGTGAATTGGTCAAGACGCTTAGTGTGGAATAGATTTCTCATTCCAGTCAAAATTTATTCAAGTTAAATGAAAGAGTTCATAGAATTCTCTTTATCAGGGTCAACTGTTACCGACTTAATATTCCCTAATGCAGCATATTGGACATTTGACTTTTTTTTTTTTTTCCTCAGAGAGGGCTGGGATAAAGTCACTGTTAATTGCAATATCTATGCAGATATGGCTGGAGACCATAACTGCAGTTTGCAAAATCAACCTATTGCAAAAGAAATTCAGCCAGGTCTGGCTTTTCTGAGATACTGTTCCTCCTGGACATGCACATGCGAAAGCTCCCTTCTTTCCTCCAAATGTTCTCTCTGTGTCTCTTCTCCACTTCTTGAACACTTTTCCTCCAAACTTTCATAGTTTCCCCAGCCTTTATCATGCTGGGAAAACTCGGGGCTTCCCAAGAAAGAGTGCATTCTTTTAAGCTGCAAAAGAATGGCCTGGAATGGGCTGTTAGAGCAATTCTGAAGGGAGACCACACTCAGCCACAAACAGGTCTAGGAGGCAAGGAAGGTCTGATCACCGAGGAAGAAAGGCATCTCCTTTGTCTCACATTCTTGGGGGTTTGCACTGAAAGAACCTTTGCTGCTTACTCATCATTGCCAGAAGTAGTATTCCTGGTACCTTAGAAAAGAAGGGAGACTAACAAGGGACTTGACTTAGAATCAGTGCTGAGTTGCATTGTTTTCATAAGCTCATTTGCTCTTATTGAAGAAACAGTGAATTGTGGCACCTATATTGGTAGAAAATTAATTGTATTCATTATGTTACAATGAGTAAGATAATTATTTAGAATAACCGGATACTAAGGCTGCAGCCCAATTTTTATTGTTCTGGAGAATGGGTGCAGGATATTTGAGGAGTTCTGTTCTGGATCCCCATGAAGTTGCATGCAACATTTATACTACTACCTATTAAGTTTGACATGATTAGTGTCATTACAATGAATCCCAAAGGTATTAATAAGGATTTGCTACTTGTAGGGAGCAGTTAATTGTGATGTTTCCAGTCCAGGATTCATTTATGACATCTTCTGCTCTGTAGACTCCCCTCCCAGTTGCCTTGTATAGGTGGAACTGGATAATTTCACAACCTATAAAATCCGTTCTTTTTGTTATGAAATCTATGGCAAGAATACTACTGGTAGAGAACATAGAGTACTTGTGTCATTTTGTCCTGCTTTAGGGAAATAGAAGGCTGTCAACTTACTAGAAGATAAGTTCATTCAACCTCTGGCCTACCTTTCAGCCTTCCTTCCTTGAAAGGGTTCCTTCACATACCCTCCCACAAAATTTAAAAAATTCACTCAATGTTTTCTTCCTTAAGTTATTTTTAACTACAATAGGGAAGAAAAATGAAATATTCTGAAGCTTGAATATAATATAAAAAGTTTAAAAAAGTGTTTAACCATCCCAAATTCTCACACATTTTTTTGACTGGAAATTCTGTTATATTTTTGTTTACTTTGTGTTATTTCCCAAAACTGCACAAGGTTAAGCTAGGCCCATTCATTTGTTAAGTATACATATAAGCAATTCCCTAAGATGTGTATTGAGATGAAAGAAAACATCAGCAAAAATGGACCAGTCTGGTAAAGAGCAGTTTTGAAGCTGAAAGTTCTAAGACCAGAGCCCATAAGTTGAGAAACACCCAAATAAGGATCTTTGTTTGATTTCTGTGCCAATGGGAATCTTGAGCAACTAAGGCAGAGCATAATGTGGCTCAGTGTTTTCATGTCTGATATTTTCTCTTGAACATGCAGACCCATAGAGCAATCATGCATCAGTTTAGGAGCTGTAATACTGATCCCACTTACCTTGCTTTCCTGACAGCTTAAAGTATAGATGAAGTGTTCACTCATCCTAAAAGAATGTAGTATTGCTTTTTTTAAAAATAGCATGAGTTGATTTTAACTAGATCATTTCAATATTGAGGCCAAATCTGAAGTTGGCATAGTTATGGAGGTGATGGGGGAAGGTGTTTGTAAACCGACCTGGGAATTAGAAGAATCACAGAAGTTTCACCTGAATAGAATTTCATTAGTATTTCAAAAAGTCAGCGGGGATCAATGCATTGAGTAACTTTTTGAAGCAATTCAGTTGATTTTAAACTTTGAAAAACTGATGGCCAATGGACAGCAACCTTCAGGAAAGTGGACTCACTGCCATAAAGGAGCAGTGATCACATGCATCTTGTCCAACCAGAGTTAATGATCCCCAGTAGAATCCTCAACCTCAGTTTTCCCATGTTGCAGAGGGCTGCAAGGACATGACAAGGTGGCCCTCCCACAACTCCTGGTGATGCTTAGTTAAAAATAATCACCATGTGAGTTGTAGGGGTAGATAGAACTGTATCATATCCTCATTGTGGTCATGATCATACCAGTCTCTACATGTTTTAAAGCATATAGAATTGTACATCAAAAGGAGTCATTTTACTTTATGCAAGAGAAGGGTATAGGGGAGATAAATGGTGATGGACAGACACTTGGGGTGGTGAAGACACCATACAGTGAACAGGTGACTCATTGTAGAATTGTGCACCTGAAACCTATATAATTTTGTTAACCATTGTCACCCCAATAAATTTAATAGAAAGGGGAAAAATAATAAGAGATAGCTAAGTTATGGTTTGGAATAGTTCCACTGCATGCCATAAAAGAATAAGAAAGGACTTGGCTGATGGGTTAACATGTTAACCTAAAACCTAAGAGAAAAAAATCATATAACAAAATATAGTACAAACAATAATTATATCTTCAAAAAGACATTAAAAATTACTAAAGATTGAATGTGCAAAGTTACTCGTAAGGATGTCCATCAGCTTCTGATGAAAGCTGACTCCCCTATAAGGCATGCAAACCTCTTACACTATGCTCCCATCCTGCCTCTCAGGCTGTGTCTTCCTCTTCAGAACTCCTATATTTTATCCACAACTCAGAGATCTCACAATTTTTTAGCTAACACTGAATGTTTTCCTATAATTTTTTGGGTGGCATACCTAACCTGACTCACATGAGTTCAATTATGTCTCATGTATGTCACTTTGTGCGGATATTGGCATGTTTGATAAGAAATACTACTGTGTTTATTATTAGGCATAACCCAGAGCCTACAGGTTGTACTTTAATATATAGTTGGTGAACTGAATTCCCTTTTTAAAATCTGAAAAATTCCGAATTCCAAAATATATCTTGACTCTGAGTTTCCAGTAAAGGATTAGGGACTTTTTTCAAGACCATCTCTGAGCAAAATAAATGGTACTGTCTACTTCTTCTGACACGCATATGCTTTAGTGCCTTTGATAACATTACTGTCTCATCTGGATACAAGGTTCTTTTATCTTAGCCCTGTGAAATCCAAGTTTAAATGCCACTGCCTTGGAGAAGGCCACCCCAACTGACCTTGCCAGCTCTTTTATTTTCCCTAATTCTAACCCTCTTACATCTCCTTCTAGATTGCAATTCTCATGAGAGCACAGACCACTCTGATTAACCATGCAGTCTGGGGATGGTTATCATTGCAAAATGGTTCACACAGAAGATGTGGGTTCATGACTAGGGTTAAGATCAGAAAAATCTCTGAAACAATGGTGAAGAGCATGGCCAGTAAACAGGGACAGAAATACAGAGCTCCTGGGTCAGGGCTAGGAATAAAATATTGATTGAGCTGAGGACTTACCATGGTGCTTGGCAGAAATGAGCTGACAAGCATGATAAACTTGACAAAAACACTAAATCAAAATACTAGCTAACCATGCACTAACCACTGATTAAGTACCAGAGTCTATGCAGACACATTAGAGTTATTACTTCATTTAGTCCTCAAAATTTTGAGTAGTTCTTAATGTTTTATAGATGAAGGACTAAAACTTAGAGTAAGTCCTTGACCAATATTACATAACTAATAAAATCAAAGCAAAGATTTCAAATGAGTCTCTCTAACACCCTGGTCCTTGTTCATAATCATTCTGTGATACTGTATTTTCAACTGGGGCAAACAGATGGCAGTAAGAAATTAGACTCAGGTCAGATAAACATTGGAGCTTGTAACTTAAAGCATGGTTTTCAGTACATGCCATTACATCAATGATGCATATGCTGTGGCTAACTTTCTTCTCACATTTAGCAGCACTTTATTTTTTAATTAGTTCTGAAGCTTCACATCTCTAAGCCTTTCAGCTCTCCTTCTGTAAGGTGGGTTCTATAGTTAAGGCATCAAATTAACTCGAGGCTACTCTCTATATGACACCTCAGAATATAAATGAAAAGAGCAATTAAGCTACATATGAGAGATTAAGTGGAGAAAGAATACTTCAAAGTTTTGGAGTTTTTCTGTGTTCTCTTCAGAATATTACCTCTTTTTTTTGGTCCTTGACCCTGACAGGCAGTATAACATATTCATTCCTGTCTCCAGTAGTAATAATACAGTGTCTTAAATAGAATAGAAAATAAATATTTGTTTATGGAATAAATTATTGTTAAGAGAGATTGGTAGAGTTGGGCAGCTTGATAGAAATATATTCTTGATCCTTTTTTAAAAAATAACATGAGGCAGTTTTCTTATGTTTTAAGTTTTGGAGATTCCAGAATAAAGGTATATATAAATGGTCAAAGAAAAACTAATAAATTTTCTATTTTTTTCAGTAGGACAAAATGGAAATCATATTAATTTCCACCATCATTATTATATGGTTCCTGCAGACTGGAGGATTTTTGATGTATTGGCTCCAATGGGAGAGCATCCCTAGAGTGCCAAAGAAAAGCTGACATTCCATATTCTGCTCAGTTCAGCCTTTCATTCTGAATCCTATCTGTGCAATCAGCAACTTCCACTCCAAGAAAAAAGATGCAGATGAATTAATGAGAAGGGACCTAGCATAGGTCCCTCTCAACAATTTATGGCAAGTAAATTAAAATCACTTGTTGGTTCAGTGCATTGACGTTGCTGGCTCTTTGCTCAAACCTTTCAGGATTAGTTTAAGCTCAGAGGGATAAATAGGCATAAATAAAAATATATTTGTTCATTTCTCATTTCACAAAGTTATAGAAATAGTTGAGAATATTTCTTTTCCTATTATACTTGGCTTTTATTGTTCTTGAGAAGCAAAAACAAGTTAAATATAAACAAGATCTAAGAGGATGTGCAATTCCAGCTCTTGCTCTCTTATGTGTAGATATATCAGACATAGGTTGTTCCATTATTAACTGATAAAAATTAATGATGGAAATATTTTATTTTGTAACCATATATTTTTTCTCAGAGTTTTGGAGATTTACTTCTACCCTAGGGGCTACCTAAAGAAAGATTCTGGGTTATTTACATTGAAATACTAATAACTGAGTGAAGATATTTTAATGACCTCTGAGAATGGACAGAGCAGCTAACTCTCCCAGCCTGTCTTTGAAGCACTGCAGGTTATACCAACTTTTAGCATTACGTGTAGTGATTTGACTTCTGGTCAGAGTCATGGAACTTCAGAAATGGAAGACTCTTGAACTGTACCTTGACCCAGCTGTTTCCAACTAGAACCATTGACTCAGAAATTCTTGGAACTATTTTTAGCAATACAAATTTAAGGGCTTCAACCCACACCTACATACTCATAATCTCCATAAGACCAATAAATCCATATTTTCATTAAGTTTTCTAGGTAGTTCTGATGAATAGCTAAATTTAGAAGTCAATCACTAAGGCAAACCATAATCTATTTATTTTTCGGATATTTATCTGTCTCCATGGCTAGTGGTTCAACCAGAATATGCCTAGTAAAACAGTTGGTATAGAAACAAGGAACCATCTGCTTGGGTCTATAGTCTGCTTTGGGAACCTGGGTATTTCATATTTAGATAGGTTATTTAACATTTAAGTAAATTCTCCTACAATGTCTTTGAGAATTAGGGAGAAATACATATTTAGCTTAGTTTTCTATCCTTCAATTTTCTGCATTTACTCTATCAGCTTCCACCTTAATCTTTTCCTACATAACTCTTTTTCTACATATCATCATCCCATTTGTTGAATAGAAGCCATGATCCATATCTGTAGTTCCCCAAGTTACCACTGACAAAAGTCTTTGGGTGAATTCCTCACTCCTCCTCCCCAAACCAATTCCATTTTACTTTACTACTTAGAGCATTTTAATTCTTCTCCTCTAACTTCTCAAAGAACTGCCCATTACAAGTGTACTTGTTTTGTAGATGCCATTCCCATTAGAGTCTATGTGGGTGGCAGTTCTGCGTTGTGAGAAATTTTCAGCCTTCTTGGTCATAAAGGGGAGCTCGACCTTTCCACTGCAATGCCAATGTTCCCAGGATTATAATTTCCCCATGCCATGGTTTCTAACCTTGACTACATAGTCCAGTTTTGTTCCAAGCAAGGCTGTGGCTATTCAGTTGACAGGAGATCTGACAGGATTTCTACCCTTAGAGTCTTTTGAAGCCACACTCCTACCATCATGTTCACAATTTGCTATAGCCCTCCTTTGTGTTGTGCCATCTGACTTCATGATCATTCGATTCTTTTCATCTCTAGGACTCTGTCCATCTGTAAACCAGGATGCTGTGCTTATCTTTTTTTTTTTTAATTTAATTTTATGGTTGTTTTATTATATCCACCCCCTTTTTCCTTCCCTCTGTCTAATCCTTTAAGAAAAATCCTGGAGGTGGGCTCTCACACGAGATGGAGATACACAGGGAATTCAACTATGAACAACCGTCTGACAGTGCAAGGGCATAGAGGCTGGTGAGGTGGGCCCAGCTGTGGACTGTGGCTCAGCTCTATTGCCTCCTGCTCTGGTAAACCCTGCAGGCCTGGGGACACTGAGATATGAACTGGGATTTGAACAAAAGAAACTGGTTGAAACTGGAGTCAGGGTAGAACCTGTCTAACAAGCCGCTCATGATTCTAAATAAATCATCTAAGACCTTTAACTTCAGATTCCAGATTTTTCCTGTCTGAAGGCAGGATTGGTTCCAGAGATGAATGTTTAGATGAATGTCTAATAACAGTTTCTGTAGCCATTAATATATTGAGAACTTGAAGTGTAGCTAGGCTGAATTGAGGTGTGCTATACATGTAAAATACACACCAGACTTGGATAGTTTTTTAAAGAAAAAGTGGATATTAAATATCTCAATAATGATAGTTTATATTGATTACATATTGATAAATATTTTAGATGTATTGGATTCAATCAATAATTAACTTAATTTCATCTTTATTTTTTTCTTTCTTTTTAAATGTAGCCAGTAGGCAACTTAAAATCACATGTGTGTCTTATATTATATTTCTTTTGGACAGAAGGCCTCTATATTCTAAAGGACCAAATGCACAGAAAATCAAAGAGAGCATTCAACTCCGTTTAATCATTATTTAAATCTTTTCTCCATTGCCAAGCTATGAATTTTTGTCAATTTGTTTTATAATTTCTTTTAACTTGGCATCAATTATTTGCCAGGTAGGACTTTAAAACTATTATTTTTAATTCTTATAATAAGTTTCACATAGATATTAAAATCACTTTTCAGAGGAGAAAACTGATTAAAACGAATAATAATATATGAGCTACTATTTACAGAATGCTTACTATATGACAGAGATTTTATGTATTATATATGAAAATATGGATTATGTCAATTTCACACATGAGCAGAATGAGATTCAAAGAGGCCAGACAATTTGTCCAAGATCATGCAGCCATCAGCCGCAGCTCAATGTTCTAGCTGGGGCTGGTTCTAGAGCCCTCACTCTTCCCACCATATACACTGAAAGCAAGTTTGTATTGTTTTCTGAACATTACTATTTAACAAGCTGCTCTACAACCTGATAAAGTGACTGTATTTTATTCTATCAAATATACGATTATCCTTGGTTTGGCATGTTTGCAGTGGAATTAATATTGCTCCTCTCTCACTGCTTCTCACATAGCATGTACCACTTGAGGCCTCAAAACAGCTTCTTGGCCTTAGCATTCCCTTTGCCTGAATTAGATTCTGATGAAAGGCTCCTTTGGGCCTCCCCCTCATTCTATACCTCAGGGTAGCTGTGCAGGTGTTCAGCCCTCCTGGAGCATGGTGCTGGCAATAACAGTGGCCTTGGGGGAAAATGCACTTATTGGTAAACCAGCACAACTAACTGGCAACCTCTGGGTGATGAGTAATCCAGGGCCAAGTACTTGGACCAGTATCTACGCTGGGGGCCTCTGGGTAATGGTGGTGATGTGTGCAGCTGTGCTTTGTTTGCTTGGGATAAAGGCATCAGGAAAGTGGCCTTCCTGCTAATCTGGATAGGCTAGGCAAGGAGTCATTATAAAACTCAGCAGTAAAAGAAAGGACTCTTTACTGTGGACCCACGTTGGTGCAACAGGACCTACCATTTTACAGCATACAGAATACAAATAAAAAAAGTAATGGTAGAAGCTACAAGAATACCTTCCATGAGCTAGATTTTGTACCAGATACTTTAGCAATATCACCTCTGATCCTCACTGTAACCTTGACACCCAATTACTACCATGTCTAGGCAAAGATTTTTAAGCTGACAACAGCAGAGAATCTCAGTGTGAGGCTTCCAGCCTATTTAGAGTTTTAGGACTGTTTTTTAGTTTTTTTCTTTTTTTAAGATTTTATTTATTATTTCCAGAGAGAGAGGAAGGGAGAGAGGCAGAGAGGGAGAGAAATATCAATATATGGTTGCCTTTCACCTGCCTCCAGCTACAGACCTGGCTGGAGACCTGGCTTGCAACCTGGTTATGTGCACTGACTGGGAATCAAACCAGCCACATTGGGCTCACAGGCCGACATCTTATCCACTGTGCTACCAGCCAGGGCATGTTTTTTGGTTTTATAATGCATCATATTTTACACAAAAAGGAACCTTTGAAGAAGTAGTATTTTTTTTTTTTTTTTTGTAAGAAAGACAAACAGGTCTTATAATTGCAGAGCAATGTGTTCAATAATAAAGTATGTCCAAAAGGCTGTGGAATAACTTGAGATGGAAAGTTCATTCACTCTGGGAGATAAAGGCTTTTTTATTTTCCATCCCTTCTCCCATAGTCAATCCCCATATGTCCATATCCATGGGTCATTTATACTAGTTCCTTGACTAAACTCTTCCCCTTCTTTGTAGCCTTCTCCCCCTCCCACCTCCCCTCTGGACACTATCAGTCTGTTCTTTACTTCTATGACTTTGGTTCTGTTTTTCTTGTTTGTTTGTTTTGTTCATTAGTGTCCTGTATTAGGTGAGATCACATAGTGTTTATCTTTCATTAGCTGGCTTACTTCA
Organism: Noctilio leporinus; assembly: GCA_004026585.1. Lineage (NCBI taxonomy): Eukaryota > Metazoa > Chordata > Mammalia > Chiroptera > Noctilionidae > Noctilio > Noctilio leporinus. Next base: position 214,308 of record PVIW01001091.1, on the reverse strand, counting down.
CTAAGCATAATACTCTCCAGTTCCATTCATGCTGTTGGAAAAGGTAGGAGTTCCTTCTTTCTTTCTGCTTTGTAGTATTCTATTGTGTAAATGTACCACAGTTTTTTGATCCACTCATTCACCGATGGGCACTTAGGCTCTTTCCAGCACTTGGCTATCGTAAATAGCACGGCTATAAACATAGGGGTACGTAGGTTCTTCTGAATTGGTGTTTCAGGATTCTTCAGGTATAAATCTAGCAGTGGAATCGTTGGATCAAAAGGCAGTTCTATTTTTAGGTTTTTGAGAAAATCCCATACTGTTTTCCATAGTGGCTGTACCAGTCTGCATTCCCACCAGTAATGTACTAGGTTCTTATTTCTCCACATCCTCACCAGCATTTGTTTATTGATTTGTTAATGATAGCCATTCTGACAGGTGTGAGGTGGTATCTCATTGTAGTTTTAATCTGCATCTCTTTAATGGCTAGTAATGTTGAGCATTCTTTCATATACCTATGGGCCCTTTGTATGTCCACCTCGGACAAGTGTCTGTTCAGGTCCTTTGTCCATTTTTTTATTGGGCTGTCTCCCTGGTGTTGAGTCATATAAATTCCCTTTGTTTTTTAGAGAGAGAGATTTTATTTATTTATTTATTGTTTCTAGAGAGAGGGGAAGGTAGAGAAGCAGAGAGGGAGAGAGACATCAATGTATGGTTGCCTTTCACCTGCCTCCGGCCATGGACCTGGCTGGAGACCTGGCTTGCAACCTGGTTATGTTTCCTGGCTGGGGAATCAAACCAGAGACCTTTGGGTTCACAGGCCGGCATATAAATTCTTTATATATTTTGGAGATCTAACCCTTGTTTAAGGTATCATTGGCAAATACATTTTCCCATATGGTTGGTTCCCTTTTCATTTTGTTGGTATTTTTTATAGCTGAGCAGAAATTTTTCAGTTTGATATAGTCCCATTTGTTCATTTGTTCCTTTATTTTCCTTGACCTAGAAGATCTATTGTTGAAAATATTGTTATGTGGGATATCTGCAATTTTACTGCCTGTATTTTCTTCTAGGACTTTTATGGTCGCATGGTTTATGTTTAAGTCCTTTAGCCATCTTGAGTTTATTCTGGTGTATGGTGTAAATTGGTGATCTAGTTTTATTATTTTTTTTTTGCATGTTCCTGTCCAGTTCTCCTAACACAACTTGTTGAAGAAAAGTAGCAATTTTAATGGACGTTTATTGTTTTGACCTTTGCTTTCAGAAACATACTGCCATTGTTATAACTTTCTGAAAGTCAGAGTGCCATATACCTGAGTTGCTTTAGGGGTATGAAACAAACAAATTTAGCTATTTCCCCCTCCATATTAAATTACGATATCTGTGTTTTACACATCCTGAATATATAAGACAGGAAAAATTAAACCTCAGCCTATTGCCACCCACTTTAGTTTTTATGTACAAGAATATATGCTACTTAAAAGGATACTAACTGTCATTAAAGTTTGATTTTATTTCCTAAATAAGAGAAAATTGGCAATTAGAACAAAAACTTGAAAGACATTGTTTATAATAAAATGTATGTACAGAGTTGAATAATGACACTCTTAAAATAGTGTTGATGAGTAGCCATGTGATAAAATTGAAGAAGATTGTTATGTTTTAAAATGGAATACTATTCCACAGATAGTATCAAACTAAGCAACTTTAAAATATATGAAACTCACAAATGTTGAAATACTGCAGTAAAATTACATTTGTGAATTCAAAATAAATCCTTTGGCAGATATCTAAACCCCAAAAGTGACAATTATAACGTATGAAGAACAAATGTGGGGTCTACTGTGTTCTTAATATGCCATAAATTAAATTTTCTAATGTGAGTTGTTTAATGCTATAAAATTTGCTTTTCCCATGGGTTGGAAATGCAGTTAGTATTGTACACATGTAAATATTATTTACTGAAAAAAGGAGTCTACAGAGCTAAGTTGCTGAGGTTTCTAGAGGAATTATGTTACATCAGCAAAAATAAAATCTTCACTTATCTGCCACTGCAGAGATCAGTATAGCAGGCAGAGAAGGGCTTGAGAGTTGGGCCTGGTTTTGAACTCTTAACCTTCTATTTTCTAGATGTATCATCAATGATAAATCACTTAACCACTCTAAACCTCAATTGTTGGAAATGAAAAAAATGTGTATAATACACTTATCTTCTATGAGAGTTAAGTTACATAAATAAAATGGCACACATACAGTAGAAATGTGAACATAAAAGTAGTTTCCCTTTTCTGATTAATTTACTCTGAAAAGTAAATTAAGATGGCAGTTAAATCACCTAAAGTTAGCCCTGGCTGGTGGCACAGAGGATAGGGTGCCAGTCTATGAACCCAAAGGTTGCTGGTTCAATTTCCAGCTCGGGCACATAACCAGGTTGCAAGCCAGGTCTCCAGCTAGGTCTGTAGTGGGAGGCAACCATATATTGATGTCCCTCTCCCTCTTTCCATTCCCCTCTCTCTGAAAATAATAAATAAAATCTTTGAAAAATATCACCTAAAGTTATTATCTTATATTTCTTGTTATGAACAAATTTATAGAATCATTTAAATTAACCAGTATGATTGGGATGATTCACTATTTTAAAGATCTTTTAGAATATTTCTCTTGAAAGTAACCTTTAGGGGCATCTATTGTTCTTGCTGACAGCCATTTTTAGTGATTTGGATTTGTAGAAAAATGATTTGTATTTTAACTTTTGTTTTTTAATCATGTACCTGTGGCTTGTTCACTAACTAGATTATAAACTACTTGAGTTCAGGAATTTCTCATATGTTCTATAATAAGTACCTTGAATACAAGCAAACACCTTAAATCATTTATCCTGGGCAAATAAATGAAAAATACGTGACTAGCACACACTTAAACCTATTTTCTGAAGAAAGCCTTTGAACATTTTAGTTCTCTTTAATAAATGCCGATTGCACATGAAATTGAGCACAAATCTGATTGAAGACCTCCTGGATTAGGGTTACATAATGGCCTTTCACACATTCTCGTAAACCTACCTTATTTGCTTACTTACTTACTTACGGAGAAGACTGCATGTTGCTCAGATACTATGTTCAATTACTAAAGGCACTGAATCTTTACTCAGACTATTCCCTTTTCCAGTAGTATGGTACCAATTGAAATCCTGCCTCATTCTTCCAATACAGCCCAAATTTGGATATTGCCTTCTCTATCTCTTTCTCTCCTCTGAAACCTCCTTCCCCTTTGGCTACATCTCTCCTATGGAACTCACAGATCACATAGACCTATAATGGACTTTATCAATAACTCACACAATTATCATAGTCTACTAAGCTATAGATGGGAACATTCCATTTTACCTCTGACTTGGCCAAACAGGGATAAATCTATTAGAACGGGACTACTGCATGGTTTTACCTGAATCTTTCTCCATCCCTTCAAGCCTGGATAGGTGCGTGCATCCTTAGCTGTCTGCAAATAAATACCTTTGGCATAAAAAGCTTATCAGATAACATTAAACCTGCTTGTTTGTTTTCCAGTGCTTCCACTAGTCCAGGGACTATTCTATGTCTTTTAATGCTGCACACACCCAGCCTTTCAAAGTGCCTGACTAATAGAAGACACTCCATAAATGACTGTGGAATAGATGCTTCACCTGATTGTTGACTTACTCTCCAAATCAATTTCTCATGGATACATCTTATTTAAATAGGATTAAAATGGAAAATGTCTCATTATATATGAGTGCTTCCTTAAACTGCAAATTTTAAAATTCTTTTTCTTTTTTTACTTCTTTTAAAAATGCAAAGACAATTTAGTTAATTACTCCATAATTCCTCTTCTTTCCTTAGTAAGTTTTGCCCTTGCATCTTTCAATGGATGCCCAAGGAAAATGTGGTGGGTGAAGGGGTTGGTGAGGCTTAACATTAGAAGCACCACACAGGAGCAGTCAAAATTGCTGCTGCACATGCCTAACAAAGTAAAATTTAAAATATTCCTTTTGGGTGCTTCGGTTTTCATTTTGTTTTTAAAATGTATTTGTGTATAGAAACACAAAGTGTTATTTTCTACAATGAAGAGATTCTAGGTGTGTGGTAAGAAAATGCCTGCAAGATTCTTGTTCTTGCTTTACAAGGTGATTAGAAGGTAGAATCAAGAAGACTTGGGAATTGACTAAATATTAGGAGATAACATAGTACACAGGGAAAAAATAGAGTGAATCTTAGTAATTATTAATTAACAAATGGATATTTCTATTTTTATTATTTTTTCTCTTAGTTTTAGATGAGATTTGATATTAAAATGTATGCTTTTTTTGTTTAAGAAGGACTCATGTAATGATAATCATTACAGCAAATTTAAATTACACAACTAGTATGTTTCTGTTTTAAAATAGTTTTATAAATAAAACTTTCAATGCAAGTGAGTTCATTCTTTAAGGTAACTCTGAAAAGGAAAAGTTGTGAAGTATATTTCGATATCGTAATAAGCACCTTCGTTTATCTGTAGAGCAAAGGTAAATTTTTATTTGTTCTAGGAAACTCCAGTATTGGAAAATGAGATTCTATTTAAATCACTTTATTTTGTTGATATCATTCATTCTGAGAAAGGAGAGAACATGTTTTTTTACAGTCAAAATTTTTAAAAACTAAATTTTCAATATTGTGGCTTATTATTAATTTGTTAATTATTTTACTAAGTTCTCTAGCTGGTACTAATTACTATTGCTACTTGTTGATACTTCTTCATACCTAATCTTTTTTGAACTATGGTCTAAAATGAAAGGGTGTAAATTGTGAATTTTATACAGAGTTTCCGTCAAAGTTTGTTGAAGAATATAGCTGTTGTCATGTGTCACACAGTTGCCATGGAAACTAAGAATTAAGAAAAAGACAAGTGAGTCCTTGCTTTTTGAGGGAACATGTAAAAGTATATGCTATATCAGGTGGTAAAAATGAGTGCCACAGTGAAATGGAAAGCAGGATAAAAGGCATGGGGGAGCACTGGTGTGGTAGGGGATTGATATTTGTATAGGGTAGCCAAAAAAAGCCTCACTGACAAGGTGACATTTGAGCAAAAACCTGAAATAAATTAAGGAGCAAGCCATGTAAGCATCTGGGGAAAAGAGTTCCAGACTGAGGAATTAGCAAGAGCAAATGCCTCGGTGCAGGAGAATGCTTGGAGTCACCCTGCTCACGGATTTGGAAACAGGCCGTACAGCCGGAGAGGGGTGGGAGAGTGAGAGAGGAGGTTAGAAAAGAAGAGAGGTGAGCCACTTGTGCAGAGCATGTAAGGTTTGACTGGCCTATGCAATGACTGACTTTTCATATAAGTGAGATGATGAGCGGAGGAATGCCTGATCTGACTCACATTTTAAATGGGTTGCTCTGCGTGATTTTTTTCAGAAGAGATTGCTCGGGACTCCGATGGAAATCAGAAAAGCAGTTAAGAAGCTATTTCAATAATACGGGTGGGTGAAAGATGCTTGTGGCTCCGGTCAGAACAGTGGCAATGGCTGTGGTGAGGAGTGCTCTGCATACATTTTGAAGGTAGAATCAATAAGATTTGCCAAACAGAAGATGAGAAAAAGAAAAATCGTACTGCTCTTTGGCCCGAGAAATGGAAAGGGTGCACTTGCCATATACTGAGATGGAGAAGATTAGGGAAGAGAAAAAGCTTGTTTTCCTGTTTGTTTCATGATGACAATGAGAATCAGGAATTCATTTCTGGAGATGTTAAGGTGGAGATTTCAATTAGGTTTCCAAGTCAGCAATTTAATGCATGAATTTGGATTTTAGTGAGGAAGTCTGAACTGGAAATATACACTTGGGAAATATGAGCTTCTAGATGTATTTTAAGTCATGAAACTAGGGCAGATTATTGAGGAGGGAGTTATTTGGTAGAGAAGAGTTCAGAAAATGAGAATTTAGACATACCTTCCCAATGCCTACAGGGCAGGCAAAGGGTGGCCAGCGAGGGAGACAGAGAACCACAGAGGATAGCATCCTGGAAGCCCAATGGAGAAAGTGTGTCAAGAAGGAGGTGGTAATAAACTATGTTAAGTACTGCTGAGTAAGGTAAGAACTGAGTATTGACTATTGGTTATAGCATTGGGGATTAACTTTTGATTTTGACTAGAGTTATCTTTGCAGCATTGAAGTAAATTGCAAAGTGAATGGAAGGAATGGGATTGGAAGTCGGAAATATAAACAAGTCTTTTGAACAAATTCCCATAAAGAATGGCAGAAAAATGAAACAATATATTTTTAATGAAAGGGATTATTTTATATTTGATTGATAATGAGAATCATCCCATAGAGAAAGTGAAAAAAATGTATGAATTTGGAGTGAAAGGAGTTGTTGCCCTGGTCTAGTGACTCAGTTAGTTAGAGCATTGTCCCAATACACAAAGTTTCAGGTTCAATCCTTGGTCTGGGCACATACCTAAGTTGTGGATTCAGTCCCTGGTTGGGGTGTATTTGGGGAGCAACCTATTAGTTTCTATCTCACATTGATGTTTCTCTCTCCCTCTCTCTCCCTCAAATAAATTTTAAAAATTACAAATTTTAATTTTTTAATTAATGATGGCTGTACATTGAAGGGGGAAGTAGAGGGTTTGTCTTAGGGTTTGGGAGAGATCATCTACAATGACAATAAAAGCTTGAGTGTGTGGGTATGGAGGCTGGTCAGTTGGCAGATATTGATAATAAGCAGTTATGAAATTGGAAACAAGTTTATTAGCACAAAGTAAGACATAGGAGGGAAGTGATAGTGACTGAGAAAGGAGGAGAAGCTCTGTCATCTAGGAGGAAGTGAGATAAAATGAACAAGTGAAACAAAATAGAATTTCTAGACCACAATGAGGGCCTCCTTGTGCCAGAAATAGCTACCTCTTCACCAAAATTCATATTCATTTCTATGGAAGACAAATGGCATTTCCCAAGCCCCCTTACAATTAGGTGCGGCCTAATGACCAGAATGTGTGCGGAAGCAATGTTTTCTGTTTCCAGGTATAGCTTCAACAGATCTCCCATGGCCAGTCCATTCTGTTATCCTTTCTGGCTGACAGAATGGATGTAACACCTAGGAAAACCTTAGAAGCCTCCAGATTGAAGGGAACAGGGCCTTTGTCAGCCTAGGGTCTCCAATAAAAGGAAAGTTTTTTCTATTGACCTGTTTACCCAACAAATATTGTTACGTGAGAGAGAAATCAACTTCTGCTGTGCTTGTGCTATTATACAATTTTTTGAAGGCACAGTGTGGGTGAAGAGGTTCATGCCCTAGAGCAGCTACATAGAAAGGTGCTAATTGATATTTTTAAAAATATATTTTATTGATTTTACTATTAAAGTTGTACCAATTTTCCCCCTTTGCCCCTCTCCATCCTTTATTATGTTTGAGTTCCTTATGTTTTCATGTTTTAGTCACCGATTTCTAATTTCTACTTTTCTTTAGATTCCTTATTGATAACTTAATTTCTAAGACTACATAAAAAATTATTAAAATACTATAAAAATAATTAAATTCTTTATAAATATAATGGCTAATGTAAAAATATTTTATTTTACATTGAAAATTGCCATATATGTGTATTTTATATATATTTATAATATATAAGTTCCTAGGGCTGCCATTAACAAAGTACCACAAACAAAATGGTTTAAACAATACATTTATTATCTTACAATTTTGGAGGCTAGAAGTCTAAAATCATTTGTTGGTCAAGATTGTTTTTTCTGAGAGCTACAACAGAGAATCTATTTCATTCCTCTCTGCTTCTGGGGCTTTGCTGCCAATCTTTGGAGTTGCTTGATTTGTGGACACATCCCTTCATTCTCTGCCTTCATCTTTACATGCTGGTCTTCCTATATACATGTCACTTTGACAAATTTTTACAATTTTCACAAAAACTGTACAAATTTCTCCCCTTTACAAGGATACCAGTCATACTGCATTATGGCTCATGCTAATGACTTCATCCTAACTTGACTACCTCTGTAAAGACCTTGTCTTCAAATGAGACCACTGAGAGTTAATACCTAAACACGTTTGTTTTTCTTTTTATGGAAACACACTCAAACTATAACAATATTATACTAGGAGGTCCATAGTAAAGGAGAGGGTGCATGGGCTCTTGCATCTCATGGAACTAGGTTGGAATTCCAGCCTTGCCACCTTACAACCCAGTGATGGAATCCCAGTTATTTCAACTCACTAAGCCACAGTTGATTCTTTTGTATAATGGGGTCAGGGACACAAACTTTATTAATTGTTGTGAGGCACTTAGACACTTGAATGGTAGCTATTATGTAGATAAATATTATTCAAAAAATTATGATACACATCACAATACATAACTGCTGTAATTAAATATATATTACAATACTCTACTGTTGCTATGGAAATGTTATGGTGTTAAGGAATGATCCTAATATCTTATAAAAAATCCAAGTAACCTAAGATGCCTTAATTTAATTACTATTAATGTCATCGTTTTTAATGTAATCTTGACTGTGAGACTCACAAACTCAATTCATTCTTTATTAACTGACACCTGTACTTGCATGCTTGTCCTTAGCTGAGTTTTATTTGATAAGAAATGATAGATATATCATGGGATTAGCTACTTACTTCAAAGTCATGTTCTTTTGTGATTTGCGTATTGAAATGAATCTGTTTTTTGCAGTTGAAAAGCTAATGATCTACTCACAGGACTGAAAACCTCACCCAAATTTTAGAATTCTGAAAGTGCCTATGCGTCTGCGGAGCACACAACTAGTTGCCTTTCAGGTGTCACACTGTCCTTGAAATGAAACGCTACTAGATTTCACAATATAAATGCCTGACTCTTTGATATTCAACCATGCTCTATTCAATCTTACCCCAGAACAGTAGCTTTAAAAACATGTTCTCTTTTCCATTTCTTTTTTTTTTTTTTTAAGTTGTAAAGTTTATTAGTTTTCCCACCAGGATGTACTAAGCAAGAGACAGCTGCTGGGCTTATAGTATGAACAGCTGGTTATATTATTAGTTCAGTTACTACATATACCTGTGTCTGTTCACCTACACAAATGCTAAATTAGAAACCGAATCAATGGAAGAGCAAAAGGAATGAAAGAAAAAAAAAAAAACGAAGTCTCTCAATTTGGAAATGGGTAAGAGGAAATGGTATGGTGTCCAAAGCAGACATAATATCAAATAAATTAGGCTATGATTATTGAAAGGAGCCAAAAGAAAAGTGCCTGGGCGGTTAAAGACAAACGGGTATGTTTTCAGACATTTCACACTGCCTTTTGTCCAAGTGGATTAACGCATTGGCATCCTGTAGCCCCTGGCAGCATTTTTCCACTTACATTTTTCACCTGTCACTATACAATTCGTTTTAGATTTAGCTTTTGGAATTAACTTAAAATGGGTTCTGGGGCTTGCAGTAGGGACAAAAGAGAAAAACCAGCTGACATGAAAGTTGCCACAAATCATTCACAGATGTAACTGAACTGCCCATGTCCCATTTTCTATTTACCAAGCTGCATGCGAGTGGTTCATGTCCACACAGCATGCTTTCTTTATAAGGGCTATAAAATGCTTGTTGAGCTATTAGCACTCTCTACTAAGTGAGAATATTAAGGGGAATAGATACAATACCTGGACACATCAGTCATAAAACTCCATTCAGAGTAAAAACAGTGCTTAAAAGAGTCAGAGAGACAGCAAAAGGAGAAGATGGTGTATGGCCATTAGGCTGAGGTTGGAGGGGGAAAAGTGGAAAGGAACTGAAGCAGAAAATTAAATGGCCTGATACTGACTTTGAATAATAGCTCTGGGTGACGTTGAATCTTAGTACTGGAAGTGTGCACATATTAAAATTCTCCAGTTGTGATCAATTTTCTATGTATAAGACATCCCACCCCATATACCCCTTAAAATGTGCTGTTAGGTGAGTGGGAAGAAATCAATTGCTTAAAAACTTTTGGAGCTGCCCTGGCTGGTGTGGTTCAGTGGACAGCATCGATCAGCCTATGAACTGAAGGGTCATGGGTGATTCTATTCTTGGTCAGGGCACCTGCCTAGGTTGTGGGCCAGGTCTCTGGACTTGGGCCTGCAGGAGCCAACAAATGTTTCTCTCCTCTTTTTCCCTCCTTCCCCTATCATTCAAAATAAATAAATAAAATATTTTAAAACTCTTGGAGGCTCTGCATCTATTTTACATCCTTGTGAAATCTGGCAATTTCTTTCTTTTCATTAACTATGCTAGAAACATTGGCCCTCATGTGGGTCCTTTACTCATCAGAATCTAATTCTTGGCATCCGTTCTGGTCCTGCTGCCCAAACCTAGTGTTCAGAGGTCCCACCACAGGGGAAATCAGGGCTGTCCAGGTATTTGTTAGCACCGCCAGATACATCGCCTCAGGGACATTATCCGCATTCCCAACCCCCTGCAAATCTTTATCAGCTTGTTTTAAAGCTGCCCACCCTTTTTCATCTTCCGTTATCTCCACCAATTATTTGCCACCAGCAAACCCATCTTAATTGTTGACCCTTAGTGTTTACGTTTTTTTTTTTTTTTAAGATTTTATTAATTATTTTTAGAGAGAGGAGAATAGAGGGAGGAAGAGAGGAAGAGAAACATCAATGTATTGTTGCCTTTGGCATGCCTCCAGCTGAGGACCTAGCTGGAGACCTGGCTAGAAACCTGGTTATGTTGCCCTGACTAGGAATCGAACTGGCGACCCTTTGGTTCACAGGCCAGAGCTCAATCCACTGAGCTGCACCAGCCAGAGCAGTGTTAACCTTTTAGTACCTTATAATTACTTCATTCCCCTAATGGTGCAGTTAAGGTAAAACAGATTGTAGTGTCTATTAACAATACCTTAGTCTACTACCTTAGATGCAGGCATTATTAAGCTTTTAAAAAAATTATTTGAAGAAAGAAATGTTTTTTTTTCCTGAAAGAATTTGTCTTTAGTATAATTTTAAAAAATAATTGAAGATATCCCTGAGGAGGGAAAATATACGTTTATAAAGAAGTATAGGGAGAAAAACCCTTAGCTGGACTTTTCCTTTTCAGTTTATTGTGTAATACAGTCCAGCATCATACTGTCACATCTAGTCCAAGTTATGTCTGATGAACTAGAACATAAAACTGAAAATAGCAAATTTCTTAATATCTGAAAAGTAGGTAGAATACTAAAGCTGTACAACAGCTTTAAAATTTGTTTTAATTATTTATAAATATTTTTCTCTCCCTATTATACAGAAGGCAAAAAAGGTGATGTTTTAGCCCTGGCTGGTGGCTCAGTGGATAGGCACCGGCCTGCAAACCCAACAGTTGCTGGTTCGATTCCTAGTCAGGGCACATAATCAGGTTGTAAGCCAGGTCCATAGTGGGAGGCAGGTGAAAGGCAACCACACAGGGATGCTTCTCTCCCTTTCTTCCTCCCTCCCTCCCCTTCTCTCTCTCAAAAAAAAAAAAAAAAAAAAAGAAAGAAAAGAAAAGAAAAAGTGATATTTTCTTTATATTGAGACTATGATATAAATAAAAAGGTTATAAGCAAGTTATTATAACATACAAAAGATCTTTTTTAACTTTTAAGGACCTTAACAAATATCCTTTTATTTCTCCTTTCTTCTTCCCTCCACCAGCTCAAGAACCACTGCATCTATGCCATTCTCTCAGACACAGATGAGCTTGTTGGTCATAAATAGTAAATGAGCCTCAAAGCCCTTCTATGGTGCCTGGTTCTTTGTCCCTGAATAGGTCTAATCAATACCCACTGTATTGGGTTTCTACTGCTGCAGTAACAGACAATCACACACCTTTAATAGTTTAAAACAATACACATTTATGACCTTACAGTTCTGGAGGTTAGAAGTCCAACCTGGGTCTCACTGGGCTAGAATCCAAGTATCAACCGGGCTGCATCCCTTTCTGGGGGGTTGAGGGGAGGTATATTTTCTGGCCTTTTTGAGCTTCTAGAGACTGCTGACATCCTTTGGTTTATGGATCCCTTTCATCTCCAAAACCAGCAATGGTCAGCCAAGTCCCCATCTAGTTCTGACACTTCTCTCTCCCTCTTCCCCACTGAAAACCACTTGTGATTACATTGTATACACCCAGATAATCCAGTATATTTCTGCAAGGTCAGCTGACTAGCAAACGTAATTTCATCTGCAACCTTAATTTTCCCCCTCCCGGCCCTTCTCTGCAACTTTTCCTTGCTATGTAACACAGCATAGTTACAGGTTCCAAGAATTAGGATGTGGACATTTCAAGGAGGTTATTATCAGCCTGAGGAGCCTGAAATAAAAGAGGGATGAGATTAAATCTTGAGATCACCCTTTTTCCAATTACATCTGAAAACTGTAGTACTTGAAGTTAACTCTTATTCAAAAATTTTATTCAGTGCAATTCACATGTATAAGTAATTTGTCCTTTAGTTTTCTTGTTTTTAATGATATGTAATGATTTTGAATTGGAGACTTCATATAACATAAGAGAAAGAACACGACCTTTGGGATCATAAGAGCTGGTATTCAAATCCAAAGTACATGACTCACTGAATCTTGATTTCCTTATCTTTACAATGGGGGCAAAGATGTTTATCTTGAGGGCTGTGGGGAAGACAAAATAATTGATACAAAATTATACAAATAAAATATTATAATATTTGTATTAAAAGCAATAGACTATATAACTCCTATGAAAAGTACTTGACACATGGTAGTTATTTGGCAAATCTTACAGTTCTCCTTAGTGCTCAGCATATACTAGAGAGTGACACTTAAGTATCACCATATTCTAAAGGCCAAATCTGATTATAACCACAAATTTTGGGTCTAGGTTTCTGCAAAAACCTGGAGCCAATCCCAGACTTTGGTCTCAGTTGATCTTGCTGAGATTGTCCTGGAGGTCAGATTTAGCAAACACAGTAAAGTCCTTATTTGTCCCAAATTTCATGAAACCTGGTTCACTTTCTGTCAGTGCTTTTTGTCAGGGAGCATTCAGCCTTCCAAAATTGATAATTTTTCATTCCTGCATATTTCTCTTTCTCTTATCTTTGTTTATAATCCCACTGTTAAATATAGCATAAGGAGACATTATACATAGGATAAATGCACATACACTTTGATAATTCAAGTTATTATAGATTATATTATTATGTATAAAATATATAATCTTATGTTCTTTAGCCCATATTTTAGGTACATAAATGCTGAGATCGCGCGGAGTGTAGGTCCCTAAGTGGGGGTGACGGGAGATTAAGAAAGACACAACTCGGTTTAGCGAAAAGCTGGGGCCAGGTGGAGCATTGCCCTGGGATGGAGAGACAGTGGCCATGACATGGTCTCCACGTTTATTTTATAGGGGTTGGTCAGATAAAGCTCAAGGAGATTTTTCAGGCTTAAGGGAACACTGCAGGCAAAGACTGTCCCATTCCCAGGCTATCTAAACGATAAATGTTTCTTCTGCACCGTGCTTTCAGCTGAAGCTTACGGTTACCTACTCCCTTCTCCACCCCCGTGGGTTCTGGCTGCCCCGTCAGCTGCTGGCTTGCTTCTGCTGTGCAGATGCCAGCAATCAAGTGTGGCTTGGCTGGCACTCAGTCTTAACTTTTGACGTCAGCTGGCACCATCCCCTACGCATAGATACATAGATAATGTCATAGACCTAGGGTAAGAAAAATAAACCATTATAGTCTATTATAAATGATTACATACATGGTATGGCAGATTCATAGCCCCCAAAGATATCCACATCCCAGTCCCCCAAAACTGCGAATGTTATCATTCAGGTTGCTAAACAGCTGACCTTGAGATGAGGAGATTATCCTGGATTGTTGGGTGTGCCCAATCTAATCATGACTCCTTACAAATGGAAAAAGAGACTGAAGAAATAACCAGAAAGACAGTCATGTGAGAGAGACTGGACCTGCTGTTGCTGACTTTGAAAATCACCTTGAAAATTCCATAAATCCAGGAACTAATGTGGTCCCTAGAATCTGAAAAAGACAATAAAATAGATTTTTTTCCTAGAACCTCCAAACAGAACACAACTTCAACACATTGGTCTAAGCCCAATGAGACTTGTGTGCTAGACTTCTAACCTACGCACTGTGCAATAAATAATTTTTGATTATTTATGATATGTATACACTATATATATATATAAATTGATATAGCTTATTAAGTAAATTATTACATGGGAATAACTCTAAAAATATGTTCCACGGTAATGTCTCATTAAACACTATTCCACTATTATTTTATTTAATAAATTTCTTCCCAAATTATAAACTTCATAGATAAGGTTTTTATAAAATCACTTATAGCACATTAAAGTACGATGGCAAATAATAAAGGGAATCTTGAAACAAATCTATTAAAGTGGAAGGCATTGTTGTTACATAATTGTATGCAAATAATTTTACTTCAGATCCTGTGATAAATAAAAAAAATGACAAACACTTGACTGGAATAAGCAATGTTCATGTTTTTCAGATGTGAGGGAAAAAATTCAATTTACCATTAAAAGCTATTTACCATCTATGTCTATCACACATATGGTCTAAATTATTGAAGTTTTAAAATTACAAGATTTTACGAGAACTTGGAATACTGTCAAGAATATACTCACTGTGTTGTTTTGAGGTGGAAAGATAGTGTTGTCGGACTGTTACACCATCTCACCACCTATTCTGATAGCTGTGCTCAATGGAGGGCAAGTAGCTTGGAAAAGTCAACATATCCCCCTCGTGCGCCAAAAGGGCCACAGAGGGAGGACTGTTTTCCAGAGGGCTGTAGAGGACTGAGAAGGACGGAAAGCGAGCCTCTGTCTACTAGCTCTAAGGTTCACGTTCTCCTCTTTGACTGAATGCTGTGTCTCTTCTGTGAAATGTGTTCTTTCTCCAAGCTCCCATGTCATAGTCACGCTGGGGTTCCTTCCCTTTTACTTTCTACTTCAAAAAAGACAAATAAGGACATGGAGGAAACGCAAGTAAGAAATACTTCGAAGTCAGTTTTCTGCTTGTCATGGCCTAAACTTGTCTCTCCACTCCTGAGAGAAACTTGCTGGAAGACTGCGGTTTGATTTGAACATTTAAGAATGTTCCGGAATGTGCATTGTCTTGATGCCCCTGAAGAAAATGAATGTTCTGTCTGTGCGCTGCTGCGAAGCCAGGTACAGACAAGGAGCCATCGTTCATCTTCCGGCTCCAGGGGCCTTGCCCACCAGCCCGGCGACAGATAAGTTTCCACCTCACTTGTTGGCAAAGCTGCATGCTGCTGCCTCCGCAGAGGAAAAAGTCTCCAGACTTCTGTAAAGGCGACGGAAGTTTTTACTGTTAGAAAAGTATAGCGCAATCACAGCGGGAAAACAAGGAAGAGGAGAGGAAAAGTAAACTCCGAATGAAAGAAAGAGGAAAGAATAACTGAAACCTCACTATAAAAGGAATCACTGCGTGAGCTTACCTGTTTCAGAGACAACATTTTTAACTGTTCAGTGATTGAGTTACCCCTTAACAACCAGGTTTCCACCCAAAAGCTTGCGCTACAATTTTTCCTTGTACGACAGCAGAGAACATTAGCTTCTGGCTTGCATGAGGCACTCCTTCTCAGGTATATGCACATATAAACACTTAATTTGGTACACTTACTTTTAATCATTATGATCGTTGAACACAAGTACAAATGGAAGGCAAGTTACAGCTTTGAAATACTGATCGTGTAATGAAAAAAATCCCTCTGTCCTATAGCATCCTTAAGTCTTCAGGTTCCTTCTAACCTCTGACCAGCTACCGTGATATGAGGCTGTTCACATGACTGTGGAACAACACTAACTTACATTGAGACTTGTGTACATTTCCTGGATCTGTCACCTAGAGAGGTGTGTGTGTGTGTGTGTGTGTGTGTGTGTATTTTTTCTCTTCATTTCTCTGGATCCTGATTTTCTAATTTGTGAAAATGGTAGTTATAGTTGGCTAATGAGATGATATATTAAAAAGTGCCTACCATAATCCCAAAACTTGCTGCTCTCTAAATATTGGTTTTATGCCCTCTTTCTGTTGTTCTGAAACATTCTTTTCTTCTTATCCTTCCTTTGTCATTTCTCAATCCTTCACCCTCACCCCTTTTTAACTTGTAGCTTGAGTTTTGATAGTCCTGACAAGCTTAAACTGGCAGGCTTACTATGTAACACCCTAAAAAGCTGTTCTCTTTATGGATTCCCACTGGAGGATCGTTCATCATTCACATGATGGTCCTCCTCATAGTTCTAAACAAACGTGGATTACTGCAGGAATCACACTGGTCTTTGTTCGCTTGTCTTTATTTGTGCATAATAGTCTACAATAGAGAAGCAGCAATACAGAACCAGAAAGTTCCATTATCATGTCTCTGAAAAGATTTGATGATTGTGAACTAGTAGGAATGACAGTTACATCCTCATTTTCTATTTAAGTACCAATAATAGAAAGTGATATAACTTTCAGGAGGACCTTATTGTACTCATTCAGTTATCAGATTAAATAACTGTTCTTTGAATGCCTAACGTATGTTAAAAATCAGAAATTGAATGGTGAGTAAAATGACACAATCTCTAAGTTTAGATGAGCCTAAAGAAACAAAAAAACCAGGCAGCTGACAAGTACTATATGATTTCACCTATAAGAGGAACCTAATGAACAAAACAAACAAATAACCACAATAGAACTCAAGGCATGGAAACAAGGAACAGACTGACAGATACCAGAGATCAAGGAAGAAAGGGGATAAGAGGAGAAAGAAGAAGGGTTTAGTCAAGCAACATGTATAAATGATCCATGGACAGGAATAACAGGATAGGGATTGGTCCTGAATAAGGAAGGTGGGTGGGGCAGGAGACAGCAACAGTAATGGGGGAAAAATTGGGATGACTGCAAAAGAACCACAATAAAAATAAATAAATAAACAAAAAAGGACGTTGCTATATACAAGGTCTGTCCTAAAAGTATCCAGCCAGTGTCAATGTAATTAAAGCAGTTCACATGGCTGATACCTTCGGAACAGACCTCATATGTTTTGTGCTTTTAAGTTATTTTTTTCTCTTCTAAAAATAGATTTTCTTTTTTAGAGACATTTTGGGTTCACAGTACAGCTGAGCAGAAGGTACAGAGTTCCCATATACTTCCTTCCCCCTACCCCAATCCTCCCTCACTATCGACCTCAGTGGTACATTTGTTAATAATCTGTGAACCTACTCATCATTGCCAAAGTTCATAGTTTATAAGAGTTCACCCTTTCTGTTGTACATTCTCTGGGTTTGGACAAATATTTAATGAAATATATCCACTATGACATTAGCTATCAGTATAGTCTCACTTCCTAAAAAACCCTCTGAGCTCTGCTTTTTCATCCCTCCTTTCCCCCAACTCTGGCAACCACTGATCTTCTTGTACCACAGTTTTCCCTTTTCCAGAATGTTAAACAGTTGGATAGGTTCTTTTTAAAGGATATGTAATAGGACAAAGGAATTTTGGAACTTTAGGGAATTTTAGACATTTTTCTGTCTGTGGCCTTTTCTTTCTTTCTTTTTTTAAGTAGATTTTATTGATTATACTGTTACAGTTGTCCCAATTTCTTTTTCCTTTGCTCCCCTCCACCTAAGATCCCACTTCCCTTCCAATTCCAACTCCCTTAGTTTATGTCCATGGGTTGTATATATGTTGCCTAATTTCACCCATTCCTATATTATGCTTAACATCCCCCTGTCTATCTTGTACCCTCCAGTTATGTTTCCTAATCACTGCACCATTTCCCCATTTCTCCTCCTTCTCCCTCCCAGCTGATAACCCTCCCAATAATCCCCATATCTATGATTCTGATTCTATTCTGGTTGTTTGCCTGGTTTGTTTTTGTTTTTACTTTTATTTTTTTTGATTCAGTTGTTGATAGTTGTGAGTTTGTTGTCATTTTACTTTTCATGGGTCTGTTCTTCTTTTTCTTAAGTAAGTCCCTTTAACATTTCCTATGATAATGGCTTGGTGATGATAAACTCCATGAGCTTTACTTTTTCTTGAAAGCACCTTATCTGCCTTTTATTCTAAATGATAGCCTTGCTGGATAGAATAATCTTGGTTGTAGGTCCTTGCTTTTCACCACTTTAAATACTTCTTGCCAATCCCTTTTTTGTCTGCAAAGTTTCTTTTGAGAAATCAGCTGATAGTCTTATAGGAACCCCTTTATAAATAACTCTCTTCTTTTGCTCCTTTTAAGATTTTCTCTTTTTCATTAATCTTTGGTATTTTAATTATGATGTGTCTTGGTGTGGTCCTCTTTGGGTCAAGCTTGTTTGTGACTCTCTGGGCTTCCAGGACTTGCATGTCTATTTCCTTTGCCAAATTTGGGAAGTTTTCCTTTATTATTTTTTTCACACAAGTGTTCAATTTCTTGCTCTTCCTCTTCTCCTTCTGGCATTCCTATGATTTGGATGTTGGAATGTTTAAAGTTGTTCCAGAGTTCCTAAGCCTCTCCATGTTTTGTTTTGTTTTTTTTTTTTAATCTTGTTTTTTCATTCTGTACTGGTTGACTGTTTACTTCTTTCTTATGTTCCAAAAATTATTGATTTTAGCCCCAATTTTCTTCCTTTTATCATTAGTTTCATGTGGATTTTCCTTTGTTTCACTTAGCATAGGCTTCTCTTCTTCCCTCCTGCATTTGCTGTACTCAAGCATATCTATTTAGTCTGTGAGCAGCTTTATCACCAAAGCTTTAAACTGTGCATCTGTTAGGTTGACTATCTCCTTGGAGCTTAGTTCTCCTACTGGAACCTTGATCTGTTCTCTTGTTTGAGCCATACTTCTCTGTCTCCCCAACTTGACAGGCTCCTGTGTTTGCCTCTGTTTCTTGGGTAGAACAGTTGCACCTGTTATGTTGTAAGGGGCAGAGCCTTAGGTATTCTTCCGTTGTGGCACTGTATGTGGGGGAGGGGTCAGAGAGGTAACAATGCTGCTTGTTCGGCACTTGCCCCTTTTCCAAGCATCTTTCCTATTTCTCATATGGGATTGGTGCCCCTCTATCTGTTGCCCTGGCCATGGTTCCCAGAGTGTGTGGGTCTGCAATTGTCCAGGACCATGGGGGCCTCTAAACAAATGGATTATGCTGAGAGACTGACAGTTTCTTCCCCTGCCTCAACCCCTACTGGTTTTCACAGTCAAAAACAATATGGCTTTATTTTCCCTTTGGTGCTGGAACATGGTATGATCTGGTGCTGGGAGCACTCCCCAGGTGTTCCTATTTTTTAAAATGTATGACTGCACTTTCTGCTGGCCAACCATAGCTGCCATCCTGCTGCAGCTGCCTCGCTGCCAAACTGTGCCACCAGACTGCTTCTTCTCTGTCCCAGCTCCACCCCTCCTACCTGTCTGGATGAGTATTTCTTCTTTATATCTTTGTTTATTGGACTTCCATACAGCTCAGTTTTCTGGGATTTCTGGCTGTCTCTAGCTTTGAGAGAGTTGTATTCCTTCTTAGTTATGAAGGGAGATGCAACATGTCTACCTCTGTCTTGGCCGGAAGTATCTTAAGTTTTTTTAATTAAAATCTTTTTATTTTGATAAAATAGTTAGGATGGTTATAAATTTACCATCTTAACCACTTTTAATTGTACAGATTCATGTTGTTGTGCCACCATCACCACCATCCACAGAATTCTCTTCCCCCTAGCAAAATTCAAACTCTGTACCCATTAAATAATACATCCCTGTGCTTCTCTCCCTGAAGCCTCTGAAAACCACATTTCTGCTATCTGTCTCTATGAAATTTACTCTAGGGTCCTCACCTAAGTAGTATCATACAATATTTGTCCTTTTGTGACTTGCTTATTTCAGTTAGCATAATTTCCCTAAGGTTCATTCATGTGGTAGCATGTTTCAGAATTCCTTTATTTTTTCAAAGTTGAATAATATTCCACTGTATGTATGTACCACATTTTGCTTATTTATTCATTCATTCATTGTTGGACACTGGATGCTTCTACATTTTAACTGTTGTGCATAATGCTGCTGTGACCATGAATGTGCAAATATTTCTTCTGCTTTTAATACCTTTGGATTTATACCTGGAAGTTAGAATGTGGGATCATGTAATTACTCTACTTTAAATGTTTTAAGGGAACTGTTTATCAGGTTGCAGCCCTATTTTACAGTCCTACCAATCATAAACAAGGGCTCCAACTTCTCCACATCCCTGTCAACAGTTGTTATTTTTTTCTGTTTTTGTTGTTTTTGTTGTCACCCTAATGGGTGTGTAAGCTCACATCTCATTGTACTTTTGATTTGCAGTTCCCTAATGACTATTGATGTTGGACATATTTTCATGTATTTATTGATTATTTATCTCCCTTTGAAAAATATGTATTTAAGTTCTGTAGTTTTTTAACAAGCCTATTTTTTGTTAAGTTGTAATGGCTATTATTTTAAGGTTTAAAAAAGTACATAATTATTAGTTTAATATGAAAATGTCTTTGATCCACTGTTGTGTCATACTTTCTAATGATTACAAAAATATTGTATTCCAGATAAATACCACCTATTTTTTTTTACATATTTTATTTTACTTTTATACCATGATTTCAATAGCTAAGGCAAAACTAGGGTATGGTTGAATTTGCCTCATACTACATAATTTGATCCCAGAAGTTAGGCCTCTTTATTCTGAAACATTTCTTTTTCTTTCTTTCTTCTTCTTCTTCTTCTTCTTCTTCTTTTTTTTTTTTTTGTCTCTCAACTTCTTACAAAATAAAAATCCTTCAAGATGAAATGATGAAATTTCACATGCTTATTTATTGCATTAACAGAGAGTGAAGGTCTAAGGTGTTTAGAAGAGTGATTTTTTTTTGAAGGGTGATTTTTAAAAATTATTTCTATTTATTTTAAGACTTTATAAGGTGCCAAGGAATAATGGCAGGCACAAGATCCTTTATGCCACTAGGATGAAGAATGTTTAGGTGTTTTAGTCAACATTATTTTAATCTTCTATTTTATGATATATCAACAGAAATGAAACCAAGTTCTCAATATGTCCCTGAGCATACTTCAGGCATGTGGATGACATATATTCTAAGACATCATTCTACCTTATATAAATATGCTTGATAGTATTTTCTTGCTCACAGTAGAATAAAATGTTAATACTTTAGTGAGGTGCTGCAATTTTACCATTCCTTTCTTTATAACATTTACTGAGCACTAAACCCCTAAAAGACTTGGGCTATTCAGTTTGTATAACCACTTTGAAGCACACATGCTTACTCCAAATAACTGAGCTACTTGATTCGGCAAAATGAAGTTGAAAATCCCCGTAGAACAGATTCATGAAATAGGAGGATGCAAACTGACTTTCATTTATATCCCTGGGTAGTTTTCCCCAGAAAATTACATTTACCTGCATATTTCTTTACATAAATATTTTCTATCTTTAAGAAATGTCTAGAAACTCATTCAGAGTAATTTAAGTGCCAGTTTCCCTAGATTCTAAGAGATTAAAATTTTAGTTTCTATTCTATCATTTGGTTGAAACTCTCCTTAGAATTCACTTCTCCTCTTATATATATTTTAAAGTTAATCTAAATATTTAATAGTAAATATGTTGATATGTGATAATGTAACAATTTTGGATGCACTTAATATATATTAAGATATAATCTATAATAATATATAGTAAGCAGATGTTATACTTTTAAAATACACTTTTAAGATATTTATTGAATGAGTGGTATGCTGAGCAATGTCTTAGGTGCAGCATAGGCTCTGGCCAGCAAGATATAAATGGTTTATGTTCTCATGATGATTGTAGTGGAAAGAGCATAAGTAAGTGAGTGACAAAGCAAGCAAGCAAAACACCATACAAATACATCTATTAGTGTCAAAAAAAGAGAAAGAAGTAACATGCAGAGATGGAGAATAATGTCAGTGGAGAGAAGATGTGGTTAGAAAGTGATTCCCTGGCTTTCAGTTGATATATGAAGAATTAGATAAGAAAGAAGCAATCCATGTAAATTTAGCCTGTGTGTATATGGGTACGTGTGTTGGGGGTCTGGATTATCAAGTGGTCAGTTGTAGTGTTTCAGAGAAAAGACAAAGCATTGAAGGAGAGCCTGGGAGAGAGAAGGAACCTAGATAATTAAAACACAGAAGGAAGGGGTGAAGGGTGGGAGGAAAGTAACAAGAAGGGAGGTTGAGAGATGGGCCATGGAAAGATGAAGTTAAAGCTCAGGAGATCATTATAAGGATTTCATATTTTATATGATCCTCAATAGAAAACCACTGAGGAATTGTAAGCAGTACAAGGCCATTATCTGGTATACATTTGAAAAATAGATACTTTTTCAGACTAGATTAGGAAATGGATGTGGGAATTGGAGTCCAATATAGAGATTATTCTGATAGCTTGACCTGGAGGTTGTAAGTGGAACTAGGGGAAAGTAGAAGCATGTCTATTGTCCTGCCTGCAGCTCTTCTAGATGAGTTACACTGTTCCTCTAAAACTAAGCACAATACAACCAACTTCCACTCAGAATGTAGAAATCCACAAGAAATGTGGCTTCCTCTCTAACAATGGGAAAAAGGTAGAGAATAGACAAAATCATAACTTTTTGAGCCACTCTTAGAGTTGAGGTTGCAAGACAAATAGGTGAATTCCATAAACTTGGAGAAGAATAGGACACACAAACTTTACCCTTTGGCAGACCACAGGATGATGAGGAAACATCCCTTCAAGTGTGAAGTTCAGGGCAAACAATGGAAATTATAATGAATTTTACAAGGGTGAGTGTGTGGTAGCATGACAATTCAAAGCTATGAGAACCTGAGGCATAGGGGAATTTGTTCTTCTTCAACAGGCTTCTCCATAGGCCTTTACTGGATATAAAAAGAAGAATTAGGAGCAGGGCAGAAGACCTCAGAGAGCCTCGTTCAATGGTGCAGGTGGTAATGCTACCTAGTGGTGGTCTTCCACTGGTAGACAGGCATACTTACATTCTTTACCCATTGCTTATACGAGCAAAAATTCTTGTTTCTCCCAGTAACACAGAAGAATTAGGTGCTGCTAAGGGAAGGATAAAAGTAAAAGCTATCTACTACTTTACTTACATTATAGTTTCTCTGAGAATAAATTTTATATCCTTGAGTGGATTATGAACTTGTAAAGGATATAGAATATTGATCTATATTTTTTATATTTATATACAATATGTTGCTTTACCATTAAAAATTCTGTCCCATAAAGTTCTGTTTCTTTTCCAATATTCTAATACTTTCCCAGCCTACTTTAATAATCTTGCTAATAGCACATCATATGAACATAATAGGTAATTAATAAAATGTGTAAAATTACTAATAACAATTATCTAATTTATCAACATAGTTTATTTTCACTTAAACTATAAAAAAGGCAAATGAACCCTCTTCAATGAAAACATTCTATATAAACTAAACAACATTGTTAACTAACACAAATTTATTGAGCAACTACTATCATCCAGATGATGTTTTAAATACCTGGAGCACAAAGCATTATAATACTTCTCATTATTGTCTTAGATTGGTGAAACAATCCAGTCCCTGGGTTCACATTAGAAGTTTTGTTTTCTTAGTGTTTAAACAGTATGCCACCAAATGGGTATATGCTTATGATTATTAAGTTACTCACCATGTGGGTTTCTTTTTGGGTGAAGCACAGAAAAATCTATGAAATAAAGAAACAAATATACAAGTATTTTATATATATATATATATATATATATATATATATATATATATATATATAATCTAGAATACAAAAAAGAATGAAAATGTTTGTTTATTTCTGCTTAAACTTTTTACAAACTCAAGTTGCTCCACAAACCTTTGATTAAAATATTAGTAAAATTTGCCAAAACTACATCAATGATATTAGTATAATACTGCTTTATAAGTGTGGTTGCATTATTAAAAGTTAATGAAGAATTCAGAAAATGTCTATGTTGTCATATTTTAAAAATTATTCTCAAAACACTCATTCCTGAACTATCAGACATGCTTCATATTTATAAAAGTGACTTGAGGAATCTAAAGTAAAACAAAGAAAGCATTTGCAAGTATTTACCCATCTGCCATGTCATGTTAACCTTATCCAAATAATATATTTTAAAATAACCACAATTACATTAACATTTCAGCAGGGCAAAAGACAAAGATTGAGATTAAATGTGTTTGAAAAACCAACTTAAAAAAAATATATGACTGTGACTTCAGACTATACATATGGAAAAGAGAAATGGCATTGTTTCCTTATTTGAGAAAATACATTATTCATCAATTTCTATCACAAAATGGATCTACAATTTAAAATTTACTTATTGGAAACTTTTTAAAACATTCAATTCACAAATATTATCAAGTATCTATCCTGTGCCAGGAATGCTTCCAGGGATTTGAGATGCATCAGTGAACAAAGAATTCAGTCTGCGTGAAACTTATGTTCTGGCAGGGAAGAGAGAGAGAAAATTAACAATAAATAACACGTTAGAATGTAGTAAGTGCTATAAAAGAAAGTTAGAGCAGGGTGAATGGGCACAGGTGTGGGGAGCGCTACGAATGCTACTTGCAACTTTGACTAGAATGCTCACGGGTCATTGTATTGAGAAAGTGCAGGAAGGGACCATCCTTATGCCTGCTGGGAGGCTGGTCCCAGCAGAACAAGGTCCAGGCAGAGGGGATTGCCGTGTAAGTTTTCTAAGGCAGAGTGGTACCTGAGTTTCTGGAATCTTTTTGGATGAGGTCAATGTGGCTGGAGTACAGTGTAAGCAAAGGGGTAACTGGTGGAAGTTTAAGCGGGGAGGACAAGAGGGAGGAGGAAAGGAAAGTTGATCATGTAAGTAAGATGTTTTTGACCGTTATAAAGTCTATAGCTTTTTCATGGATGAAATGCAGAGTCAATAATTCTTCCTTTTTATATTCAAGTAAGGACCACCTAGGAAATGGCCTCTTCCTGAAGCCTCTCAGATCACCCCAATCCCACTCTGGACTTAGTACTGCTTCTTGGTATCAGTGATCATGTGATCTGAGATGCTTCCATAAAATTACCATTACATTTTCATTTTAGACATTATTTTAGTATTGTCTTTAATCTCTACCTACATTAATAATTCTTGAAGGGAGTGAGTTGGTTATCCTTCTCAATATACCTGCCCTGCACAAAAAACTCAATTAATATTTTTTAAATGACTAGGGTCTCTTGAACTTATAGAAATGTCAATTTCCACACTGCAAGAGATATCTTACCTAGAACAAACAACAAATAAACGTAGTAGCATCATCTTGGAATATGTGCCCATCAGAAGGTGATACTGTACTTTAATCCTTTCCTGTTATAAGCAAATGCTTTCATGTCATTTGTAATTATTGAGCTTTTTGTGAAATAAAAATACTTTGCTTACTAGGTTCCCTTTCTTTTCTTTTTTTTTCAAGATTTTATTTATTATTTTTCAGAGAGAGGGGAAGGGAAAAAGGCAGAGAGGGACAGAGACATCAATGTATGGTTGCCTTTCACCTTCCTCCAGCTACAGAGCTGGCTAGAGACCTGGCTGGCAACCTGGTTATGTGCCCTGGCTGGGAATCAAACCTGTGACCTTTGGGTTCCCAAGCTGGCTCCTTATCTACTGTGCCACCAGCCAGGGCTTAGGTTCCCTTTAATCACAATGTTTATGGGCTGCAGAGTCTCCCATTCTAATATTGCTCTTGCCTCTTCCTCCAAATATAATCCTTGCCTTTTAAATGGTTATGCTTTTAATTAAGATATAATGTAATATTCTAATACCATGTCTACTATGTCTTTCATGTGAAGTTTTATACATTTGACTACTCCATTTCTGTCAATCATACATCTTTTCACGTGGTTTAATATTTTTGTTTTAATGAGAAGCTGCCAGACAAACTGGTGAAAATCAAGTTACCAACATGATTTGTTGTTCTACTACAGGTGCATTGTATTAGAGAATTCAATTAGATGTCAATTCTATGTCTTCATCACAGTTTTTTTCCACACAACATCCTATATTTGGAGAGTAATTCATGGCCCATTGGGAAAGGTTAGAACTATAATTAGACCTTTTCTCTAGACATTTGAACAATAGAATGCATGAAGGTTAGTAACAGCTTTCCATTAATTGCTCCCTTGTGATTTTATAGTAAAGCCGTTAACTTATGTATTGGGGCTGCTACCCATAGCATCCTTACACTGACATTTGAAGCAGTGATTAGAATGTCATTGCTTTTCAATACTTCATTGTTATTCAGGGGGCACATTCAATTTCTTTTCCTACATACGGCTAGGATCACAAATTCAGACACACAGAAAAAATCTCCTTTTTTTTTTTTTTTTTTTTTATCATAGGAATAGGGCTTTAGAAAGTGGGTTTGTTCTGAATATAGTGTTCATACTGGACTCTGTTCTGCACAGTGTCACTGTTTTGTCTTTCAAACTAATGGGAACAAAGCAGAATCATTCTTTATGTGCAAAGCAGTGTACCCCAAGGGCAAAACATCTATCAGTATGAAAAATAGTCTAGTAACAACCAAGAAATTATGTTTTGTGGAAGCTTATGGGCTTGATTGCATGTTTGAGCCAGCACACTGCCATGTTAGTTTTCTCGAATCTTTGAACTTAATCGTTTCGTATTCAAATGTCTTTCTTATCATTTATACTGCCTGACTTCAACAATTCAGTTTGTTCTCTCAGTACTTGCTCGGAACTCAACTAAGGCTGAGATTTACTGAGCTAGAGAGCAAATTATTCTTCTGTCCTGGAAATAAATTATAGCTCTGAAACCCTGCTCTTTCTTCATTCCATATATTCATTAAAAAAATCTTCACCATGGATAGCATGAGACTATCATATTATCAGGCCAGCTCCCCTCTTCTGTATCCCCCCTTACTCCCCTGTAAGTATGTGTGTATATAGTGCCATATGTCTATGGTTAGATTCATTTCATACAACTCCTCATGTTATAGATTCTATGGAGTGAAATGCCCTGATATCATTTCTGTTCTTATAATCAAGACCATTTTAGACATTGTCTTTAAAAAATAAAAGGAAATTATATGTGCTATTTCTTAATGTAGATATCTGATATATTGCGTTCTCATAAAAAAATTACTTTTCTGCTACCAGAAGTGCCTGAAGAGTAGCTAACAAAATTGGAATGATCATGATGAAACTCTGTAGGGCAGTATCAAGGGAAGTTAGAAGGATTATTAAACAGCTGAAAACCCAGGCAGAAAGGGAAAGGTCCCAGAAGTAAGATTATTGAGGGCATAGAAAAAGAGTTGGAATGGAGACTGTCTACAAGTGTCAGAAAGTTAGAATTCAGAGTTTCTAAACAGTTCAGTCTTTACCAGCCAGACAAGAGAAAATGGGCAAAGGTTTCTTAAACTGAACTTTTCCCATAGGTCAGCCTTTAAAGCATTGAAATTTTCAATTTAATGACACTTTGAAGAAAATCTCTTTGTTGAAATCATTTTACAAACGTGCTTCATGGCTGTAAGGTAAAATAAATTCCTGTAGTCATGAATGCATCTTTATCAGCTGTCAGTGTTCAGGTTCATGAAAAAAGATTAGTTTTAGAGTTCCTGGAGACAAAGAGATAGGGGTTCTGGATGACCCTTATTAACATGGGGATATGGGCATAAATGCTGCATACTCCTCCATATAAAACAGAGAACAAAGGGGCCTCTTAGAAGCCTGTAAATAGTTGAGAGAAAGGGACAAGCCTGTCATCCAAACAGTGTAGATCAAAAATGATTGATTACTGGGGAAGCTGGACCTCCAGGAAACCAAGGTGGTGGTGGTGTGGGGTCCTGAGAGTTTTTAAGGTGTGAAGTGAACAAGAGTAAGAGCCTGTAAGAGCCTTTGGGGATTGCATTCATTTCCAGTCAGTGCTTCAAGTTTGTGTAAGTGATGCCATAGGAGGTTGAGGCCTTAGGCACAAAAATTCCTCTTTATGGAAAACATGAAGTGGGTTAACTGGAAAGTATAGACTCTTAGCACAAACTGTTCCAAAGGAGTGCTCAGTGGGTGTAAAAAAGAACAGTCTAGAAATTAGGGTAGTCACTGAGCCCTTTAGGCCCCTTTGATCTTCAGAAATTGAAAGACCAGCTCATGTTTCTTACATAAAAGGATATATTCTGAAGATGAAATGCTATATAAGAAGTGTAGGAGGTTGGGTGTGAAATGTTAACATTCTTGAATTCAGTTTATATTTACTGAGCACCTGCTCTGAGTGCCAAGCATTGGGATTGGTACTTGGGTTTATCAATGAATAAAGAAGATAAAGATCTTTGCCCAACTATAGCTTACATTCTGGTGTGGGTAGCACAAAGTAACCAGCAAGCCAAAGCCAAGGTCACCCATGCACTCATATTTTCGTTTACAATATATGGATGTGAAAACTGAATAGTGAAGAAAACTGGTTAAAAAAAAAAGATTCACTTGAAATATGGTGCTGGAGGAAAGCCCTATGGATCCCTTGGTCCTCCAGGAAAAAAAAACAAGTGGGCCCTAGACCAGTTCAAGCCTCGCATGTCACTGGAGGGAAAAACGAAAAACAAAAAACAAAACAAAACACAAAACAGAAGCTGTCCGACTTGGGGTACATCATGAGAAGGCAGAGTTGTTTGGACAAAAACAATAATATTGGGAGAAACAGAAGGCAGACAGAAAGGAGGAAGACCAAATAAGAAATAGATTAACCCCATGAATGAACCCATAGGCATGAGTGGATCTACAGAAGCTGAGCAGGACTGTTGAGGACAGGATATTGTGGACATTATGCAGACATAGAACTGCCAGGAGTCGAAGCTGATTCAATGGTACTTAACACATGCACAGTAATGAACAGGTCAATTAGAAGATATGAGTAATATTGGAAACAGAAAAGTATAGCAGGTTGAGGGGGGTCAGCAGTGCCAGGAAGTGGGTCAGACTGCAGCATTAAAAAGAGGCTGAGAGTAACCCTCATTGACAAGGCTCAACCTAAGCTAGGACTTGCTAGTGGTGAGGGGCGTTAGTTATATAAACATTTACAGGAAAAGCATTCCAGACCAATGGAATAGCCACCACAAAGGCTTTAAGGCAGGAGTCTTTTTGGTTGTGGACCAAAGTGTTGTTATGTGGTGCATGGCTGTGTAAAGTAAGATGTTCATTATCTGATATATTTACCCTCTTTTAGTACAGAATTTTTGTAAAAGTGTTCCCTATGGCTAGGCCTAGAGCATAACCTTATTTCAATTAGAGGTTCCTTTCCTTCTTCACCAAGCAGTTTTTAAAATAAACTGAACAGTTCTGACTTTAGTAGGGAAAATTTTCTGGTATTTTAACAAACATAATTTGTCATGACAGGAATATGGTTTATACATATCATCAACCAGCTAACAATAATAACTATTAAAACTAATATTTATTGAAACCTTACTCTGAGTCTCTATGTGCTATCCGTCATGTGAAATATCTCATTTAATCTTCGCAAAAAACCCATGAAGTGTGTCCTAATATTGTTTGCATTTCAGAGAAATTGAGGCCTAGAGATATGAAGTTGTAAATGGTAACACTAGAATTTGGAGCTAGGCCTGTTTGACTTCAAAGCATGTTCTTATTTGCTATGAGATGTTGGTGCTTTTCTCTTTTCTATTTGGGCTACCCAACAAAGTGAGGACTACAGATAATAACGCATTTTGAAGGCATTTGGAAGGATACATAATATTTCAGTGGATGGCAGCATTTCATTGTCCGAAAGCAACCTCAGCCCATTATTGTTGATTATTTGGTCTCTTATTTTAAAGAGAAAATAAATATGCCTATCATTTTTACGCCTGTGCATAAAAATGTCTATAGACTTTCCTTGATAACACTTTCAATGAAGACTTTTGAAGCATTTAGCAAGTGTTATATCTATTATCCAGAATCCACATATCCTATATTTTTAAAACCTCAGAGTTGTGCTGACAGAGCAAGTGGGCAGCTAGTCAGAACAATTATTTGGTGCTGCAGGCAATGTGTATATGTCTAAATGGAGAGTGGTTATCATAAAGCACCTCACTGAATTTGAAAAGGTTAGTGAGGATTGGGGGTTATCACACCCAGCTTCTCCTTGCCTGAGGTCATGCAATTTGTATCCTTGTAGAACAAGGACTGGAACTGAGGGAAAATGGTTTTTTGCACTTGCTGATTTCCGATGGTGGTCATTTGATTTATTCAATCTTTGTGCTTTAATTCAGTGGGGAGACATCTTATCAGAGTGCTGGCAACCTTTTGTGTTTTGGAGGTGTTACAATATCAGCCTAGGATGCATATCCTATGTCTCTTTTATAATCTGCTCAGCTTCTGAGAAATGATTGCTATTTCCTTCTTTCTACAATCAAAATGTCAGTGCCTCCCACCAAATAGGTTTTGCTCCTTGTCTGTGAGCATGTAGATCAATAAAAAAGCTCCTGTGAATCAAGTTTATAGTGACAGAGCAGTGGCCTTATTTTACATAAAAATACAAGAGCCACTTTTTTAACCAGATAAAAACAACACTTTTCCAAAAGGTAGAGCCAAGTGTTTTACTCCAACAGCAGAGCACTTGCTACAGCTTTGGGGTAGGCCCAGAGCAATCACTTCATGCAAAGTGGGAAAATCTGTCCTATCATAAGGAGTATCAGGTTCTAAACAATTGTGTGCAGATCCTTCATAGCATCGGACCCGGCATAAATGCCTCTTCGTTAATAGACACATTGCTGCTGCTGCTGTTTGTAATGTTCCCTTTCCCTTTCCTGGGGCCAGTTGAGAGAAATTGAGCAGTGCCTTCTTACAGTTCTCCTGTTTGGACAAGCTTAGCCCGGACAGAACCCTCACACAGGCACTGGGTCTGGAAATATCGCCACCACCTTAAAAGGAGACAATGATGAGAAACTGGCAGCTACTAGCCAGTTAGTGCAACTGAAGTTGGGCATTAGAAAAAGAAGAAGAAAAGATTGTATTCAGTCTGTTCACCTTTCCAGGCATTAAATTTTAGCGAGCCTTTTCTCTCTTAATGTCTGACTTTATTTTTTTGGAGGGGATAAACAGGTTCTTCTTTTCTTGTTTCTAACCACACCATGTTTAACATGCCGAAAATAAAATCATTTCTGCATCTGATAAAGGGACATGGATGTGTTTGATCAGTAGACAGAGACCCGATATCCTTATTAAAGTTCTTATCCGCTGACATCACTGTGCCCTTGTAAAATAGTGAAATGCTTTTATATTTTCAAATTGGAGATGGACATGCTAAAAAGGTTTTCAAATAGTCAAAATCAAGGCATGTATCTTTCACTTAATGTAAAATTTTCACTTGAAAACAATTGCTATTTTGAAGTCTGCAGAGTCTCATTTTGTGTCTCATCTATTAATCTCTGTATTAATAGTTAACTTTTATGTATAGTGTAAATTTAATGCTCTGATGTGTGAACATTTTATTGCACATGATGTATGTTAAAGAGTGACATATTCGGGGGTTAACAGATACACAAAAACTTGTTCAGGAAAATCATGGTGCTTCTTTTCTTTTCTTTTTTTTTAAAGATTTTATTTATTATTTTCAAAGAGAGGGGATGGTAGAGACTCAGAGAGGGAGAGAGACATCAATGTATGGTTGCCTATCATCTGCCTCCAGCCACGGACCTGGCTGGAGACCTGGCTTGCAACCTGGTTATGTGCCCTGGCTGGGAATCGAGCAAGTAACCTTTGGGTTCGCAAACTGGTGCCTTATCTACTGTGCCAACAGCCAGGGCTTTGTGGTGCTTCTTAAAGTGAGAATTCTAATTATGAAATGGAAGAAAAACCTTTGAAAGAAAAGAGACTGAATTCTCAGGAGCTTGCCTCCCACATAATAAATGCCTGTCCTTAGGTTGTGGTTACTCTAGTGGTCCTTCTCTTTTATTTAATATTTTATTCATTTATTTTTAGAGAGAGGGTAAGGGAGGGAGAAAGAGAGGGAAATAAACATCACTGTGTGGTTGCCTCTCACATGCCCTTAAATGGAGACCTGGCCCATAATTGAGGCATGTGCCCTAACCGGGAATCGAACTGGCTGTCCTTTGGTTTGCAGACTTGTGCCCAGTCAACTCAGCCACACCAGCCAGGACATGATCCTTCTCTTGATCCTGAACTGGGCAGCTACCTCTGACTTCCAGCACTGTGTAGTCTCATACCTGAATTTATGCAAAAACATGCCCAGATCATCCATACTCCCATATGCCTGACTGTATATATATATATATATATATATATATATATATATACAGTCAAAGACAATGTAAGCTGGTCAAAAAATGAAGGACTGATTTACAAGTTAATGAGTTAGTCCATATTTAAATTTCCAGCTAACAAGGTAATCATTTATTTATCTAACAAGCTATAGTTTGATTACAGGCCATTACAAAATGAAACTGTATTTGCATATCTAAACTAGTTTTGTATTTTATGTTCTATTTCACTTCAAGGAGACACTTTTCCAAAGCTACAACTCTCATTAACATATAAAGTAGGTTTTCGATAAACTAACATTTAACATTTGGGATTTAAGTACAGAAAAACACCATGTGCTTATTTATTGTCCTTTACAGTATATAAGCTGGTGTACGACATAATATAATGAAAATACAGACGGTCCCTGACCTAACGATGGTTTGTTTTGATTAGTATGAAAACAATACGCATGTAAAGAAACCAGCAAGGCTAAGCTCTGATAGTAGATTAGGTATAGTAAGTGTATTTTCAAAATATGTTTTTAATTTACAATGGTGTTATCTTAATATAACCCCATTATAAGCCAGGGACTATCTGTAATAAAGAATGTGGACTGAGATGGTCAGGATTCTTATCCTACTTCTGCCATTTTATAAGCTGTGTGAATTTAGGCAAATTGACCAACCTCTCTAAACTATTGAGGCTATGTCATAAACTAATAATACTTGAATTACCTGCGGTACAGGATTTCAGTAAGCATCAGCAAAGACTGCAAACTCCTTGAAAATAAAGATTACAACTTGTCCAAGGATAATAAAAACTCAAGAAAAATATTAAATACTCAGTAAGAATACAAGGTTTCTCCCAAAAATATGGAGCCAATGTAAATATACTTAAAACAGTTTGTGCGGCTGATACTTTCAAATAGCCCTTGTATAGTGAATTGAGGAGTAAATGATGGATAAGTAAATCAATGCATCAGATAGCAAAATGATATATCATTTGAAAAATTTAATTTACATTTTGTCTTTAACTCATAATGCATATATGTACTTTATGCCATAGTTACTTGACAAAAATCTAATTCAACTATAACTCTCAAATTTGGTTACAGAATCACTGATTCAACTTCCTGAAAGTATAGAATCCTCATCCCAGGTCACAAAATCTAATTTATTGAGTCCAGGATGGGTCCTAGGAATCTGTTTTTAGCAAGGACCTTAGTTGTTTTTTACACAGTAGTATCAATGTAAAAACCAGCATTGGGAGCTACTTTTTGATTATCTCTTGAGTTCCTTAACATATTTATCAACTTGCATTTAAATAACACAAATAGGATATTTGTTACAGTATAGGCACTGTTCTGAGGGCTTTAAAGATACTAACTCATGAATTTTCCTAACAACCCCAGGAGGTAGGTGCCATTCTCTTCTTCCTCATTTTACACATGAAGAAACTGCCATAGGGAAAGTAGATGCCACCCCCTCATCCATGCAGCTAGAAGGCAGCAAAGCAGGCATAGGTGATCCAGCGCTGCAGGCCCGCTCCAAGTCATCGTGCTATGCTAGTTCTCTAACATTGCTGTTCTGTAATCTTCTTGGATACTTTGTAAAAATTCTTTGACTAATTTGAATAAGCTTAGAATAAATTATTTTGAATCACATAACTTTTGTTGAGCTCCTGTAAGAATCAGGCTTTATTCTAATTGTAGGTTATATAAAACTGAATATGGCTGTATCCTTCACTTCAAAGATATTACACATTAATCAAGGATCTAGAAGTAGGAACCTTCACCATCACTGACCTATGACAATGGCTTAGCTTGTTTTTCTCAGTGCGTAGAAATCAAGACAAAACTTTACATGCAGGTAGTGTATTTTGGGTAGTGAACAGTGGAGGACTGGGAAGGGTATGACAGAGAAGGAGGCATAGAGAAAAACAAGGGTGTGCCATTGAGCAGATCACCACTGTGGGTGGCTGAGACTCTGTCCCACGAGGAAATGCTGAGGGGTCATGTAGAGAGCACCTTTGATAAGAGAGTGTAATGCACTGGCTTCTGTTCCCATTGGGTAAGTATTCTCTCAAGAAGTGTTCATACCCTCACAATTCCAGGTTGGTGTTTGCATGGAAATGGCTGACTGGTTCCAAGGGTGCCACAGGTAGAGTAAAAACATGGGCTCTAGAACTTGGCATCTCAGAGTCCTGGAGCATCTGTATCACTCAGGAGATTGTCATAAATGCAGACTATCATTCCCAGCCCAGGACTAGTGAACCAGAATCTCCAGATGATTTGTATGCATTTGAGCTTAAGAAGCACTGGATGGAGGATGTGAGCTGGGACTTCCAGAAGCCTCTGATATTTGCAGCCTATGAAACCACCTATGGTCCGACTCCTCCTTTCTTCTCCAGGCTCCTTTTCACTGCTTCTTCTTATCACACTGACTGCTCACCCACCATATGGGTGATCTTCTGGACCCACAACCTGACAAATACTCTCTTCTCTCAGAGCCTCCCTCTGCCCTTCACATGCTCAACAAGAACTTATAGAGACCCTGCCTCCACAAACCATATACACCTTGGATTTATACTATAATTTTATATTTTTGCAATTGTTTCCCAAATAAAAATTAAATTGACCTATATCATCATATATGTTCTTTTATAGAAAAGAAATGGTGGGAAATAAATACATATGCCCCCCACAAAGACACATAAATAAGACACAAATTGTACCCTCAAGATTTTCACACTTTCGTATAAGAAATTTAAAATTTTATATCAACTGTCATGGTGCAATAACATTTAAATATAAATTAAAATGTTTGCCCATTAACTGGGCACTAGTATAGATAAGAGAGTTTGTGCTGATGAAAAGCCATTCGATTCTGAATAAGCTCTTTGATAAACAGAGATAAAAGTGACTGTACCACACTTTTCATGCTTTATTTTCCCCTGGTTACTGGAAAGTTATGCCGTGTAAACTAGGACACTCTGCCAGATGTGGACTTAATGTACATGTGAAGCATTCTCTGAAACAATAATGTAACATGTCACATTTTGATTGGGACTTACCATTTTTATTATACATTTTAGATTTAAAATTTTTCACAGATTCAATAGAGAACAAGGAACAGACTGGAAAGCATGTTTCTCAAGTTGCCCACCTATGAATATTAACACACTGTTAGAACAGAAAATCCAAACGCCTGACTACAGACACTGACAATGGCTAGTGCCCTGTCTGTTGACTTATCTTCAAATTCAACTACCATATATAGTGCAGCCAGGACCTATAGGTATCTGAACTAGTTCTCCATAGCAATTTTATGAAGTAAGCTCTTGTCACTTTAAAAAAAAATGTTTTTCAGACAAGAAGACTAACCCTGACCAATTTAAAACTTGCTTAAAATAATACAAATGATGTCAGAGTGTGAGTATGAAATACGGGCTCCAAGTCTAGCCCTCTTTTTCTGTATTGTTCTGACCTTTCAAGCCAGGGTTGTTAATCATTATCCCTTTCTTTGTAAACTCAACATGCCCAGAATAGTTGTGGGTTGGGGGGCAGAGGAGGAATCAGATAAATAATCAAAAGAAACTAAAAACATTTTGAAATAGTTTTCTGTGGGAACTTAGACATAAAAGTGAATAATAACTCCATAAAAAAATAAAACTCCTGGTTTTTACCAACTTGACTGTAGCTATGAATTTATATAGGATAATTATATTACTATAGATTTAATCCTTTAATGTTATTTAGAAAACATTTCATCTGTTTACTCTCAGACCATCTTCTGGGAAAAGGTTGGTAGTATTACTGAGAATATTATGGTGAGGGAATGGGTATTAGGAGAGTACATATACTACCGGAAGAAATGCGGTTTAATTCCAGTCATAGCCGTGAGAATGTCCTACCTGATGAACTGTATCTTGTTTCTCTGTGAAAGACTTCAATCTTCACTGCTCATCTACAGTCTTTCATGAATAATATATCTAATTAGATGACATGAAGTACAAATAACACTCTTTTCACTTATCATGAAACTTATTTTTGTTATTTATAATTTTTCATTGAAATAAGTTACCAGTGATAATGAAACTAATTCTAGCATATATTTCTTATGCTATGGTGGTGCCAGTGTTAGTTTCATTGACTCAAATACTGACACAGTATGGAATTAAAATGATCTATTAAAAGAATATAGCCCCCTATGTTTTTGTTACTGAGCTGAATAGATCTTATGCATGTACATAATGTACATTTGTACATAATGTACATTTGTACATATTTTCCTGACACATGTTATATTTTTCAATTACTATTAACTCTTTCATTCTCTATATGCTACCTGCAATGGCAGCCTAAATAGAATTCTTCTTATAGTAACCTGGAGCTTCCTTGTTTCAATACTTCTATGTCTTCACAAAGGTGTTTTATTTTCAGGAGGAAATATACCTCTTTTGACTTTCCTGTTTTCACTGCCTTCTCATTGTTAGTGTAAAAGTAGTTTCCATATTCTCATTTATAATTAGCATTATAATAGTAAGAAGGAATAAAGACCAAGTGCAACTATGGAAATGGCTAATATTGTTGTCTTCATGTTTTTTGACTATTGCTGGCCCAAGCCCTGAGTCAGCAGGGTATACAATAGAACATTTATAAAAATGTTCAACTATTTTTAAAATTTTCATAAATATCTAGATAATTTTCCCCTTATGATTAATATTTTAAGAAAGTTAAAGCCAGCCTCTCAGAGCCTGAGGATCATCATATTTATTGTTTTAAAAATTACTCAGATGCTCAACTGTGCAATGGAGCAGAATTAATTTAGCTAGAAACAGAAAGAAACTGAGCAGTGTTGCAGATAATCTCATGATTTCCACAGGCATAGACTGTTAAACATGACCCTGAAGAGATTTACACCGAGTCTCATTATGGTTCAGGAAGATGTTTGCATTCATAAAGACGAGACCTGTAGGGATACAATAATAACGCCCTACAGATAGGCCCACCATCCGTAATTTTTCAGTTTATGTCTTGGTAGGTTTTCAGTTCATAACCAGAAATTTCTGTGTAGACATATAACTAGTAAGTATCATTATCTTCCTCTAATAAGGACACTAAAGTTCTCAAATAGTGTGAAGACCAATAAAAGGAGGCACCTAGTAAAAAAGATGCATCATTAGAAAATGTATTTCATCACTTTGATACTGTAGGTGATGCTAAATTTGAGATGATTGCTACTACTGTGATTATAAATTATTGAAGATGCAAACATTTTTTTAAATGCTTTATTTATTTATTTTTAGAGAGAGGGGAAGAGAGGAAGAAATAGAGGAAGAGAAACATCAGATGCATGAGAGAAGCATCAGTAGGTTGCCTCCTGCACACCCCAAACTGGGGACCTGGCCCACAACCCAGGCAGGTGCCCTGACTGGAAATCAAAACAGCAACCTTTCAGTTTGCAGGATGATGCCCAACCCACTGAACTACGCCAGCCAGGGCAGGAAATGCAAAATTTTTGGAAATACAAAGGTAGTTTAAAGTTTTCTGAAAAATATCTGAACTGCCAGTACCATAGAATTACTTTTCAATGATTCATTGTTCTGTAATAAAAATGGATAACCCCTCAATTATTTAAAAACAAATTCACAGTGCACTAAGTCAAGAGTTAAACTCCACTAGAGTATTTCATATTCCCTGCACATGAATATAGGCTACAGGTAGCCTTAGATTCTGTATATAGATAGGCTGGCTTAGCATAGTGATATAATTTTATTTGCATTAATAATATTGAACAAAAATACAAAAGGTAAAAATGATCAAATACCTCTACTTGGGAAAACATTTGAAATGTCAAATGTAATGAGACATTTTTCCCTGTGGAAAGAAAAGACTATATTGCCACATTAGTATAATATATACTTCTGGTTTCTCATTACTCATAAAAACTAGTAGTATTGTAAAAATTGAAAGTTCCTGAAAATCCTTATTTAAGGGTAAAGTCACTGATTACCTCTCTTCATAGTGATTGGATTATTCTAAGTGATTAGAAGTGGTTTACATAAAGATGCTCAATCAATATTTTTTTGATGTGACCATATAGGAAAAAAAATCACTGGAAATAATTAATTCAAATATATATTGACCATTACAGGTAAAGAGTTTTCCTTATTTACATTGTCCATTGCCACAATGCCAAGAGAGCAAAATGGAAAGAGTAAACCCATAATTTCACCAAAGTTTTTTTCTATGTAGCTATATTATAATTATAAAATATATGTAAGTTGATGATGTTTTTTACCTTTACTTGATTTCTACCTAAGCAGCTCAAAAATAAGCTGAATTACACTTCACTTAAGACAGTTATTTACCTTATCTTCATAAAAAGAGATTTCCTCATGAATTTACATAAATACATATTGTATTTAAACTGTAATTATAGGTGCAACATGGGATGTGATTATAGATTTTGGCTATTTATTATTAGTCTCAAAATATTCAAACTCATGATTTAGTAATTGACTATTGACTTTCTCTACTGTTTGACAAGCTTACCATAACCAACATTACCCACATTATACTGGCTTATGCATCAACCTAGGTATGAATGGCAGCCCTGTGCTACAGAGGAGTCCTTGTTTCCTTGCTCCTTTTCATTTCCCTAGCCATTGGGAAAATGTCTGTTGATGCCAGCTATAACAGCTCAATGGGACTTTCATTGTCTTCTCCCACTCCTCACTCACTCCTCTCCATCTCTTGTATAGGCAGCCTTGGTTTGGGTAGGTCTCATTGACTATCTGATTGCACTGCCATTGTGGATAATCCCTCTCAACTCTTTCCCTGTCCCCACCCTCTGTAACTCTCTCCTTCATGGGATCGTAGAACCTACCTTTCTTCCTAAGTAGCTACCAGTAATGGCTGAGATGTCATACCATGAAGACAGCATGCAACTGCCTGTGTGGAAGTCTGCCAGGGTCCACAGGCATGAAGGAAATGTGTGAACACTTATCAAGTGCACAGGAGAGCACCAAGAGGACACCAACCTCCTAATATTCAAAGGTAGTCAAGTAAACCAGGTTCACATTCTAGCTTAAACCTTTGTTCCAATAATATGACTCTATGAATCTGGACCAATTACTTCACCTTTTCAAGCTTCAATTTCTTAACTATAAAAAAGGACCAGTATTTCCTGTCTTCAAAAGTTACTATAAGGCACTGAACTACATTCAGGGCCTAACACATAGTTCAATGAAGAGAGGAAGATTTTCAGAATGAGATTATAATTTTCATCCAGAAAAAAGCTCTTCCCAAATGAATACAATTAATTATTTTGTTGGAAATGAAAAAATAATGAGTCGTACATAGCATGACCCCTTCAGGGGTGCTTCGGAAAACAGCTGTAGTTGAAGTCATTGGCTAGCTCCTTATTTGTCCTGTCAGGATTCTTCCAAACAGCAGTAATGTTTTCATCTAGAGAAAGGCTTCACATTTAAAACACACCGTCAAAACACCAGTGCCTGCTTGTAAATTATCTAACAAAAATTAATTCTCTTGCCACATGAAAAAGGTACTCAAACCAATTTTTATTCTTTCAACCTGATTGTTTTCCTTACCTGCCTTCCAGCCTCAGGTGGATACAGTGACTTGATTCACCTAGGTCCATTCCCACACCTTGAAGCATAATTTTCTGTAGGTTAAAGGCACTAGCAAGCCTTCCTTACAGCTTGACTTGTGAATGTAGTCGAGCTTTTACTAAACAGTCCCCATGGTGGAACTAGAAATGGAGACACACTGTCATAAAGCAAAGACCACACATCTGCTGCTTCTGCTCTTGGCTGACAAATGTCTCAGAGGAAGGTTTTGGTCTCAGCCATAGCAGAAGTCAGAATGCCCATCCTCTACATCATAGGTGTCAATGAGGGTATCCTGGCAAACATTTGGCTGGCTCAGAGCATATAGGATGGGTGTCGTCTTAGAAGCAGCAATTTTGGGGTATCTCACACCCCACTTTGCATCTGATACAGCAGAAGCAGCAGTTCTTTTGGAGATCCTTTATAGGCGATCTTGGAGTCCTTCCATAAAGTTCAGTGTAGAATCTGACTCCCCCAAGCTCCTTGAATTACTTCTATAACTAAATCTGAACTAATATTCCTTTGAAAGTGAAAAAATACTCTAAAATAGCAATCTTTTACCCCCTATAGGCTGTAAATGTTAGAATATATTAGAAGTTGTACAGTCAAGCTTTTTTTCACATTCCTTATTGTATTTTGATTAACAAATTATGTTCAGAATAATGCTTTCTCTTTTCCATGTGTCTCTTTCAATAAAAAATGTTAAGACATATTCCAGGATAGTAAATAATTTTACAGAAGCAATTTTCCTATCAAATAAACCTTAATTTTCACAGTGATTGTTTCTGTATTCCTTCAATTATAATCAGTATATATGTGCACATATATTGCATATGTATTGTATATAAATACTTAATATGAATGTGTCTGTATGCACATATTCTTTTTATTTATATCCTCAATGTCAGAATTTAAAAGGGAAGTTAAAAGTGGATAAAATAGAAAAACTAAATATTATAAAAATGTCAAGGTTAAAATGGGGTAGCCAGAAGGCAGTTTATCATAAAAACCAGAAAATTTGAATTTCAGTTCTTCTTTGTATTGGCTATTTTAATTAAGTTAAAATGCGTCAAATAACCTCTCTGAACCTAACATCTTTAGCAAAGAATGATTGTTAAGAATAAACAAAATGACAAATATAAAGTGCATGGCATAGAATGTGTACTTAACAAATAGTTAAGTAATAGAATGTTATAAGGATATATTTTGCCTTAGTTTCGACTGAGGCTCAAAATGCTGTAGAAAACTATATAGGTACAAGTATTCCTTCACAAAATGAGGGACTCAGCTTTTCTTCAGCGCATGCTGTTAGACACTATGAAACTGTTTCTCCCATCCTTAATTACTGTTTTTTCTGCAGGAATATAAAGTGGATGCAAAAAAAAAAAAAAAAAAAAAAAGCTCCTGGGGAGCATAGTGTAACTGGAGATTATGGCAAAGATGACCTATTATGAAATAAAATTTGTTCTGCCTTTCCGTAAAGAGAGAGCTGTAGTTGGGCACACGGCTGGAGTGTGTTTCTCAGGCTCCTGCAGGTAGGCGTGACCAAGGAAGGGGAGCAGGCGAGCTGTGCTGCTTCCAGGTTAGGCCTTTGGGAGAGTGGGAATGGCTCCCGTGTTCTCCCGCTTCTGCTGTCTGGATGCAGAGGATGATGGGGCTCTAGAGAAAAAGAGCCCCTGAATGATCAGCTGGAGGACAGCTAGGCACTCGCTTAACCCAGGACTGTTATTGGATAGCTAGATACACTTACTTTTTGTGCTACTGAAATTTGGCATTCTACTTGTTACTGCTTTCTAGCCTACCATAACTAACCAGAGACCCTAAATTCTCTTGGAAAAAGTTGTTGGGGTGCTGTGGCATGTTCACTTTCAAACTCCTGACGGAGGTCAGGGGTGTGTGCACTATCTTGAGCTGAAAGAGGGGGCGTGTGAAGAAATTCATTTGGAAAATTTGCTTTATGTACCCTGGAATATGGGGATGTATGAAGACAATTGACTCTTTAAATTCCCAGGGCAGAGCACCTGGTGACAGAGGAAAGAGACAAAGATTGAGAAAGATTGAGAAGGGCTAGGTTCAAACGTCAAGTTCTCCAGAAACAAATGAGCCCTCACCAGAGTGAGCTCAGAGGCTCCAGTGACTGTGACAATCAGAGGCATTGTCACCATGCCTCACAAGACCCATGGGTCTTTGGAGGTCTGCCCAGCAGGGCCTGTGCATCTGCTGCACAAAGGGCCCTGATCCCTGTGCTACCCCCACAAGACAGGTGGTGCTTGGGAGTTTCCCCTACTTCCTGCCGAGTCTTCACTCATCGCTTTGGAAAGGACCACAGCAGTAGGGAGGTTGAAGATGAAGAATTTAGACATTAACCATATTCTCCCTGCTCTTTGTAAGGGGAACAGCAGAGGCAGGCCCCAGCTGGGGAAAGGGCATTTAAATTGTGTAGCAGATTAAACTGTAATGTTAGGTCTGATGAGATTTTTAATTTTTGAAATGAGATTGTGCTTTCTGAAAGGGACCAGTGAAGCTTCAGAGTCACCTGAGGTTTTTGGCCAGGAGTGGGAAAGA
The DNA here is from genome assembly GCA_004026585.1 of Noctilio leporinus. Lineage (NCBI taxonomy): Eukaryota > Metazoa > Chordata > Mammalia > Chiroptera > Noctilionidae > Noctilio > Noctilio leporinus. Next base: position 171,828 of record PVIW01001091.1, on the reverse strand, counting down.
TCACCTCCAAAGAACACAATTAGAAGGAAATTGAAGGAGGGGGTTGGCAGCTCTTGATAATTGTACAACTGTGTTCAACAAGTTCAATATACTGATTAAGTAGTTTTTGTCATTGATTAGAAGATAAAATAGTTGTTATTTCAAACCACAAAACTGCCTGTAGCCACTTCTGGCTCTAAGGGAGTGGCACAAAAATCTTTCTGGTATAGATTACCTTTTGTTTAGCAAAACATTTTGCTTAGGATACCAAGGCAAGCCCCTGAGCATTCATCAAAAATAACTCTGTCTTACACAATTGTAGCACAATTCATATAAGTGAACGACATATGTCACTTTAAATTTTCAGTAGCCATATTAATTGGGTAGTTATATTAATATATGTTTTACACAATATATTTAAAATATTTTCAATATGTAGCTAATATAAGAAATTGTTGAGCTATTTCATATTTTTTAACACTAAGTCTTCAAAATCTAGTATTTTTTTCATATTTACATCAATCTCAATTTAAACTAGTTGTTTCTCAAGTGCTCAGTAGCTATTGTCTTGAACAACAGAGAACTGGGGTTATTTATGTCTAAATCTGCATAAGAAATGGGCAGAAATACTGGACTGTAGAGAAGGTAGGAAAGAGGGAAGGGAAGAAGGAGAGAGCAAGTGACAGCAGGAAAATATTAGCCAAGGAGAAATTCTGAGTAGTTGGATGTATAAAAAGTAGGAGGGTTTAAAACAGTGCCTGCTCCCTATTAAGTGCCTTATAAATGCCAGCTTATGTTATCTGAAGAATCCTTTTACTTTGACATTCACTTATAGCTCAGCACCTGTTAGCAAATTGTAGACTCTATTATATTTTAGCACATATATTTACCTCACAATTTTACATACATTCCATCTTTTTTTTACCTTTGTCCAAAGGCCTTAATCAAGACATGCCCGACCCAGATTTCTGAGAATGTTTATCTACTAATGCTGGCAAAGAAAATAAATACATTTGAGTTGATGTGACTTGATTAATGAACCAATACTGTTTTCCAGTAACTATTATTTTTGTCTAAATTTTTACATCTTTCTAGTAACCAAACACATGAAGGTAATTCAAAAATAGTATATGTTAATGTCATAAATAAAATATCCTTAAAATCTTAAATCTTCTTGGTACTATAATTTGATTCCTGTATTTGGTAAAGTATCTTAAATAGTTAGCAGTATAGATAAAGCATTAACCATTTATCTGATACAGTGTCCTGGTGTTCCCTTTGCCATAGCTACCTTCAGAGGTTCCATTCCAGAAAGCGTAAAAAGATCCACAGGTGTTATGTTAAGTGAATATATTCTATACCTGCTTCCCCTGACTATTGCAACCAGTTATCACAAACATATGGCTTAAAACAACAAAAATTTATTCTCACATAGTCTTGGAGACTAAAAGTCTGATATCAGTATCACTGGGCCAAGATCAAGGGGCTGTGCTCCTTCTAGAGGCTCTGGAGAACAATCTATTCTTTGCCTTTCTAGCTTTGAGAGCTGCCAGCATTCCTTAGCTTATGGCCACTTCATGGCAGTCTTTTATCTCTGTGGTCACATCATCTCCTCCCTTTCTGGCTGTGTTTTTCTTTCTTTCTTCCTTTTTTTTTAATGTCTGTGGGAAATTCTCCTATTTGCCTTTCTTACAGAAACATATATGATTCTTTGTAGGGTCCACCTGTATGATCTAAGTAGGTCTCCCTAGAGATGTAGTAACAATTTACTACAAAAATATGGTTTAAATAATATTAGTTTACTGTTCTGGAGTTTAGAAGACTGAACTAAAGGTGTGAACAGGGTTGGTTCCTTCTGTGGGCTGTGAGGAAGAATCTGTTCTATTTCTCTCTACAAGTTCTGGTGGTTTGCTGGCAATTGTTGGCTTTCCTTGTCTTGCAAACACATCACCCCAACTTATACCTTTATCTTCACATGGCATTCTTCTTGTGTGCATGTCTGACTCCAAATTTCCCCCTTTAATATAAATTCCACTCTACTCCAGTATGACCTCATCTTTTTTAACATGTATTTTATTGATTATGCTATTATAGTTGTCCCAGTTTTTATCCCTTTATCCCCCTTTGCCTGGTACCCACCTTCCCTCTAGAAATATCTCCACCTTGATTCATGTCCATGGGTTGTACATATAAATTCTTTGGCTTCTCCATTACCCATACTGTCCTTAACATCTGCCTGTCTATTTTGCACCTACCAATTTGAATTTCTTAATCCCTGCACATTTCCCCTTACCTTCCTCCTTACCTCTCCCAACTGGTAAGCCTCCAAATCATCTCCATACCTATGTTTCTGTTCCTATTCTTCATGTTTGCTTGGTTGGTTATTTAGATTCAGTTATTTATATTTTTGAACTTTTTGCCATTTTAATGTTCATTATTTCTTATGTAATTTCCTTTAGAATTTCATACTATAATAATGTCTTGGTGATGATAGCCTTTAGTTTTATTTTGTCTGAGAAACACTTTATCTGCCCTTGCATTTTAAATGATAGCTTTGCTGGATAGAGTAGTTTAGGTTGTGTGTCCTTGCTTCTCATCACTTTGAATACTTCTTGCCAGTCCTTTCTTGTCTGCAAAGTTTCTTTTGAGAAATCAGCTGACAGTCTATGGGAACCCCTTTGTAGGTAACTCTGTTTTTCTCTTTCTGCTTTTAAGATTCTCTCTTTATCTTTAACCTTTGGAATGTCCTGCCTGACAATTATATATCTTGGTGTGGTCCTCTTTGGGTCCACCTTGTTTGGGATGCTCTGTGCTTCCTGGACTTGTATGTATACCTTCTTCGCCAAATTAGTGAAGTGTTCTTTCATTGTTTTTTCAAATAATTTTTTTTTATTTCTTGCTCTTTCTCTTCTTATGGCACTCTTATGATTAAAATGTTGGTATGTTTAAAGATGTTCTATAGGTTCCTTAGTCTATCCTAATTTAAAACAACTTTTTGTTTATTTTCAAGATTTTGTTTATTATTTTCAGAGAGAGGCAGAGTGAGAGAGAAACATCAATGTATGGTTGCCTTTCACCTGCCTCCAGCTATGGACCTAGCTGGAGACCTGGCTAGTTATGTGCCCTGGTAAAATTCTTTACTCTTCCTGTTGTTCTGATTGAATGTTTTTTCCTTCCTTGTGTTCCAAATTGTTTATTTGATTTTTGGCTTCATCCCTTCCACTGTTGATTCCCTTTATATTTTTCTTTATTTCACTTAATGTAACCTTCATATCTGCCTGTGTCTTTTTTATGCTTTTAAAATACCCAGTGAGTTCCTTGAGTATCCTGATAACCAATGTTTTGAATTGTGCATCTGATAGGTTGCTTACCTCCATTTTGTCTAGTTCTTTCCCTGGAGTTTTGTTCAGCTCTTTCATTTCAGCCATATTTCTTTGTCTCTTCATTTTGGCAGTCTCCCTGTGTTTATTTATACGTATTAGATAGAGATGCTTTGAATCCCTGTCTTAGTAGTGTGGCCTATTGTAGAAAAGTGCACCTGTTAAGTTGTATGGGCAGAATCTAGATAATCACTAAGGTGGGACCACCTGGGTTACAGCTTTGTTGCTCTGTGTAGGGGAGAACTCTAAAAGCGGACTATGCCATAACCTGGCCTCTGGAGTTTTGCCCAGTATGAAGCTATCTCCTGGCACTTGCCCTATTGCCAGTCTCTTCACTTTCTCCCTATGTGCCAGTGGTGCCCTTCCAGCTATTTTCCTGGTGCTGGATCCCAGAGAGGGTAATTCTGCATGAGACCTAAGTCTGTTGCAGGCCATTTAAGAGGCGTCTCTAGAGAATCCCACAGTATCTCCTGATGCCCCAACTCCCACTGGTTTTTATAAACAGAAGTTATAGGAATTTAGCTTCTTGATGCTGAAACCCTTGGCTGGGTGGTTTAATGTGGGGCTAGAATCCCTTACTCCCCAGGTAACCCTCCCTATCTTTATTCACTACATGTGGATGTGGGACCATCTGTTCCTGTCCCCGTGCCTCTCTGCACCTCTCTGTGTGCCTGCCCCTCCTGACCATCTAGATGGATTGGCTTCTTTAGATGCTTGGTTGCTGGACTTCCACACAACTCAATTTTCTGACAATTCTGAATGATGCTTGTTTTTGTAGTGTAGTATCTTTTGTAGTATAGTTGTGCATGGAGGTAAGTTGTGTTTACCTACAACTCTGTCTTGACCAGAAGTCCCAGTATGACCTCATCTTAACTAATTACATATGCAACAACCCTATTTCCAAATAAAGTCACATTATGAGATATTATATGAATTTTAGTGGATACAATTTAACACACAACACTCCTTATATTAAGATCCTTAATCATATCTGCAAAGATCTTTTTATCATATAAGGCAGCATTCAGAGATTTCAGGCTTAGGACTGATACCTTTGTTGCCTATTATTCTGTCTACAGTACTCGATGGAAACATGGAAATTTCTTGAGTCAACTCACAAAAAAATAGAAGAAAGGGAAGGAAAGAAGAGGAGATGGAAAGTCTGAGCTTTAACAAATTCTTTACAAAGCATTTACTTCCTCCAAAGCACTGAATTCACCAAACTATTTCAAACTGCTGCCGTCTACTACTTGCCTTTATAAAGCACAATATTAGATAACTCACACCATATCTAGAGCCATGGTTACTACATTAGGGTCACTTTCCAAGCAAGACAAGTCCACTGAAATCTGATGTTAGTCCTGGGTTCAACTCAGTGAATAATTCTGGGAAATGGACTACAGACCAAGCCCTTGGGAAGGGTTTAGTTCATTTACACCCACCATATTTTCATCAAAGGGGAAAAAAGTACTCCCTCATGTTTCCTCTTCTAATCCAAGGCATCCCGGGATGCTCCCTACCTCATGGCTTGTACCCCTGTTTTGCAGACCAGTTCCTGGGAGAAACCTTAAAGCCCTAAAATGTCTTTGCCTGATAAGAATACATTTGTATACATTGGGTGTGGGTCCATGTCAGATAGTTATTGTTCATAATATGATTTATGGTGAATACCTGTTTTTGTTCCCCTGGGATCCTGGTTTGACCTCTGGAGGGGTTAGAAACTGAGTAGCCAAGGCAAATCATGTGTGTGCTCTGTGCCCACTTAACTAGCCCCAATAAGAACTCAAGACTCAAGCTTCAGGTGAGCTTCACATGTGTACATATCACACACCATTGCTTGTAGAATTGAGAAATTTCTACGCAACTCCACTGGGAAAGCTCATGTTTGATTTTTGCCTGGCCTGCCCCCTACACACAGTTTTTCTCTGCTGAGTTTTATCTGTATCTTTTCTTTGTAATAAAGTGTAACAATAAGCATAGTTTTTTGAGTTCTATGAGTATTTCTAGACACCTGAGGATGGTCTTAGAGACCCTTGAGACATTAGTAGCAACTGTTTGCAGCAATTTTTAAATCTTTCTTTGTAGAACATTTTCTTTTTTAAAAATTAATTTGTTACATTTGTCCCATTTGCCTCCCATTGCTCTCCCCTGTCCCACCTACTTCATCTCCTCTCCCAGTCAGTCCTTACATGTTGTCCATTTCCATGGGTCATTTATACTAGTTCCTTGACTAAACTCTTCCCTTTCTTTGCCCCTTTCTCTCCCTCCCTTCTCCCCCCTGGTTACTGTCAATCTGTTCCTTATTTTTATGAGTCTGGTTCTATTTTGCTTATTTGTTTGTTTTGTTTATTAGTTTCCTGTATTAGGTGAGACATAGGGTATTTATCTTTCATTGCCTAGCTTATTTCACTAAGCATAACAATATTTTTTAACATAAATAAGAATTTTAATCAAAATTTAAAATAACATCTACATATTCTGGAAATTTATCATCATAGTTATTATGTTCCCTAATTATATTCAGTAAACATTAAATGCATTTGATTGAACTTGCAAACTGGAAAGTTCAAGTATTAATACTGCTATATGACAAATCTGTTGTAAGGTAAGCATTTTGGGTTATATGCTAAAACCAAATTTGAAAGTCTACCATTTTAACACCAATGAAATGATTTCTGAAACCTTACACCATACTCTTTGAACTCCCCTGAAAGGGAAATTATTTAGATTTATTACCTTCTGATAATCCTTGAATTATATATTAATAGATTAAAATGTGTTGTATATTTTTATAGTCTATGAAGTCTTAGTCATTGAAGTTCAATTTTTCTTAATGTTTTCTAGATTTTCAGTGCAGTAGAATAAAATATGATATGTTATTTGTAGACCATTAGTTTATCAAAATGTTAACACCAACTCTTGATTGGAAAGTTAAGAGGAAATACAGTCTGATTTATATTTCTTTAGTATCATTTCAAGTATCTGAGATTCAAGTTGTATACTCACTGTGAATCTATTATAGACAAAATTTGGCCTTCAATTTTTGTAACAGTTTTGCTTCCTTTTTTTTCTTGTGACTGGAGCTTTCCATGTTATATGTCAATGAGTCATGGCATATAGGTGTCTGCTTCTGCTATACATGTTATAATAGGTGTAGTTTCTCAGAGATGATGAGACAGAACTTAAAAATTATTTTCTAATGAAAATATACTTAAATCTATACTGTGATTTGGCATTTGTATCATGTTTTAAATAGCTTAACTATTATAGAAGTCACACAGTACTGGATGGGCCTTAAAGTAAGAAAAGCTTCCATTTTGGTAAACATTAATTAACTGGGTGGATTGGAAAATTTCTTTGTAAACTTTCAGTGTACAACATTTTTACATAAGTAATATACCTCAAAGGTGTGTTTTTAAAAAGCCACCTAAATACCAGAAAAGAGTAATGAATGATGTTGAATCCAGTTTAGTTTTTAAAGGATGTTCTTTCCTGATCGCAAATTCCAAGAGCTATTCATCATCTTTACAGTCAGTTTTGCTTAAATGCTTCACCACATCAACCCAGTTCCATCCTCAAGGAAGTTCTTCTGTATGATGTTTTATCTGCCAGTTCATGTTTTCTAGGCACACAGTAGTTTGTTATATAGATAAAACTCAAATCAAAATAAAACATTGTGATAATAAGTAATCTTTATTGTGTGCACTTTAAGCCAAACCTTCTGCTAAATGCAGAAGGGTATTTAGGGAAAACTGAATTATGTGTTACTGCTTTTTTTTTTTTTTAATCAACCCCTCTAAGAATGAGAAAAGCTCAGAGAAGTTAATTAACCTGTGTAGACTCACACAGCAAATGGCAGAGTTGTGAAGGAAACTGAGGCTGGACTGATTAGTGGTCTATATGCTCTCATGGGCCCAATAACATACTAATTTAAGTTAATAAACAAACAACCAAATTCACCTAGATGCTCTAAGAATGCTTCTTATAAAATAACTTTGGTGTGTGAGTTCAGTAGTTTAAAAATTGGTATGTCAGTCCTTCTAGTTCATGTAATAGGCAATGAATGACAAGTGGCCTTTCAATGAGATCCAAATGAGAACTCCATACTTCTTTGTCTTTTCCTTCTACCTGTGAGGTACTTTAAGATCCTCCAGGAGGGATCTGGGAGGACTTTTATTTTTATAATCATAACTGGGCACACTGTTCTAGCATGTATGTGCCTGCTTTATATTGCCAATGGTTTTCATGGGTATTTTTCATGAGCATGTATGGTTACTGGTAACTAATTTGGATGGATGTGTATTGTATGGCTTTTAGTAAACTGAAGCTATTTGTGGATTTCACATTGGCATATCAAAAATCACAAAGTTTGGCCTCTGAATTCTTGTAACTATTTCATTGTCTCAGTTTTGTTGCAGTTTCCCTGGGTAGGGTTTTAGTAACTCCATTTTTTCCACTACATTATTCAGTAACTTTAATAAACTCGTCTACTGACTGAGCACCATGTTAAAAATCCCATGCACAATTTCTTCAGAGTAGCACTTTATTGCCTGTTTTACTGTAATGCATTATTAATATAAAATGATGACACTTGGACTATAGAAGCACTATTGTGCATTTGCAATAATATTTATACAAATAATTAAACTTCCACTTTATTGGATAGGGCATGTCTATGCAGGGGATCAAATTAACTGAAAAAATAATGAAAAGTCTGTATTGACCATCATGGTCTCTATCTAGTTTTCTCTGATTGGACTGCAAGAAAATCTAGTTTCAAATATTGCATCTGTCATCTGTACTTCATATCAAGGAATTAATCAAAACGACAGTCAAGAGTGTACGTTGAATGTTCATTATTTCAGCTATTAATTTTTAAAAGCAGCAAATGTTGCAAGTCAATAGCATCCATAAAAATTGATTTATTGTGCAATTTCCTTCATACTCCTGGAAGCCAAGAGCAGATTCTGTGTATCCAATGCTTTCTATTTCTAAGCCACTCTCTTCATGTACATTTTTTTAAGATAAATTATTTAGATGAAAGAGATATAATCCTGTTTGAATTCTACTGATCCTAATTCACGGGAACTGACCACATCAAAGAAATGTAAAATTTAGCATAAAAAGGAACTACACACCAAAACAATTACATGGTAAAAAATCACAGAAATGTAATTTATATTAAAAAGTGCAGGAGAGAAGATTCTTTTTTGTAAGTTTTTTAATTATCGATTTTAGAGAGAGAAAGGAAGGGAAAGAGAGGGAAACATTGATTTGTTGTTCCATTTTGTTATGCATTAATTGGCTGATTCTTGTGTGTGCCTTGACTGGGAATCAAACCCACAACCTTGCCATATCAGCTGACACTCTAACTAATTGAGCTACCTGGCCAAACCCACAAAAGACTGTTGATCAATCATGTGACTGCTGTGATATAGGTAACCTCACATTACACTCTGATAGTGTTCTGGGACAGCCAGGACCCACTGATGTCAATTTTACATCTGATATCTCAGTTAAGATCTATACAGTTTTCCTATATACACAGATAGCTCACCCTGTAACTATGCACTACTAAATATATTTGCACCTCAATTTCGGAACAATTTGGATTTGGTCAATCTTTGTTTAAATGCTACCCCTGGCTCTACTAATTTATAGCTATGTTTTCTGGAGCAACATTTAATCCTCTGAGTTTCAGTTATCTTCTCTCTAATAAGTAGATTGCAAAGTTCATTCAATGAGTTTTTTAAAACATTAAACAAATATGAGTAAGATAGTATTTGTAAAAGCATTTATCACAGTGATATAAGTAGTTCTTAAAATGCCATTCCCATAAACTGCTATTATTTCTTCTTTAACCAACAATGATTATTGCAATTAGAACCTCTGAAATCCAAATGAAAATTTGTGGTTTTTAAGTAGTTTTGAAATGCAAAGTGATGCTATGAAACCTTGATACTAATCAAACACAGGGTCCATACTCCCCTCCAATATGTTGTCTGCTCTTATTAAAAATGCTTCTATTCCCCAGGCCTAAAATATCCTCTCCCTATTATCCACAGATCAAAATGACAATTTTACCCTATGCCACTTAAAGTTTTCCAGACTAAAATGGAACAGTGGGCTGTATGTGGGTATTAAGCAATCCCTTGGTTAGCTCCTCCTATTTGGCAACTGGAGAGGGTTCTAGGTCCAGCTGGCTCCACTCTGCTAAGTAAAATAAAAGAATACACTGGTTTTAAACAAGGGCAAACTCCATACCCCTTTGGACACCTCCTGCTATTTACATCACCATCCTAACCATGTAAAAATATCAGATTACATCCCAGCCAGGGCACATAACCAGGTTGCAAGCCAGGTCTCCAGTCAGGTCTGTAGCTGGAGGCAGGTGAAAGGCAACCATACGTTGATGGTTCTCTCCCTCTCTGTCTCTCTCCCTTCTCTGGAAATAATAAATAAAATCTTTAAAAATATATATCAGATTACCGCTCTGACTGGGTAGCTTTGTTAGTTGGAACATTGTCCCAAAATACCAAGGTTGTGGGTCCAATCCACAGTCAGGACGCATACAAGAATCAACCAATGAATGCGTAAATAAATAGAACAACAAAAATCAATGTTTCTGTCTTCTGTCTCTCCTTTTCTCTCTCTCTCTAAAATCAATAAATATAAAACTATATACCAGATTACTATCTAGTTAAGGAAAAAATCGCAATCTTAAGCATCTTATCTTCTCATTTAAAAATTTAATTTAAATACCAAAAATAATATATGTACTTCCATAAGGATGAAGGAGCAGAGAAAAATAATTAGGCATATAAAAATATTAGGAGTCTGAATGAGGGAAACCATTTTGAGCATTCAGGACATATGTTCTCTAATGAATCAGAATTATTACAGGAAATTGGAGACATTTTAGAGCTTCAGAGATTCTAAATGAGGCTCAAGGAAATCTTATACTGACAAAAGCAGATCTTGATATAGGGATACAGTTTTGAAGATTTAAAGTAATAATTGCTGAGCTAAAACTATTCATTGTTCCCAAGGAAAGCATTTTCAATACCAGTAAAACTAAATTAGTACATTTAAAGATCAGAAATTAGATGAAAAAAATTGATAGAACATAATTAGGGAAATACAAGTAATAAAGGACATATTTCTATGATCTAATGTATCTACAATTCGAATGTTAGGAGGAGACAACAAAATTTACAGGAAAAATGCAGTAATAAGCTATTACATTGCCTGAAATAGCCAAGGACCTGTGCCTTCATTTTCTATTGCTTCTAAAACAAATTACCATAATTTAAGTGGCTTAAAACAATACAATTCATTATTATATAGTTAAGTATGTTAGATGTTTGACATGGATTTCACTGCCTTATATCTAGGTGTCAACAGGACTGCATTTCTTAATGGAGACTCTAGGGTAGATTTTGTTTTCTGGCCTCTTCCAGCTTCTCAAGGTTATTCATATTCCTTGCTTATGGCCCCTTCCTCCGTGTTCAAAGGCAGCAATTATACATCTCTCTGGCCCCGCTTCTCTTGTAATATCTCTTTTGACCACATCTAGGAAAAGTTCTTCAGGATGATCTCAAGGTCCCTAACTCAATTACATCTGCAAATTTCCTTTGCCGTAAGAGGCGACATGTTCACAGGTTCCAGGAGTGAGAATGCAGACATCTTCAGAGGGTCATTATTCTGCAGCTACAACCAGCGTGTCCAATGGAAAGACTTCAGTGAGTGTAGGACAGCGTTAATGTAAAACATAACAGAAACTCTACTGAAAAATCAAATAAATATAAGAAAATCAAGTAGATGATTATCAGGATGTACACCCTACTCTATGTATATGGCTATTTTACAAATCCACCTTTGTCTTCCTAATAGTGCCTTATTCTTTATGGTTTCAGTTCCTCTGTTTCTCTAACTTTAATCATAATTATTTTTTGGTTTCTTTCCTAGTTTTCTGTAATGTGAAGTTTGTCCTGTCCTACTTATCTTGTTTGAGGCATCTGCTGAATCCACCTTATAATCTGTTTCCATATAATTTGTAGATTTTCTCTGTGATCTGGTGACCTTTAGATCTTTCTTTGTTTTGTTTTAATCAACTTATTATTTTCAGAGAGAGGGGAAGGGAGAGAGGCAGAGAGGGAGAGAGATATCAATGTATGGTTGCCTTTCACCTGCCTCCAGATAAGGACCTGGCTAGAGACCTGGCTTTCAACCTGGTTATATGCCCTGACTAGGGAATCGAACCAGAGACCTTTGGGTTCACATGCCAGCGCCTATCCACTGAGCCACTAGCCAGGGCTAGATCTTTACTTTGATGCTGTTCATTTGCTTTTCCTGTGGGCCCTGGGGTGAGACTTCCAAATACTCTGAGCTTGTGCTTGTTCCATGAGGTACAGTGGTCCTCGGCTAGTTTAAAATATTGATTATTTGTGTCTAAATTACAAAAAAGGTGTCATACAAATTTGGACCTCTCTTGACAAGGCTGAGGTTTTAACTTTTTTTCTTTTCACTCAAGGCTCTAGATACAGGTGAGCTTCCCGTTCCTTTTTTCCTTCTCAACAGAAGAGGGACCACCTGTATGCTCCTACCTTATACAGATGGTTCTGTTTTGACTCCATGTCTGTTCTCTTCTTTACATAAGACCACATCTTCTAATTCTCTGAAGCTTTACCACCCAGCCTCCAACTTCTTGGGCATCTATATATGATCAAAAGTTCTTCAAGTGACCAGGTAAACTGTTCTAAGGCTTACTACAGTGCTTTTGCTTCCTTTTCTTATTTTGGATCCATAGATATTCCTTCTTTCTTTTTTCCTTTTTTAAATGGAATGAAATTATTTTTTAAGTTAGGTTTTTCATCCATCAATTTAAATTTTTCCAGCAGAAAGTAGGAGAATGAAATAATTTGTCAATTTAACTTGCCATAGTTAGAGATGTTCCTTATATTAGAATGATGTGATTTGTTAATGGCAGTAAACACACAGAAAGTGCAATCTCACTTAAAGATATGAATCATTCATTCATTCATTCTTTCATTCATTTATAATAATTATTAATGTTACCATGTACAGTAAATTGTGGGGATCCTAGTCATCATGGAGCTTATATGCTAATGAAATGTAGCAAATTGAAGTTAGTAAGGTATTAAATAAATAATGCACTATAGATCATTGGATTTATTCCTAAAATTCAAAGATATTAGGGTACATCTTAACTAAGTTAAAATAATCACCTTATTGGTTGATAATATGATCATGTTATAATCTTCTGAAATAAAGAGACTTTTAATATTATTTCTGATAAAAAACTTAGAGTATACTAAGACTTGATAGTTATTTCACATGGGAAGAGTTTCATAAAGACACCAACAGGTCATGTTATTTTGAAAGCTGAAATACAAGGGTATTACTACAAAAATAACAAATACAACAAGAATGTCAACCTTTATTCAACATTATTCAGGAAAATCTATCTATGTAATTAGAGAATAAATATTATACATTAATTTTATAAATTATTATAAATATAATATCAATATCAAAAATTCAAAATATTTAGTTTAAAAATAATTAAAAACATAGAAAATCTTAGTATCTTTTAAAAAATACCTTTTTACAAAAATGAACAAATTATCCTGATTGCAATAACATTTTATAATTTTCCACAGGTATAATACACAACCCAACTAGAAAGGAAAATAAAATATAACTGTTAGTAAAGAGATACCCATCCTTTTTTTTTGATAAGAATATTAATATCTAAAGTTGTTGATTTTACCAAATAACTTATAAGTTGCATGAGAAATCACTCTTGATTAATTTTGGAGGAAACTTGACAAAAATAATTGTTAATTTATAGAAGAAAATGAATGATAATGGCTAATACTATTTTGAAAAACCAGAATAATGATAGGCATGATGGAGGGTATCTGGCTTTTGCTTGATCCCACCACCTCCTAAACACTGCTCAAAGAGCTGTCAGTCTCTGCTCTCTATTTATGAGTCTGTCTCTGTTTGCTGGTTAGTTCAGCTTGTTCCTTAGATTCCTCATATAAGTGAAATCATATGGTATTTGTCTTTCTCTGACTGGCTTATTTCATTTAGCCTAATGTTCTCCAGGTCCATTCATGCTGTCACAAAGGGTAAAACTTTCTTCTTTTTTTATGACCAAGTAGAATTCCATTGTGTAAATGTCCCATAGTTGTTTTATCCATTTATCTACTGATGGCCATTTGAGCTGCTGTCATATCTTAATGATTATAAATACCCTGCAGTTAACAGAGGGATACTTATGTTTCTTCGAATTAGTGTTTTGGGTTCCTTCAGATAAAATCCCAGAAATGGGATTGGTGGGTCAAAGGACAGATTTATTTTTAATTTTTTCAAGTATCTCCATATTGTGTTCCACAGTGACACCAATTTGCATTTCCACCAACAGTGCAAAAGGGTTCCTCTCTCTCCACATCCTCACCAGCACTTGTTTGTTGATTTATTGGTGATAGCCATTTGATCAGTATGAGGTGATATCTCATTGTGGTTTTAATTTGCATTTCTCTGACAATTAGTAATGTTGAGCATCTTTTCATATGTCTATTAGCCATCTATACATCCTCTTTAGTGAAGTGTCTATTCAGCTTCTTTCCCCATTTTTAAATTGGCTTGCTTGGTTGTTTTTTTGTTTGTTTGTTTATTTTTGGTGTTGAGTATTATAAATTTTGGATATTAACTCCTTTTTTGACATATCTTTGGCAAATATGCTCTCCCATTCTGTAGGTTGTATTTTTATTTTGTTGATGATTTTCTTCGCTGTGCAAAAACTTGTTAGTTTGATGTAGTCCCATTTGTTTATTTTGTCTTTTGTTTCCCTTGCCTGAAGAGAGATATCAGAAAAAGTATTGCTCCAAACAATGCCCAAGATTTTACTGCCTATGTTTTCTTCTAAGTTTTTTATGGTTTTCAGGTCTAACATTTAAGTCCTTAATCCATTTTGAATTTATTCTTGTATGTGGTATAAGAAGGTGGTCTAGTTTCATTTTCTGCGCATACCTGTCCAGTTTTCCCAACACCATTTATTGAAAAGCTGTCTTTCGCCTATTGTATGTGCTTGCTTCCTCTGTTGAATATTAATTCATTAAAAGGTGTGGGTTCATTTCTGGGCTCTCTATTATGTTCCATTGATCTATGCCAGTACTGTGCTGTTTTGGTTAGTATGAGCTAATAGTATAGTTTGATATTAGGTAGCATAATTCCTCTATCTTTGTTCTTTCTCAAGATCACTATTGCTATGTGGGGTCTTTTGTGTTTCCATGTAAATGTTTGAAAGAGTTGTTCTAGTCCTGTGAAATATGCCATTGGTACTTGCAGGTGACACTGTCTATAGAAAAGCCTAAAGGTTTCACCAAGAAACTACTAGAACTGATAAACAAATTGAGGATACAAAATTAATATCCAGAAATTAGTTGCATTTTTATATGCCAATAAGGAACAATGAGAAAGAAAAATTAAGAAAACAATCCTATGATATACCTAGGAATCATTCTAACCAAGGATATGAAAGACCTGTAGTTGAAAAATTGTAAGACACTGAAGAAAAAAATTAAAGAAGATACAAAAAAATAATATTATATAGAATGATCATGGATAGGAAGAATTAACATCATTAAAGTGCCCACACTACCCAAAGCAATCTATAGATTCAATGCAATTCCTATCTAGGATTATTTTAATCTTCAAATGGTCATAATCTATTTGAGGTCAGGTTTGTGGCAATTTAGGAAGTTCAGTTGAAAAACAGTTAGTTTCTTATTTGTTTGCTCTCAGTTAGCACCATATGCCAAGACTCACATCCACAATGTTTTTAGAGCTTGACTCTCTACACATAATTCTGGGTACTTTGAGCTTTTCAGTCTGAGATCAGGGAAAGTCACACTTTTAGTCTCTTGTCTAAGTTATAGTGTTCCAATAATTCATTTTCAATTATCTTCATGGGCCTTGTTATGATGCTGAGTTTTAATTATTCTTTATCACCCAAAGGCTTTGTCAGTTATATCTGTCCCTAGTTGATTAAAACTAGTTGTATCTTCTAACACTGTCATCTCAGTATTTCTAGACTCTTTTTTTTCCCTGTGGCACACAAGGGAATTCTTTTAAAAATTAATCTCTTTTTAAAAAGTATCTGGCTAAGTTAACCACATAGTAATTAAAGCATGCTAATAATATCTTGTTTCCCAAGCTCTTCACACAATAAATGAAAATGACCCAATATATGTGGAAAATATAAAGCCTCACTAGAATACAATTTAAAATAAAACTGAATGTCACTTTTGACCCAAAAGATGGCACATAATATTTTTTCAATATTTTATTTATTTTATTTTTAGAGAGAGAGAGGAAGGGAGTGAGAAAGAGAGTGACAGAAACATCAAAGGATGGTTGCCTCACTCACACCTCCAAATGCTGACCTGGCCTGCAACCAATGCATGTGCCCTGGCTGGGAATCAAACCAGTAACCCTTTGGTTTGCAGGCTGGAGCTCAATCCACTGAACCACACCAGCCAGGGTTAGAACATAATTTCAAAAAAAATAATACAGTGTTTAAAAGGTTGGGGGAAAATAGACAGTATAATACCCTTCCTGAGGATTAAGAATGCATAAATTTATACAATTACCAAGAAGGTATTTGGGCAATACTCAAGAGCAATTTTTTTTCCTTTTTTTTAAAAGATTTTATTCATTACATTTTAGAGAGAGGGGAAGGGAGGGAGAAAGAAAGGGAAAGAGACGTCAGTGTATGGTTGCCTTTCACCTGCCTCCAGCAGCTGGAGACCTAGCTTGCAAACTGGTTATGTGCCCAGACTGGGAATTAAACCAGCAACCTTTGGGTTTGCAGGTGGGCATTTATCCACTGAGCCACCAGCCAGAGCTCTCAAGAGTACTCTTTAAAGAGGACATACTTTTTGTTCCAAAATTTCCTTTATTAATGATTATCTAATACAATTATAAAAAATATATATAAATATATATGTTTGTATATAGAAAATGTTTCATAAGTCACAGAAGCATTAATCATATCAATGAAAAGTTAGAAACATTAACAATTTCTAACAATGATTAATTAAAGTATGTTCTAGCCCTAGAATGGACTATAATATGACTATTAAAATAAGATTGTATTAATTCCTGTTAATAGAAGTTTTGCTATATTATTAAGTGAAACACCAGATTATTCACTAGTATGCATTATGGAAATAGACAAATATAAAGCCCAAATATATATTTTAAAGATTTTATTTATTATTTTTAGAGAGAGGGAAAGGGAGAGAGGCAGAGCGGGAGAGACATCAATGTATGATTGCCTTTCACCTGCCTCCAGCTATGGACCTGGCTGGAGACCTGGCTTGCAACCTGGTTATGTGCCCTGTCTGGGAATTGAACCAGTGACCTTTGGATTCATAGGCCAGTGCCTTATCCACTGTGCCACCAGCCAGGATTAAAGCCCAAATATTTTGATTGAGTCAATTAAAATTATAGTTGAAGCCAAATGCCATGATTTTCAAATTGTGCTTGGTGGAAAACTTAGGCTTTAATAACCTGTGTACATTGTGGATCTCTGAGAATGCAAAGCAGTTACTTGGCTTAGAAAAATAAGAAAAAGGCTCTAGAATATTTGTATTTCATTATCATAAATATTAAGTTAAATCTATATTTTCCTGTGTTTTGTTATCACTGTGTTGAATTTATTTCTGATTACTAAAAACGACAAAAAACTTTGCTGTAAAATCCATAGTTCTGCTAAAATGGTTTCATTCCTCAAAAACTATTGGCTTATAACTTTGAGACTACATATGTTTGTTCTATAAAACCGCAATGGTAAGAATGCTTGCAGTAGAGGACTCTTATCTGCTTAAAGTTGTAAACATTTGTCCTAAGTGGTTAAACTTGCTTACCATCTTTATGATAATTAAGCAGATATTATCTTATTGATTGTTGTTATATATAACCAACTATGGCATAAAAAACTGTCAAATTATTTATTAAGTTATAAGTTCATTTTAAAGCTCTCCTCTGTAAAAAAGAAGAGAGAAAATAAAAAATTTTAAAGAACTATACAAATCTTATTTTACCACAGCATATATGAACCAATTTATGTATTTATATGCATTCAAGTATAAATAACTAATTCAGTAGTATGCTATCTTCACCTAACAATAGATCATGAACAGATATCCATGTTAACAACATCCGTCTTATCAGTTCTAATAGTAGAATGTTTTAAATCACATGTGTTAACTAAATTTTCATATTTTGAGCATATACACCAAAATGATAACACTGGCCACATTTAAGAGTCAGAGGTTTTGTTTTCTTCTTGCATATTTATGTTCTCTAAAATTCTTAATGTGAATGTATACTTTATGAGAAACTTAAAAAAAAAAGAAAATCATCTCTTTTTTGGGTCACTCCAGTCAAATAAGGCTTTACTCTTCTTTAAACTCTTGTTTCCTTTATTTTGTGTTATAGTTACGTCTCATTATCCTTTTTTTTAAATTTAATTTTATTGTTGTTGTATTACATCCATCCCCTTTTTGCTCCCCTCTGTCCCCCTCCCCATCCACCCATTATCCTTTTTTTTTTTTTTTTTTCAAGAAATTCTTATCTTCTGGTTTATCACATTTATCAGTTCCTCGAGTACAGGCACCTATTGTATTCTTTTGTATGATATGGAAAACCTTTAAAACCAGCCTCAATGTGATACATTTGAATGCAGGTTCCAGAAGAATGAATGTGTACAATCACATCCTTGCCCAGGTCACCTCCAATATGCATCAAGTGCTTGGTCATCACCCTGGACTTTGCTTGACTTCCTGTGGATTAGCCTAGCACTGGATTTGCTGTCATTATAAAGCAAATCATATCTCAAACTGCATAAATATTTTACTTAGAAATTAAAGCTTTGTCTTTTTAAAATGTGATTTTTAAGACCTCTTCCCTGCAGTCATCTGAAAATGGAATTCAAATGGGGAGAGCATTTGTGTTTCAATTCACATTAATTTTTCTACTTTGTGATTGCTTTTCTTGAATCCTTCTTCACATCAGCAAGGAAGAACGGAGGCTTCACAGCCCATCTGTGTTAGACTCTCTCACCTTTTTGTTTTGATCTGAAAACCTACCCATCTGACTAGCTAATATATATTTTTCTTAAGCAAAAGCTGATCTGGCAAGTCCACATATGATGAGAGACAGTTTTGCAGCTTAGAGACAGCAAGTGCCGCTAAGACCTGAAACACCTGGCTCTTGTACCCATGTGCATTTTCACCAGTGTTTGGCTTAGTTAGGGTGATGTTCAAGCCCTTTGGCCTTTGGTGCCTGGTGTGCTGTCCTTGTCATTTGAGTAATGCTCAGCCAGCTTGACTTGCAGAATTTATGAGGTCTGAAGACAGTTCTTTTAAAAACACTTTCATTGCCCTTATCTAAACATTTCATTAAATGGCAATCTGAAGTATTTTGGTTGGGTCTTAGTTGAAATAAGAAAAATATTTTAGAAAGAGTTTTCAAAATACTTCGAAAGGGCACTTAGTGGTGTGCTCATTTTTTCAAATACTTGGGTTACTTTGGGCTTCTTGTTAGTAAGATAACAATCTCTCTAGAGCAAAAAGCTTATGTTGTATAATAAGACATTTTCAAAACTATTTATGTATTTTAGCTTTAGGCTTTTGTACAACCCTTGGGTGGGCATTTGAAGACACCAAAATATACCTGCAGGGAATGTGGATTAAGTAATAAGTGGTAAGCTTCCAACCGAGGCTTTGTGTTTATCATTATCATCTTGGTACAGAAATATTCAGGCTGGTAATTATTCTGGGCTACCTGCTGTGGGGGATTGCAGCCTCGATGTAACATTTAATAAAACATTATCACTAGACTTCAGTGAGGCTCCATGGATACGAACTGCCTTTACAAGATATCAGAAGAGTGAGCTACTGAGGAAAAGAATGCAAAGCCTAGAAATAATGAAATAAAAACAGGAGCTATGAAAGTAGAGATAAAATTTTGCCTAAACTAATAAAAAACACAGCAAAAAAAAACCAAAAAAACAAGAAAACAAAAAAACCCAACAACCTATCTAAAACACAGGTGTTAAATAGATAAAGGGAGGATATAAGTTATAAGTGAAAGTAACACATTGCAAGCCAAGCAAGAAATGAATGGGGAAAATATATTAAAACACAGACCAAGCCAAAATTCAATAAACAGGGGACTGAAATATTGGCTCAGCAACAGACCAGACTAGGTACTTGGTCTTGTAACGTTCAGACTGTTATAACTTTTCATTGTGTCAAGTTTCTCACATTTGGCTTCACTGACTCTGTACTGATTTGTTTTGCTGGCATCACTCATCTTTAAGTGATGCCTATTTTTATGCCTTTTCTTTAGAGTTTGTACATGATAAAAGTTCTGAGTAATTATCACACCAAGGTCTTTGCCCTTTGATTATCTTGAAGTTTGCTCTAGTTGCTGATTAATAATTCAAAGTTCTGACCCCAGCTCATAAATCCCATTACAAGGAATCATAACTGCCTGAGAAACTGCTCTTCTGGGCTGGATATTTCAGCGAGAAGTTGTTTAGAAGTCTCAGTTATGTGATGACATTGTTTAGGAATCTGGTGCTTACAATTTAGTGCTTAATATTGTTTTTACAGAGAAACCTTGCCTAGTTCAATACATCCTCACTTAATTAACCTTTAGTACTTCAACTAAGACTTGCTCTTTAAAAATTGTATGCTCTGCTAGCTATACATTATTAGGGTTGTTTCACCACTAACGATGGTCTGAAGTGCTTACTTAGGAAACACATTAACTCCCATAGGTCATCAAGATACCACTTAGAACATCATTTTTTCTAGTGGACTAAAAGCTGTGCTCTTGACCTTTAAATCTAAATGTCTACTAGAAACCTAACTGGTTAATGATGTCTTAGTAATGAACAGTTATTGCATTCATGTATTATTTCTGTTAATTCCGAACTTGGTCATTAAGTAGAAAGCTCATAGGTCAGACAATAGCTATTTGCATTTGGTAAGTAGTTTGACTTTCTAAGTCTCATATTTTGTACAATAGAAGCAGATACCTCCCTTTATACTTTTACTAATTACAATTTATAGTGTTCATAACATAAAAAAAAAATTAACTTTATTATACCAGTATAAACAGAAACAAGAATAATCAATTATTCTTTCTGGGTAGTAGGTATTTAGTACTTTAGTCTGCATTTGACCTTCAAATACTACCTGATGTTTCTAAAAGGGAGAACCCATTTTTATATCACTCATGACCTTTATGAAAATTTTAGGAATTATTCTTTTAAGAATATCTTTTAAAATAATTTTTTTGGGGGATAAGCATGACCTGATCCATAGAATACATCACACTCTCTGATGAGTTCCTTGTATAAATCTGGGGAGAGAATTTAACTCTCTAAATGTATCTGACATACATATTATATTTTCCTTGTTTGCATAATGAATAAATATATATTGAAACATTAGTATGGGTATGAACCTTTCCTAGATGTTTTGAGGGTATAAAATGAGGAAGATATAGATTTGGAGGTTAAATACCAAGGTAAAAACAAGGTAAAATATTAATACTATGAACTAAGTACAAATGAAAATTTAAGTAAGAGTAGAAAGACATAATATTAAATAGAATATATCAGTGGAGACAAAGATGTGTCTTGAATAGACAGACAATATTCTATTTTATAATTTTTATAATGACAAAGTCATTCATGAAATTATTTATAAAGTATTTATATACAACTTGCTCAAAGTCTTAACATTGATTTGAACTCAGTTTTGAAAGACTCAAAAAATAAAACATGATTCTTTTTTTTTTTTAATATTTTATTTATTATTTTTAGAGAGAGGGGGAGGGAGAGAGACAGAGAGAGAGAGACATCAGTGCATGGCTGCCCCTCACCTGCCCCCAGCCATGGACCCAATGGAGACCTGGCTTGCAACCTGGCTACACGCCCCGGCTGGGGAATCGAACCCGCGACCCCTGGGTTTGCAGGCCAGCACCCCATCCACTGTGCCACCAGCCAGGGCTGATTCTTTTTCATTATTGGACTTTAACTTCTCTTTAATACTATTTATTTTGTCATATCAAATATTAGTCTTCTAAATCAAATTACAGAAACAAAATAAGATCAAGCAATGTTGCTCTCTGTATTGTCTCTTTAAATTAAGCATCTACTTGCTTTTCTTTCTTGCCTTCTTTTTTTCTTCCTTCTTTC
Organism: Noctilio leporinus; assembly: GCA_004026585.1. Classification (NCBI taxonomy): domain Eukaryota; kingdom Metazoa; phylum Chordata; class Mammalia; order Chiroptera; family Noctilionidae; genus Noctilio; species Noctilio leporinus. The sequence continues at coordinate 150,159 of PVIW01001091.1, read as the reverse complement.
TTTTGTTCCCTCTCTTTCCCTCCCTCCCTTCCCTCTTTCCTTGATGCCTTCCTCCTCCCTTCGTCTTTCCCCCTGTTTTTTATTAAGCTCCTATTAGATTTTAGAAACTGCATAAATGTAGGAAGAGAAGGACCTGGGAAAGGAAACATTGGAATGATCTGTAGCTTGTCTCCAAGCCCAGAAGCTTATAAGGGAAAAATTAAACACACACACACACACACACACACACACATACACACACATGCACACACATGTATCACTTTAGTTTTCTTTATCATTCTTTTGCATATCTTAGCTAATTTTAGGCTTAACCCTTCCTGGTTTAGTTTTATGTCTTTTTATTGTGTAATCTTATTGTCCTGATGCTGCATATATTTCTTAAAAATGTTTATTCCCCTATAATTTCTCATTTTTATACCTACTGCTTTAGCCACCAGTAATTTTTTCCAAAATTTATTCAGAAATAAGCTAAGTTTAGCTGCTCCCTCATATTGTTTTATTCATCTCCTGAGAAATAAAAATTTCAACCGAGTAGATAAAATAAATATATGGACATGCTCTACTTTTTGGGAATTAACCTTTTTACATTGCTTCTTCTGAGAACACACTCTGAGAGGGAGAATTGCACACCCAATGTTTATCGGGAAGACCTCTCTGGTGGCAGTGTTTCAAACAAGTAAGGAAAGTAGAGCCATTTTGCTGTATAATGACAACTAAGATCCTGAAAGTATTCCAGAGGAAACTATGGAGCTTAGATGACCTTAAAAATTGCCTTGAATTTAGGTAGAAGGACCTTTGTATCCCAGTGTCTAAAAATCAAAAGACCCCAGGTGCTTATTGCAAGGCAGGGCTCACAGCCCTGGACCAGGATGTTTCCTGAATGCAGAGGCAATGCCCACTGAGGCTCCAGCTGAGAGTAAGAGGCAGTGGACCTGGCCTGCTGCTGAAGATGGGTCCAAAGAGATGTGGGCAGAGCGCCACTATACACACTTTATCCTTTAAGGAGGTCTCCTAAGAGTTTAACACACACACACACACACACACACACACACACACACACAGACCATCTCTGTATGGAGACAAAGATTAAATTTGGGGTTTTCAATTGATTTTACATTTATTATCTCATTAGCCAAGCCCTTAAATGCAAAAATTTCCATGCACTTTCTTTTTTTTTTTTTTTTTTTAAGATTGTATTTATTATTTTCAGAGAGTAGGGAAGGGAGAGAGGCAGAGAGGGAGAGAAACATCAATATATGGTTGCCTTTTACCTGCCTCCAGCCATGAACCTGGCTGGAGACCTGGCTTGCAACCTGGTTATGTGCCCTGGCTGGAAACAGAACCAGAGACCTTTGGGTTCACAGGCCAGTACCTTATCTACTGTGCCACCAGGCATGGACTTTCTAACTTATTATTTATTTATTCAAATATGAATGTTTCATAAATACTTTTCTTGCTATTTTTATACATATTATCTTTTTACCATTGTTATGATTTTCTGTGTTTCCTTCAAATCTGTATGTGGAAACTCAAACCTCCAACGTGATGGTATTGGGAGTTTGGGCCTCTGGGAGGTGATAAGAATTAGGTAAGGCGAAGGGAGTGAAGCTTTCATGAATGGGATCAGTGCCTTCAGATTAGTAATTCAACATCCTCCCTCCCACCCTCAGACCTCAGCTCCTCTATATGATGACACAATAATGAGTCAGCTATCTGCAACCCCAAAGAGAAACCTCAGCAGAACCTGGCCACACTGGCCCCATCATCTCAGACTTCCAGCCTCTGTGCTGTGAGAGATATGTGTCTATTGTTGATAAGCAGCCTGGTCAATGGGAATTCCTGAACTAAGAAAATCCTGCAGAATAGTCTACATTTACATGACTAAATCATTACTCTTATATTTGTTGTTTATTTAGTTGTGTTTTTTTTTTCTTTTTTTTAAGATTTTATTCATGATTTTCAAAGAGGAGGTCAGGGAAGAAGGAAGAAAGGGAGAGAAACATCAATGTATGGTTGCCTTTCTCCTGCCTCCAGCTATGCACCTAGCTAGGGACCTGGCTGGAGACCTGGTTATGTGCCCTGACTGGAACTAGGGAATTGACCCAGTGACTTTTGGGTTCTCAGGCCAACTCCAATCCACTGAGGCACAACAGCCGGGGTATATTTGTTATTTTTACCTAACACTTTACTTTTTCCATGTAGTGAGCATCAGCTAGTTCCTTCGTGTGATGATACACATATACAGGTAACCCCCAAATAACATGGTTGTTAGGTTCCTAAAAAATGCTGTGTTATGTGGATCATGTTATACAAAACAAAGAACTGGTACAAAAAAGGGGATTAAGTTCCCAAATAACTTTTTAATACTATTATATTTTTATAATTAAGAGGAATATCTTTATTAAATCAATTCTCACCAAAAGTATAATATATTAATATGTATTAAATAATGCTTTCTTCATCATCACTACTAAGCACTATTAAGGCATTTTCTTTTCTTTTTTTTTTTAACAGTTTATTGTTTTTAGAGAGAGGGGAAGGGAGGGAGGCAGAGAGAGAGAAACATCAATGTATGGTTGTCTTTCACCTGCCTCCAGCTACAAACTTAGCTGGAGACCTGGCTTGCAACCTGGTTATATGCCCTGGCTGGGAATCAAACCAACGACCTTTGGGTTCTCATGCTGGTGCCTCTCCATTGAGCCACCAGTCAGGGCTAGGACATTTTCTTTTTGACAAGATATCTTCATTCTCTGAATTTTTTTCAGCATTATCTTGCCTTCTGTCCTATATGTTTTTGCAAAAATTTTATTATTTTTAGATTGCTTGCTTTTAGCTGAGAGCTTTATAAATTTTGTTAATGTCAAATGAGATATCTTTTGCTCTTAACAGCTCTTATTGCATTCTGTGTTGTTTGGGGATTTCACTAATTTCAACTGAGATATTTTTTGCTTTTAAAAGCTCTTATTATGTTCCATATTGTTTGGAAACATCCCTAATTTTGAATGAGATATTTTTTGCTCTTAAAAGCTCTTATTACACTCCATGTCATTTAGGGATTTCTCTAATTTTCAAACCCTGTTAGAGTAAAAGTGTGTTTTAGGATGCCATGTTATATGAAAGTTACCTGTATTATCACATTTAACAAGTAGTGGTGAATGGCTAGTTTATTTCACCATTAGCTAATCAATAGTACTGGGGTGGGGGTTCCACCTAAGGTCAGCCCTTGGCTAGAAACCAAAAGATCGGCTCTAATGCCAACATTATTATCTTAAGTATTTGATGGAAGACACTAACATTTTAGGGCATTATTCCCTAACTTCAAAAAATACAGAAAAGCTAGGAAAAAAAAAAAAAATACTCACTGAGAATTGAATCTCTAACCCTTTGGTGGGTGGTGAACTCTGACGGGTAAGAAGAAGGTAAGAGGAGGTGGGAGGCAGTAGTAGAATGTCTGCCACGTGGGGTAAGAGCAGGTGCTAGAAAACATAGACTAGACAGCTAGCATCATACCTGAAAGGGAAGTTTCCCTGAAAGGGTAGTGATCACTACTTTGGGAAGGGCAGGATGAGGGCTGCCTCCAGGGGAGGTCTGGAGCTAAGTGGGTGTGAGCAGGGAAGAATGAGAGAGATACCCAGGACAACCAGAGCCCAGACTAGTGTGTGGACCAGTCAAAATCTCCAGGAGCCTTCTCAGGCCTGTTAAGGAGTATTGTTCTAAATCTAAGGAAACCAGAAGGCTCCTGAAGAAATTTAAGTAGGGTGTGTATGTGTGTAGGAGGGTGGGGATATGTGCCATGATCAGATTATTTATTTTTGCTCTGTTTAAAGCAGTGTTTAGATTGCTGTCATTGTCATTTGCTTGTTTTCACAATGAGAGGTTGAGAAGGGAAAGAAGAGTGCCAGGGAACAAGTGGCTCTGACATGGACCAGGGTTGATAAACTATGACCCACAAGCCCAGCCTCACCTCCTGACTGTTTTTCGTATGGCTCTGAATCTAAGGATAGTTGTTACATTTTTAAGTTGAAAGAGAATCCAAATAATAATAATATCTCATGACATATGAAAATTCTGTGAATTTCAAATTTCAATGTTGGTAAATAAAGTTTTGCTGGAACATGGCCTTGTCCTTTTGCTTATGTATTACCTAGGAATGCTTTCACTGCGTAGGCGAGCTGAGTGGTTGCAGAAGAGAGCCACCCTATGGCCTGCAAAACCTCAAGTAATAACTACCTGGCTCTTTACAGAAAACATTTGACATAGTGATGAATTTTCCAGGTATTGCTAAGTTTCACAACATAAAAACCACTGGACAAAAGGTAGAAACACCCACCTGTACTAACAGGATCTGCTCCTCGGCTGGAAAGTGAGTTTATTTATGGAAATACTGGGGTATGTAAAATATATTGTTTCTATCCTTACATTCTGGTGGGAGAGGAAAATGTTGAACAACTATCTACATCAAAAAAATGTATGTATTCTAAAGAGTCATAATAGAAGCAGAGGGTGTTATGATTTAACATTATCTTTAAGGCAAGGGGAAGCCTTTTTGAGGATGTAACATTTATGTTAAAGAATAGCCTATGAAAATCTAGGCCAAGCTGTCAGGCAGAAGGAAAAATAAGTACAGGCAGGAATGAACTGAGTGTGGGGTATGTTTGAATTGCTTGAAGAAGGTCCATGTGGCTAAAAAGCAGGTGACCAGTAAGGGTAGGTAGGGGCTTTGTTGGTTGAACGGTAAAAATGTAGTGAATACAATGGAAAGCTTTGGAAAGGTTTGGAGAGAGGAACATGATTGGATGTATTTTTTAAAGAACTCTTCAGCCTGAAGCATAGGCAGATCAGCAAAGGTAGGGGGGATGAGGGGATGTGGGCGATGAAGGGTGATAGAGTGAGTGTGGGCTGCTGAAGGAAAGATCTGATTGAGAAAGGGAGGCTGGACCAGGAAGTGAACAGCACTTGGGGGAGTGAGAGCTCTGAAGAGAAGAGCAGGGGCTTTTCCAGAGGCTGCACACGGGTGGTGTGTCCTCTTTGCCACTAGAGGGGAGAAGGAGAGAAGGATTGCTGGAGCACAGCTTTTTAACTGGGAAGCATACCCGCTTCACTCAAGGCTACTTTAAAAACTTCCTTGGGTTTTTTTCTAATTCAATGGAAGGTTAGAGGAAGTCAGTAAGCAGCCCATTTCTTAATGATAATATTGTCTTATCAGAGGGTGCCTTAACCTTAATTATGGTACTTTTTCTTTCTCACCCTTTTTCTCCTTTGTTAGACTGATTCCTGCTTCAGGCACACAGAACAATCCACCGGCACAGAAGAGCTCTCTGACAATGTTTTCAATCCTGTGGTGTCGCTCTGTCCTTGTTTTCCTCTCTCAGATGTCCCCTCCTCTCCTTTTCTTACTTCCTCTATTGGGCCACCCCTTATATTTTGCTTTATTTTCTTTCTCTTTTTATGTTTCTTCATCTCTTTCCTGTTCACTCACTGCTCCTCTATTTTCCCCTCCCATTTCTTTCTGTCTCCATCTTTTGATTACGTTTGTTGCATCTCCTTTTCCCATTCTACTGACAGTTCTAGCTACGAGTTACCAGAATTCAACAAAGAAACATGTTTCTACACACACACACACACACACACACACACATACACATCAGTGAAACCTATATATGTATATAATTACTGCCTATATCATGTTGACACAAATTTCTTGAATTCTAGGTAGAATTTTGATAACCCCTATTTTAATAAAATCTCTTTGTATTTTTCCTATTTTGTGTTTCCCATCACTTCTGTGTATTCTCCTCCCAAGAAATTCAAAGGATTCTGGATTCCTTGTTTCCATTTTAATAACATTATAATAAATTGTTTTTCTATTGTATATGTATATTGTTTGTGTTTTACATCTGTGACCAATCACAACTTTCTCCAGGGGAAGGGTGGAGGGAAGCATTATGCCAATTTTTAAGTTTCCCAGAAAAGTTATTCAAATCTACTTAAATTAGCCAAATGGTATGTTTTTTCAAGTGATGATAAGTAAGGGTTAGTTATTTCCCTGGTGGGATTATTGTTTTTCCTGGTTCATCTCTGAAATTTCTACTAAAAACTCCAGCTTCCTTCTAATATAAGGAATACCTGGGGTTAATGGTGAGCTGAGGGTAGGATTCTATAAGGGAACCAGGTAGACCAGGAGGAAACCCAGGGTTTGCTTTGTAGCCGAAGTCAGATGGAAAAGTGGAGGGTTAGCAGCTGTAGCAAGTTTTTGGCAACCATGAAGGACTAGCTTCTTGCTTCTCTCTATTCCTACCTCTTGATTTCTGGCTTTGGTTTTATAATATTACCATATTTCTGTCATATATCCAGCTTCCTTAGTCTACCTCTCCTGAGATTCTGATTCTATGTTCAATCTGACCCTGACAATCTGATTCTGCTTGTCTGTCATCTCTGGTCTTCCAGACCTTAGACTGGGCCCTGTCTTACTACCATCCTATCACAGGGACATTCCATGCACCTAGAACGTTCCATGCACATTAGGTTTATAAATAGGGAAATGCAGCTGCCACATCAGTTCCTCATCTGTCAGTAGCTGGGGAATTGTCCCACTTACTACTCAAATTTTAATGGCTCCAACACCATTAATTGGCTCCAGTATGTCCAGCCTTCTATGGTGCCCCTTCTAACAGACATCTTCTTGTTATCCCAGTTAGGCTAACACATGCTCATGAATCCACCCTAATCTCTCACCATGAAGGCTGAGCCCTCAACCTCGCCAGTGACACAGAGGAGCCATTCCAAGAGCAAATCATGTCCTGTTGCTGCTGCTGCTATCTCCCCCGGTGAGCTGGGGTCCAGCTGATGGTACCAGAGCTGGAGCCATGTCACTTTACCTCTTGGCATTACTTGTGCAGTGTTAGAAGGAAACACCCCTTCTGTAGAATACTCAGCGAGGTAAGTGGAAGAGAGAGTCCTGCTGCAAAGCTGTGGAAAGTCCAAGGTGTTACAACACTTACTACCACAGCTCTTCCACTTATATCATGATCACATTCTCCCCAGGAGAAGACAAGCATTTTCAGGGTTGATGGATCTAGACGAGTTTGGATATTAGCTCTGTGATTGCGTTTCGACATGTCAGCTTGGCTAGGTTCAACTGCAGTGCCCAGAACTCTATTTCTAGCATGTTTCCAAAGTGAGAACATAACCTTTTCTTTCCATAGATTCAATATCCATTGATAGTACGTTTGTGCAGAAGATTCATAAAGAGCTGCTTGGAAGAAACCAAGAAATCTGGTTAAATGGTTAGAAGGATAAATGTGTTTTTCATGTGTCCAAGAGGCACTTTAAAAAATTAACATAAATGGAGTTTGCCACTTGAAAAACACTAATCTTTGTCATTCTGTTGAATTCCACTGAATTTCAAGCAGAGTGAGTTGTGAGTCATTACTGTTAACCCAAACTGCGCCAACATCAATGCCATCAAAGGTGTTAAAACTCTTCAATTATTCATTTGTTTTTGTGTAACCCTGACTTCATCAAAATAAACCCCATGGTCTATTCAATTAATATCCTCATTACCATCCCCAGAAGTGAAGAGTTAAGCTCACTAGGGAGCAGTAATGGTAATATGTCCTGAAAGAGAGTCATTTGGCCCCAGCTGTCCATTTTATTCTAAGCGCTAAATGTGTTAACATACATAGACTATCGTTTACATAGCAAGTGACTATGCAAGATGAATTATTTATTGTGTGACAGTTACCTAATACCCAGTGTACTATCAAATGCAAAGCAATTATTTGACCCATATGTCAATTTGCATGATAGAATCCATTGCATTCATATATGCCACATTGAAGTTACATGCAGCTAGCTCTCTAAGACGTGCAGGTAACTTGTGCTTTGGTTTAATTGCCACCCCCTAGTATGGCCAAGCAGGGAGCTTTTGGGTGGACCAAGGGCAGGGACCCCAGCCAGGCGACTGTGGAAGGTCTTTCCTATGATGCAAAGAGTAAGGTGAGTGAGAAAGACAAGGCCAACTTTAATTAAAATGTGATGAGCCCTGGCTGGTGGCACAGTGGATAAGGCACCGTCCTGCGAACCCAAAGGTCACTGGTTTGATTCCCAGCCAGGGCACATAACCAGTTTACAAGCCAGGTCTCCAGCTAGATTTATGGCTGGAGGCAGGTGAATGGCAACCATACATTGATGTGTCTCTCCCTCTCTGCCTCTCTCCCTATCCCTCTCTCTAAAAGTGGTAACAATTTTTTAAAAAATGTGATGAGGGCTAGAAACGGCACAGGAGACAAAGTAAAGGGGAGTGGGTTGCGTGCCTCCCAAAGCAGGGGCCCTGCCAGGGCTCCCGAGGTAATAATGGTCTCGCTGCCTGACCTGGCCATGGACAATCCAGCCTCTGCACAGAGCCCTGTGTTTACATTTACAGAGAACTGCAAGGGAGCCTTCTTACATAAGACATGGCCTCATTTTCAATTTATTCTGTAGTCTCTGGAATGTAATTTACTTCATCTGTGTGGTTTTCATGTGACTTTGCAGATGATCCATCTCTGGATTATCTTTGCCACCTCTAATAATAGGGTTCATCAGGGTGGCTGGTGCCTGGGAACATGAGAGTGTTAAGGCAAGTTCCCTGGCAGGGTGAGCTAAGCAAGCTAATGGTCCAAACTGGTTGGGGAACCAGAGCAACAGAGACTGAAAATTTCTGGTATGGAAATGAATAACAGGGAGACTATCTAGGCCCCAAACTTTAGATATCCTCCCCATGAGATTCTTAGCCAGTTGCTCAGTGCTCTGCCACATTGGATGGCCTCAGTATTTGCTTTGCTTGTGAGGTTTTCTGTTATTTTCGTATTCCAGATAAACTGTAAATACGGTACAAAAATCCTTTCATGTTATCAGTATTTTAGTCTATTTCCCACTTTACCTGGAAGCAGGCAGTACAGAGGAGTGATCAAATGAAGAGAACAATGGAAAAGGTAATGGAATTGCACTGAGCCTTCAGAAAGGTTTGCTTTGAATTCCACACAAACTTTGAGGTAGCTACAAACTTTGCCTACATTGATCCAGGTGTGTCTGACCCTCCAAATGAAACTTCAGATCTGCCTATCCTAGAGGAAAGGCGTATTGGACATGTGATCTGTTGAAGTATCCCTAAGATTACAAAGCTTCATCCACCTCTCTCATCTGATACACAGACTCCAGCCCTGGAAATAGTTTTCCTCAGTAAATGAAACATTTGGACTTAAAGATTCATTTTATAATCTAGTCCCTTACTATCTAGAGTGTGGTCTGAGCACAGACAGTATCAGCCCCATCTACTTGCCTCTTAAATGTCCCACCTCAGAGTGATTGAATCAGAATCGGAATTTCAATAAGATCCTTAGTTGCTTCTTAAGCAAAGTAGGTAGAGTTTAGAACTCTGATGAGCCCCCTGACCTTCAAGCAATTAAATTTTTCCTACACTGGATTTTTTTCTTCCAATAACTTAGGCGAGGCTTGGACATGGGAGGGTACTGGGCTGATACGGATGCTGAGTTCTTTCAGGCTCTGTTCTCCTATCACTGCTGCAGGTCTATGTTACCCGGGGCACCATGGCACATAGCACAAGAAAGGCTAAGTTAATCCCTCCATTTATGGTTCACTAAGAGATGGGTTGTGGGAGGTTCTGTTAGGTCACAGAGCTTGTTAGTGCTAATGCTGGGTCTATAAGCCAGGTGGTCAGACTCCCAGTTTTCTCTTTTCATACTGCCTGGTTCTGACACCCAGGATTTGCAATAAGCCTTTGAACAAAAGAATAAGCTCTGCCTGAGGCTGAGGTTATTATCCAGGTTTTGCCACTCCCTGGACATCGAAGAAACACCTGTCTTTGTTGAAGAGTAAATTACTGTCTTATGTGTCTATAGTTTTGGTAATTGCACTTTATGCATACAATTGTATCCATATAAGTGTATGAATAGAACAAATCTGAGGTTGCACTATGCTTTTAGTTTGATTACAAATGTGTACTTAAAAGGTAGCTCCAATTCAATGCTATGAAATCAATTCCAGGCTACCAGAGAGCTCAGCTTTCTATTCCCTGGACCTGAAAGATGAAAAGCTTTGGGTGGTGTTAAGAACTGAATGTTTGTGTGACCCCCAAATTATTATGTTGAAGTCCTAATAAATAGAAATTTTAATATCTAATACTCATAATGGGTAAATATCTGGATATGGGTTCTTTGGGAGGTAATAAGTGTTAGATGATATTATGAGGGTGAGACCCTTATGATAAGATTAGTGTCCTCATTAAAAGGAACTGTGGAGAGTTTGCTCCTCTCTCGCCACTCACAAACACAAAGAAGAGGTCCCATGAGCACTCAGAGAGCTGGCAGTCCCCCTACTAGCCCAGAGAAGAGGGAAGAGGCCTTGGAATGAGAGCTATCTTGCTGGCACTTTGACTTTGGACTTTCTTCCCAGCCTCCACAGGGAAATTTTCATTGTTCAAGCCAAGCCACCTAGTCTATGGTATTTTTTTATGGCACCCTGAGCAGATAATATAGAAGTCATGTGTTCCATGTCTTCCATACCAAGTTATAAGCATGGACATTCTGGTGAAAGTGAATAATAGCGATAGCTCTCGTTCATTGAGTGTTACTCTATAGAGATGCTGCCAAGTACTATACGTTACCTATTTTATCTTTACACCAATGGTTTAAGACAACTATTACCAGGCTTTGCAAACTACTTTCTTCAGAGAAGAAAGCCTGAGATAGGCTTTGTCTCTCCAGATTTTACACAGTGTTTGGCATGTAATAGTTTCTGCAATGGCGTTACTGTACTGAAGGTTATGAGATCTGCCCAAGGTCAGCATTTGCAAAATTTCAGATTCCTGAAGCTCATTATGGTAAATTGTGAGAAATGGCCACAAATTCTTCCCATCACTTTAATTATACTACTTAGAAAAGTGACCTTTTAATTTTGGCCATCTAGAAGGAAAGCCTATCTTGCCCTCTTTTGAATTCAGGCTGTCCTAGAGATAGGCTTTGACTAACAGAAGGCAGCAGAAGTGGCAGTTGGGCCTTTTCCTGAGACCACCATGTACAGGGACCTGGACCAGTCTCCCCAAGGATGCAACACTGGGGACAGCAGCATCAGCCACCAAACATGGAATGAGGTCACTCAGCCCATGCAGCCTACCAAGCAGAGTGCTGCCCAGGAATGGGCTCAAGTGGGACCAGCAGAAGAATTGCCCAAATGAGGCCAGCCAAAACTGATGACTCATGTGACCATGAAATAATACATTATTAAGCCATTTACTGTGGAATAGAAAACTGATATATCAATGTTCCTCTACCACCTAGTTACTGCTGCTACTGCTGGTGGTAAAGAAAAGGATGATGGTCTTATTAGATGACATTGCTGAAAGATTATTATGTGCAAAACAATACTGTAAGAATTTTACATGCATTATATCATTTGATCAGTTCAACCATCCTATGAGGTGGTACTAAGTTATCTCCACTTTATTGGTGAGAAAACTAAATTTAGTAACTTCCCAGGGTCATACAACCAGTAAATAAATACTCTCAACTAAATTATAGAATTTAAAAAGCTTTGGTGCAGTATGTTATGTAGAAGAGGGTGGAGGGAGCTATAGAGATATATTTATGGAGCTAATGATTAAAAGAGGGTAGTTGGCAAAGTAATGGTCCTCCACCACTGTCTAATCTAGTTCCATGTTTTGGAACTGTGTTACATGGAAAAGGAGAATTAGGGTGCAGATGAAATTATGGTGGTTGTACTAGTTTCCGGTAGCTGCTATAATGAGTTCCCATAAACTTGGAGGCTTATGCCAGGCCCAAGGAATCTCTGTGTCTGTGCATGGCTAGACCTTCCTGTTGTGTCAGCCAGGGATACAGCCTTGAAGCTAATCTTGTTCTCAGAGCTCAGAACACAGAGCCCTAAGAATAGCCATCATAGCAGCTCTGAACGGACAGGTGTTGCCTTTGTGTATACTGCTTCTTTGTTCTATTGTGTAAAGAGCCTCCTTCGTTCCAACATGTATATAAAATGCCCCTGCTGTAAGCTAGGAGAGCTGCTGCTTCTGTACAGAGTGGACAAACTGTGCATGGAACACCTACACCCTCGCAAGCCACCTGGCTGCCTGCAAAGAAGCATGGGTACAGGATGCCTAGATTCTCCCTGCAGTCATTAACCAAAGTGTAGCTGTAGTAAGTGTGGAATACCATATGTGAGGATGCTAACACCCTAGTTCTCAGGCCTGCGTGGTTGTAAGCCTGCTACCTGCAATAAAGCATGTCAGATCTCCTCAAGGCTCCATGTAAGTCTGTCACCAAGGCCAGAAGCCTATCCACTCTCAGGATCTACTAGTCTGAAAGCTCCAAGAGGACCTGACAACTTAGAACAACAGAAATTTATTATCTCACAGATATGGAGGCCAGGACTCTGAAATCACTTTTACTGGGCTGAAAGCAAGGTGCTGGTAGTCCTATGGGGCTCCCTGGAAGGAGAATCTGTTCCTTGCCGCTTCCAGCTCCTGGTGGCTGCCAGTATTCCTTGGCTTGTGGCTGCACCACTGGAATCTCTGCCTCCATGGTCATGGTGGCCTTCTCTACTTCTGTATTTATAATCTTCTCCCCTCCCTTGTCTAAGGACAGCTGTGATGCTATTTGAAGTCCGCTCTGAGAATCCAGGATAATATCTCCATTTCAAGGTCTTTAATCACATCTACATAGCCCTTTTTGCTGCAGAACTAACATTTACGTATTCTGAGGATTAGAACGCAAAATTTTTTTAGGGTGTTTTATTCTACCTACTGCAATTGCTATGAGATGAATTGAGATGGGGAAAGTATGCTGGATTATGCAGGTGAGTCTGGTATAACCACAAAAATAAAGGAGTTGGGTGGAGCAGGTAAGAGAGGATGTGACTTCAGGTAGAGATGAACCATTACTGGCTTTGATGACAGAAGCAGGGAAATGTGATCCCCTAGGACCTCCGGAAAAGGAATGCAGTCCTGCCAGCACACTGATTCTAGCCTATTAAGACCTATGTTGGACTCCTAGCCCATCCCACCATAAGGTAGTAAATTTGTGCTGTTTTAAGTCACTACATTTGTGTAATTAGTTTGAAGAAGCCAAAATGCTCTATTTTGAGTCTAACCTTTGTTGAATATTTGCTTTCCACCAGTTACTATGCTTGTTTATACATATTATTTCATATAGTTTTCAAGGAAATAAACAACCCTTTTGAATTATTGTCTCCACTTAATAGCTATGAATCCTTAGCTGCCTGAAGTTGTGTGACGACACACAGCTCTATAGTAGTGGAGTCAGAATAGAACGCATGCATGCCGTCTGACTTCTGAGCCCTCATTTTCTTTCTGTTTTATTAAATTTATTGGGGTGACACTGATTAACAAAATTATATGGGTTTCAAGTACTCAATGCTACAACAATTTATCTGTACACTCACTGTATAGTGTGTTCACCACCCAAGTCTCCTTCCATCACCATTCATCCTCCTGATACCTTCCTCTGCCTCCCCTCCAGTCACTCTCCCCTTCAATTTCCGCACTGTTGTTCATGTCCATGAGTTTTCCATTTTTTCTTTTTCTTTCTTTAAAATATTTTTTTTTCTCAATGCCTCCACTCCCCTACTCAGCTTCCCAAACCCCACATCCAACAACTGTCAGCCTGCCCTCTGAGTTGGTCTCTATTTTGCTTGTTAGTTCATTTTATTCATGAGATTCCACATATAAGTGAAATTGTATGTTACTTGTCTTTCTCTTTGAGCCTTCATTTTTTATACACCGTTGGTCATGGATATAAATGATAGGTTAATGATTAGATAGACAGATAGATAGATAGATAGACAGAAGATAAATAGATAGATCTTCACACGTGATTTAGGAATGCTCACTGATCATGTTCTTTTCAACCAAGGATCAAGAGAAGCTGAATGAAGACATCCCTGTTCATGGATGGGGTCCTATTAGAAAAGGAAACTGGAGTTTTTGTTACATATTCTGTACATTTCTTATAATATTTGACTTAAAGATGATCCAACTTATTTCTATATTTCCTCCTTTTTGCCAACAGCACTGAGGGGAAAAGAGTTGAATGAAAGAAAGAAACAAAAAGGCAAGCTATGGAGGAAAGGTTATATGTAAGCTTTTATTAATTCAAATGAACTTCTGCTCTTTTTGAAAATGTTGTAACTAGTCTTTAGAGATAAATTCAGGTATCCAGAATTTTCTTTATTCTTATCTCTGCTTTTTTGTCAATGCATAATTGATTCCATCACATGACAGTATGCCTATAGAAATGTGCTCTAGGAAATTAATTTAATTTTAAAATGAAGTGCCACTTATTTGTCATTTTAGTTATAACTCTGCTTGCATTATTCTGCACCATGACTTGAGTTATGTCCACTCACTTGCAATAATGAGGCTAGGCTCGGCCATTTGTTTCCTTTGATATAAGCTTTTCAGACCCAGGCCCTAGGCCTTGTATTTCAGAGCTCTAGCTTCAACACCAGGAACCCCTGAGGCCTGGTACTGGTTGGATGCTGACTCCAATTATTTTCTGTGCAAATTGCTCCATGCTTCAGCTTTGATTCTCCCTTTCACAAACTGAGGATATAATCGCCTTCTCTCTTACCTCAGAAGGCTCCAGAGGGAGACATTAAACAGCTTTGAACATGAAAAACACTACCTACCTGTGAAGGAGTGTATGTGCTCTTCATTTTCCATCCAGGTCCCAGATAATACCGGGTGCCATGTTCCCCAGGGAAACCAGTTAAGACTTAGCAATCTTTGGCTGAGTCTGAGGTTTCCTTTGCTGCTTCTGAAATGCCCTGTAGCAGATGGCAAGCACTACCCCATTCCCTCCTATGCCATTTTTTTCATGGCTCTTTGCAAGTGAGATCCTAGCAGAATTGCTGAGCCTCTGTGTTAAACCTTTACTTTCACTCAATCTACTTGAAAGGAACCTTCTGCATACATTTGTCCACACTCCCACCCAGAGGAGCATGTGAAAATGCACTTCTGCTCATCTGGCCTGCTTGGGGAAAAGAAGGCAAGTCATTTTCAGTGCAGTCTGAGTTTAGATTGAGCATGGATATTTTCAGGATTGTAGTAAACTGGTGTTATAACTACAGTACTTAAAACACACTCATACTGAACATCATTTTTACTTTTCCTGCTGTGGTGGTTAAGGATATCATCAGTCTTGACAGGTCCTCTCCTAATGCAATTGGTCTAATTAATTCACAGCAAAATGACAGTGAAGTATTTTGTGGACTTGGGTCCTTCCCTCTCTATCTGTATCCCAGGGTGAGGATGAGAGAGTCTGAGTGTGAATGAGTGAGCATTTATGTGTTTTCTTAGGTTCTGAAGCCCATTCATGTCAGTGGGCTCTGACGTTCTCTAAATAGCTCCTGTACCTTTGTTCTTGCCTTCATCCACTCTGCTTATTTTTACATACTTGTTATCATTTTCAGGAGAGAAGAGCATTTCAGGCATATTTCTTTTAAGTTACTGTAGGGCTGAAATCATGCATAGACTCAGCAGGTCCTTGGGGTGAGAAAGGACAGAGCTCAGTTTATAGAAGAGAGAGTTAAGGCCCGCAGCTATTCCATGATATATACCAAGTCACATGTTTAACTTGAGACAGATCTAAGATCAGAGCCTGGGTGTCCTGACTTCCATTCCAGGTTTTTTTCGTTGGATACCCAGTAATAACTACTGCACCTTTGTCTCACGTGGACACAACCTATACATTTTACCTTTAGGGATATGAAGAGTAAGGCTTTTCTTCACCCTCTGCCTCTGTGCACATAAATACAAATCAGGACCATTTCTACATTTTCCCTTTAGCCAGGGGTAGTGCTAGAATCTCTTGAGAAAAACAGAAGAGGCTAGCCTAAGGTTTCTAAGGTAAATGTGATATGGTTTCTAAGCTAAATGTGATATTAAGTCTGAATTATTCACTTTCCATTTTAACCCACATATCCCATTCTGGGGCAGCCTGGAGGTAGAACAAGGTCATAATAACCGTTATAAAACTGTGTCCATCTAAGTTTGGTCTGGCTTCCTTTGGGATTTCTAGCCCCTTCAAATTTTTCCCAAGTAGCTTTAGGGGTCCTCAGAGGTGGTTTTCCAAGAACCCTGAGAATGAATTTTTAGATTTCATGGTTCTTAAGTCTCAATGATTATCATATGTAATCTCTCAGGAGTTATCTAAAGATCAGATTTTGGAGCACAAGTCCTAGAAATTTTGAATTACCAGTTTTGGAATTGGGCCTAAAAATATGTATTCTTCTGATGACCACCCAAATCTGCAAACCCCTGCCCTATTTCCACAGTTCATTCTTTCAATTTATATTTATAACTCCCTCTATTCCAAGCACTGTTTTTGGCCCTGGAGATAAGTAGTGAAGAAAACAAAGTCCTGGCTTCTCAAGCTTTCACTGCCCTGGGGGAATCAGACAATACACAAATACTGTAAATAAGCAAATACCTCTGTGGTGAGTCAGCTGGTGACAGGATGAAGAAAAATTAAGTAATGCCAGTGTGGGAGCAGGGCTGCTTATTTTTTATACAGGGTGCTCAAGGGAGGTCACTTCTATCCTATGATATTTGAGCAACAATTGAGGAACATGGGTGAGAAAGTTGTGAATATTTTTTGAAAGTGTGTTCCCAACAGAATGCACAGCCAGGCCAAAGGCTCTTGAATTGGGAGTGAGCATGCTAGGTTTTGGCATCAGCAAGTAGTCTGGTGTGCCTGGAGAGGTGTGCATGAGCAAGGGAGGAGAGGGTAGAGGAGTCTTAGGGGAGCTAGGGCCTTAGAAAGTAGGACATGGTGAATGTGCAGACTTGAACTTTGTCCTGATTATAGGGGCCAGCTGTTGGAGGATTTTAATCTATGAATAAAGAGAATATGAAGCCTATTTTAGATGTGTCACTCAGGCTGTTACATAGAGAATCACATTAAGATATCAGAGTGAGAAGCCAGAAAACTAGTGAGAAGCTAGTGCAGTCCAGGGAGAACATGATGGAGTTTTGGACCAAGTGGTAGCAATGGACATGAAGTAGAAATTGGATGTATTTTGAGAATAAAAGTTTTAGTCTCGAAAAATTGCTGATGTGTTGGATGTGAGGTATGACAAGAAGAAAAAATCAAAGATGACTCAGATTCTTTTTGTGGACAATTTGATGAACAGAGTTGCCATTTGGAGAAGAAAATGAATATGGAAGGAGGAAATTTGAAGGGAAGCATTGAAACCTAAATTTAGACATGGTATGTTTGAAATACCTATTCAATATCCAGTTGGAATTATCAAACAATTATTGGGATATGCAAATTAAGAAAGCCAGGAGAATGTCCTAGCTGGTAGCACAGTGGATAAGGAGCCGGCCTGTGAACCCAAAGGTCACAGGTTCGATTCCCCAGCCAGGGCACATAACCAGGTTGCAAACCAGGTCTCCAGTCAGATCTGTGGCTGGAGGCAGGTGAAAGGCAACCATACATTGAAGTCTCTCTCCCTCTCTGCCTCTCTCCCTTCCCCTCTTTCTAAAAATAATGGAATAAAATCTTAAAAAAAAAAATTCAATAAACATAAAAAAAGAAAACAAAACAAAAAAAAAAAAAAAAAAAAGAAAGCCAGGAGATGTCTAGGCTGGATGTATAAACTTGAAGTCTTGAATATATGGCATACTTGAGGCCATGATCCAAATGTTATCACCTGTGGAATGAGTGTGGATAATAGATAAGAGCTCTCAAGACAAAAGGACGTTAGACATCAATGCTTAGAGGTGGGAGAGAGGGGAAGGACCAGTGGCAAAAACAAAAAGAGCAGCTGTAGAGAATCCACTTCTGTCTCTCAGGGAGACACTGTGCCCCCACTGTGCCTCAGTGAACAGTGTGTCTTGTCACTGATGATTCCTAAAACAGACTCATTGGCACAATCCCAGGGACCTCAGTGTTTGTGCAGGAAGGACCAGGACTCGTCCAAAGCTAATACATGGACACTATTTCACCAATTCTGTGCTGGCATCAAGCTACACATGTGTCAGCTCCTTGTGGCCCAACAAGCATTAGAGAAAACACTCTTTTTGGTTTTAATGTCACTTACTAAAGAATTTTTAAGAAAGGAATTAGGTTGGTATCCCAGTCCATTGTCCTCAAACTGAGTTTATATGTTTCAGGCATATTTCAGTTTTGAATCCTGAGGTAAACATGGCTTAGAGTCAAGCACAAATACCAGCTGCACTGAAAAAACAATATATTCTAAAGCTTTTTTTTTTTTTTTTCCATGACTGGGAAGCAGCTCTTGCGATTGTGGCAAAATCTGAGCATAAAACCATAAAAACCATGCAAGTTTGGTTTCAGATCCCAAGCTAGCAAGACATAGAAAGTTCACAGACAGAGACAGCACAGTGCTCACACCCTTTCCAGCCACTCTCTACAAGTGGTGAGGTGTTGGAAAAAGAAAAGCGATTGAATTCAACAGAAACCTATTGTATTACTGTAACCTTATTGAAATATATGCTATTGTTATATGCAGTGCACCCACTGTATAATTTCTTAATGAGGGGTTGCTTCTCTAATTTTCCCCATTCTGCATGTCAAAACCTTCATTTTAATAGGACCCATCAAGGTATGTGATCACTAACAAAACCTGGGAAGCTTCTTTTTTGGAAAGCTTTCTAAAGAGGACCAAAGCATGACAAGGCCTCATTCCATTCTATCAGGAGCTCTGCTTAACGCTGTTTCTGGCTTTGGTGTTCTTAATTATTAATCCCTGGTAAATCAAAAGCTTTTCTTCTCAACTTCAGGAGTTATAGTGTTGCTATTCTCTGTCTTCTTAACTTAAATAACCTTAACTTGTATACTTTTTTCTTTAAGATCTATCTGTTGATCATATTCCCTTGGAGGTATCAGATAACTGTTGGGTTCTCTAGAAACATCAAAAAAGAGGGACTTTCACAGTCATTCTTATTAGAAAACCCACTTAAAAATATTTTATTCATTATTTCTAGAAAGAAGGTCGGGGGGGAGGAAGAAAGGGAGAGAAATATCAATGTATGATTGCCTTTCACCTGCCTCCAGCAGAAAACCCATTTTTAACTTGTAACAAGAATTAAACATAGATTTTTTTTCAGGCTATTACATAGTCAGAGTATTAAATATCTCTGAGGCAGTAGTAGCTCTTGATATTTCTGTTTAATCCCTACATTTCTAATGTCAAAATGGCATATTATGACCATCACAAGCCAGAAATGGCAGGTGGGTTAAGAGGAAACTGGCAATGTAGCCATTCAAATAGCTTGTGCACGTTCTTTATTGGAATGGACAAACATTTATTTTCCACTTCCGTTTAGTAGTTCTTATCTTGATGAATAGCAGCACAATGGACCATCTAGTAACTGCAGCCAGACATCTATACCTCTCTCCTCACTCCATTTTCCACATCATACTAGGTTCAAATAATCTTAACATCTCTTAATTCACCCTCTTCTATCTCTGGCCCAAAATACTCTACTTCAGGCTTTTATTATTTTCTACCTGAACGATTTGCAGCAGCTTCGCATTGGTTCTCCCTATTTCCTCCTGTTTCATCCTGTGAAATCCATGCTAAGTGTTTCTACAAGAGAGCTCTTTTAAAAAACAAGTTTTTCTTAGGTTTCCTCAAAATACAATGGATTGCATCTAAGCCCAGGCTTTGCCCCTTCCATATCAGCATCACTGTCTTCACATTTATGTTTTCAGTGTACATTCTAGACTTGGAATTTGTATATATAACCAGCTTCCCATGTAATTCATATGGACTCAAAGCATATAAGAATTATTGACCTAAATGAGAAAGTTCCCAATGTATATAAGATCACATTAAGACACTGCTTATATCTGCAGTATTATCTTTCATCATGGGAGGTCACCTGGGTTACCCTCTACTTTGAAGGGATCATACATAGTTCTGGAAACATGGTCATCTAGGTCCTGTGAGGGTTTGATGTTTTTGAGTCACTCAAGGCTCTTAGTTGTTTATTAGCTGGTTAGAACTGGTTGTGGTGAAACATATCACTCATTAAAAAAAAATATTCTAGGCAAATATAGGAAATAGAAAATTTTTCTTTTGCAAACTATGACATAGTGGAGCTCAAAATCCCTTCCTTCCAAAACTGAACTGTCTAGTAGCCACTGACCACATGTGTGCTTGAAATGTGGCTGTTCTCAATTGAGATGTGCTGTACATACATCACACTTTGAAAACCTAAAATGAAACACAGGATATAAAATATCTCATTAAATGTTTTAAACAGTAACTCCAGGTGTCAAAATGAGAATATTTTAAGTGAATTGAGTTGAATAAAATATGTTATTGAAATTATTTTCAGCTGTGACTTTTTACTTTGGTAATGTAACTGCTGAAAATGTGAAGTTGCATTCCTGGCTTGCATCATATGCCTATCCAAAAGCAATGCTCTGATGTACATGCACTCCTAGGCATACATGCAATAGGACTCACATTTGACCAACCAAAAGCTTACCTTAACATGTTTACAGCAGCACTGTACTAAGTAGTAAAATACCTGAGCTGTGGTTTCTTGGTGTATCTATCATTTACAACAGCCAGAGTCACACAATCTATGTTTGTTGAATGAACGAGTGACTGGATAGCTGTTGGCAACCTCTCTCTGTGGATGGGGGAAGAGAGATAGACCTTAAAGTAGGGGGATTTTTATGCTATAGGAAAATACACTTCCAGAGGTAGGGGATAAATACTGAAAGCATAAATGGATTACCTTCCTTTCATGGCAGACAACACATTAAACGAACTCCCATTCCTTTTCTGTTCCAAATTGTTTCTCACTATAAACAATATCCTTGAATATATACTTTCACTGACTTGACCAGTGTCTCCTCATCATAAATTCCTGGGAACAAAGGAGAATGCACAGTTTATATGTTGGTACCTGTTTGCAATCAGAGGTGCCTTTAAGCTTAGAGCAGCTTCTGTAAAGCACACAGGCACTGACACTCCTGACCAGGGAAGGGAAGCCCTGGGCGGCTCTGTAATAGTGATTGCAGTGACACAGGGGGGCAGCAGCCCCGATTCCCTTCCCAACATTCACCTCCTCTGGCTGAGGGGTGAGAAGACCAGCCAGAAAATGCACAGTGGTTATATCTGAGAAAGTCCCAAGTTTCTGAACTGCCAATAAAATATTAACACCTATTGAGAAAGAGACTTTGCAAAATCTAAATGTAAGAATGAACATTACTTTAGAATATCTTTTCACAAAGTTGTATGAAACCTGCTCAGACTGAGATAAAAGAATGGGCTGGCCAGAGAAGAATTCCACAGGACTAGACAGTGTCCCACACTCCCATTCCCCTACCCCCACTGATCTCTGCTTTGCAGCCCAAGGGATGAACTAAACCCATTTGCCTATACACTTGCTTCTCATAGGAGCTTGCTTTTTGACTGCAGAGGAAATATATTACTTCATTTTGGCACCTTCCTTCTTCTGGAAAACTCCTCCAAACCTCGTGATGCTAGTTGGAGCTGTCATTCCCTGGATACAGGGATAGAGGTGTAACACAATGGTGATTGTGTCAGTAATGGATCTAAAGTACTACCAGGGCCAAGTAGAATGTTCCTCGAAATGTCCCTGTTGGAGCATAATAGAGTGGAGGGAGAGAATGCACATTAGATACAGAATAATGAGGAAACAAGCTGTGAAGGGAAGAGAGAGAGAAAGAAAGAGAGAAAGAGAAAAAGAGAGAGAGAGAGAGAGTCCTGAGTGCCAGGTTCCAGGTGTTCTTGAGTCTAGCTTTTCTTATGTTCATTCTACAGAATGGCATGCAACTTGCTTCATCTGTCAAAGATTCAGTGGTTTATAAAGTCCTATGTGAAATTGGCATCCCTAGCTCATTAATTGACCTCATTTAGTGCAACTTGCCTTCTTACTCACTACCCTGAAACACATTAGATTTCTGTTAGTTCCCCAAAATCACCAAACTGATGCCCACCTTAGGGTTTTTCCCTCTGCTTCTCTCTTAATGGCCACCTGGGCCTTGCATGGCTGCTGCTTCTTTTTGTTTGTTTGTTTTCAGAAGAGGGTCACTCCATAAAGACCACCCAATTTAAAATAGCCACCTTATCACTGTGTATCACATCACCTCTTTCAGATTGATTGCATTGCATTTATCAAAATCTGATAGTAGTTATTTGTATATTGGTCATTTTTCCATTGTGACCAGTAGCTCCATTAAGGTCATTCCTGACAAAGGGTGAACATTAAACGGATACTTATTGAATGGGAGAGAACAATAATAATGCCACCCAAAATTTACTTTGGCTTACGTGTCAGACACTGTTCTAGGCACTTTATGGAGTAATGAATAAAATATTTGCAATAGCCATATATGAGATTAACGTTTCAATTATCTCCACTTTACAGGTGATGAAATTGCACTACAGAGATGTTGAAACCCTCAAAGAACAATCTTTGAGCATAATAAGCACTTCTGAATATTTTAACACTTTATATGTTGATCAATAGAGAGGAGCATATGTGAATAAATAGGAGGAGGAAAAGGGAGGAATAGCCAGGGCATGCCTATTGCTCAGAATATTCAAAAACAAACAAACAAAGAGACAAAGAAAGAATTGGAAGAGAATACATTAGTTTGCAAGAGCTGCCATCATAAACTACCACAGTCGAGGCAACAACCAGAATTTATTTTCTCACAGTTCTGGAGTGTAGAAATCCAAGATTGGGTGTTGTTGGTACGTTTGGAATCTCCTGAGGTCTCTCTTTTTGGGCCCTTCTGGCTGTGTCCTCATGTGGTCGTCTTTCACCCTGTGTGGTCTGTGTCCTAATCTCTTCATAGAACCCCAATCATTTGGGTTAGAGCCCACCCGGATGACCTCATTTTATCTTAATTATTTCTTTAGAGGCCCTGCCTCCAAATATAGTCACATTCTGAGTCATCGAGGGTTAGGACTTCAACATATAAAATCTGAGGGGATACAATTTAGTCTCTAACAGGGGAAATCAGTAATGTGTAAAAATGAATAAAGATACATGGAGAGAAAAAGCTGGAGTGTAAAGCATTAAAGAAATTCTTACATAGTTAGAACATATTAATGTAGGAAACAAATGTTAAAAAGGATCCAGCAAAAACAAAAAACAAAAAAAAAAAAAACAATACAATTAAATAAATCCATGCCCTTAGTACATAAATTATTTTATAAAGTTGAATAATTATACAAAGATATACAATAGAATACATAAAATATTAACAGAAATGAAGAGGCAGATGAGGGACAAAGATATAAAAATGGATAAAAAGGAAAGGAATGAAAAAGAAAAAAATAGTAAGCCCATTCTACAATACACTGGTTTATGCTGGGTTTTGTATTTGTTGTGTGCTGGAAGATGACCTGTCATTTCGTGAGGCTGAAGAGTAGAGCAGCTGATTGCCATGACTCAAGACTTTACTGATTTGAAATATTAAAGAAGGCAATGCTGATATTGGAAATATGGAGATAGAGTCAAGAATAGTTTTCTATATGACAGTACTGATCTGTGTCATAAGAGAAAGCATATCAGCAGCATTTTTATAAAGCTTCATGGGGCTTTAAAAAGCAAAGAAAGTGAGATTGGGTTAGCTGGAATCTGAAAGCAGGTTTAACAGGAGAGACTGTTCTGTAACTCTCACCAAGGGAGTTTAATTTCAACAGTGCTAATCTTCCCATGGTGGCATAAGTTTAAATTTTGTGCCTCTAAGGAAAGATTTCCAAAGTAATTCCTGTTGAACTTGGCCACCAGAAATCCTTAAGTTTATGCACTACCCAGGTACCCCACGTGCCTCTCTGAGGGCGGCTGTAGCTTCATCTCTACTCACTGAAAGCTTATCATTTGATATTTCTCTCTTCCAAAATGATTAAATAAAGTTACTAGTGTTTCATGAAACTTCTGGCATAGAATTGTAAGGGTAAATTATTCTTTATTTATTCTTATTTTAATGTAATTTTGACTTCCTATTCTCTGGCTTTTGGTATTGCAAATTAATATAATGCTTTCATATATAATACCAGGTTTTATTTATTTTAGCTCTATTGAAATATATCTAACCATTTTTAATTTAATATTTTTCCCATAATTATAAGTATTTTCCTTTTCTGGCTATGTAGATAAAAACAGTGTATCACCAAATAGTCCTTGAATAAAATAATAATATTTTACTACATAATCTTTTTATTTATTTTAAAATGAGGCTAAATTGTTTCAGTCCCAGTTTAGGCAGGATTTTGGAATGTCATCTATTTATTGCACATACCAGTGTTTATTTAGAGTACTTGAATCACCTGCATCAGGATCGCTTGAAGTGCTCTGAAAAATAAAGATTTCAGGGACCCATCTCTATCTACTGAAACAACATCACAGGCGATGCTAATGCTTATTAAATTTTGAGAACAACTGGTACATACTTTAAATACAAGAACCAAAACTGAGCCTAAATAGATCACCCTTCTCAGCTATCAAAGAGAAATTTCATTTATTGGGTTGGTCAAAAAGTTTGTTTTTTTCCATAAGATGGCTCTAGTAGCACTTAGTTATCTTTAACTTTATTCAAAACAATTTTGTTAGATTGTATTACAACAGCTGTCATATCAGTGTGAATTTTTTTTAATTTTTATCAAAATTGGTGAATTTTTGTGTAGCCATTTACTACTAAAGATAGAGGAAATACACAACATTTTGGGCATATTATGTTTTATTATTTCAAGAAAGATTAAAAATGCAACTGAAACACACACAAAAAATTTGTGCAGTGTATGGAAAAGGTGCTGTGACTGATCTAATGTGTCAAATGTGGTTTGTAAAGTTTCGTGCTAAAGATTTCTTGCTGGATGATGCTCCATGGTCGGGTGGACCAGTTGAAGTTGACAGCAATCAAATTGAGACATTAATTGGGAACAATCAATGGTCTACCACATGGGAGATAGCTGATAAACTCAAAATATCCAAATCAATAGTTACTGATTTGAAATGAAAAATGTGTCTTTTATTTTACAGGAAAAACTAAATGGACTTTTTGACCAACTCAATATCCAACAAATTATTTTGGTCTCTAAAATTTCCTTGAAATGATTTGCAACTTTATCTTCTTTTCTCATGATCATGTGAAAAGGTTTGTTTTTCTTTTTTGGCTTTCGAGACTTTGCTATAACATGGTAATGTCAATTTAATGCACCCAACATACATTACACAGACAAGTAGAAGCCAAAAAGCACTTCATGTCTGACTGTGGGCTTGACTGAAGCGGAGGCTGATTTGTGCACCTGAGTATACTAGATGGGAGGACCCTGGCCCTTTGCAGAAAACCTGCTCGATCGCATGGGTCCAAAGTCCACATAAATTTGTTCCCCTTTCAAAAGTTGATGATGCTGGGGAAATATAATTAAAACCACATTCTCCCCATCCAGACTCTTATCCACAAAAATAGTAGAGAAAAATTTTACTTATTTATTTATTAGATTTTATTCATTATTTTTAGAGAAAAGGTCAGGGGGTAGGAAGAAAAGGAGAGAAACATCCATGTATGATTGCCTTTCACCTGCCTCCAGCTACGACCTGGCTGCAGACCTGGCTTGCAACCTGGTTATGTGCCCTGGCTGGGAATTGAACCACTGACCTTTGGGTTCACAGGCCAGTGTTTATCCACTGAGCTACCAGCCTTTTTTATTGTTATTTTATTTTTACTTTACTTTTACTTTGAATAATTGTTAACCAGAATATAATGCCAATAAGGGGAAAGCACTGAGAGACTTCAAAAAAACAGAGGAATTTCACTCTCTTTTATAGCTATGCAGACACACTCTATTCTGTATGTTTTCAAGATAAACAATAACTAGTCCTCAAGTAGCAGTGTTTGACAGCATTGTTCCTTGGTTACACATAGTCCATCCTAATTTAAATAGGTAATTGGCATGATCTTCTGTGTTAGTTAATTAGCTTTACCTAGAGGAAAAACAAATTTCATATCTTCATGTCAGAAGGTTGTTCGGTGGGGGAAGGCAGGTTCCCCATTCCTCTCTGTATATGGCTGGCCCTTCGCTGGAGTCTGCCAACTAGCTAGCCTTGAAGCTCATCTTATCCCAGAGCCCAGGAACACTGAGCAAGAGACAACCAACATAGCCACCCTGAAGGACCCGCAGGTGTTGCCTTTGGGTAGACGGTCTCTTTGTTCTAAGGTACATACAGCCTCCTTTGTTCTAATGGGTATATAAACCTGCCCCTGCTGTAAGCTAGTGCTCTCCTGCTGTCCAGGGTGGGAATCTTGCTTTGGCCTGCTAACTGACCTCAAGGAGTCACCTGGCCTCCCGATCCTTAGCCTACTGTCGCTTAAAATAAAGCATGCCAAATCTCCAGGAGGCTCTGAGCAGGTTTTTCTTTGTCACCAGGCCAGAGACAGTCTCTCTGAAATCAGAACTTGCAGGTCTGCTCAGCCAGCATCCCCTCAGATCTAACAGAGATAGTCTTGCAACTTGGAGCAAAATGTCCACTGAAATCAGACCTCCTCCTCCCTGGCAGAAACTGGAGACAGGAGCACAATATCCTTCCATATTCGATGTTTCCATCTCTTACAGATGGTTCCTGAGTCCTAGAGAAAAGCATTCCTGGATCCTGAAGATAATGAAAGGCCAACCTAGTTTTCAAAAGTATGTGTATATATACATACATATACACACGCACACACACACACATATGCATGCTATATATGTATACATATATACACACATACATATGCATGCTATATATGTATACACATACACACATACATATATTCATACTTGTGTGTATATATACATATATGTGTGTATGTGTGTGTGTATATATATATATATATACATACATGTATGTATAAATATGTATGTATGTGTGTGTTTCCAAGCAAGTGGTAAATGCTCTAAAGAAAAGAGAGGAGAGAACAATCTCTTTGTCCATTTTTAATAGGAAGAATTACTATTTTTAATTGTGTTTCTTTTTACAACAACAATCACTCTTAAGTGGGAATTCTTTAAAGTACTGATGGAACTGAGGCACCATCAGAAAAAGGCTATTTGGTTGTCTTTGCACATGTATCAGTATCTTTAATATATACAAATTTTATTCCTCGTTTCCCCTCTGATCAAGGGTCTACATTTATAGGACAAGTGAGTATGATTATCAACAGTCACCAGTTTGCAGTGATACACTTAGCACTCTGGGGCACAATTAAATTTATGAACTTGCTTCCTAATTCTGTCATATGACCATGGAAATAGAAGTACACATTACTGATGTGGAATTATACATAGAAATGCACATTACTAATGTTCATTTAGTTCTTGACTTTTCTTCACCAGTTTTGAACTTAATTAAACTGAACCAAGGAATTTTCATTTAATGAATGTGTATTCAGTGTTGAGAGCCACAGATGTCTGCTTGGAGATTCTGTTCAAAAAGGAACATGTACTCAAAGGGTATTCAATAAATATGAACATAGCCAGGGCCCCCTGAACTCTATTTTTTGGGTTATGCTTGAATTGTTTGCCTTCTAAAAAAGCGAGTTACTGGTATAATTGTCATTCCCAGTGTATTCCTTTGGCTTTCTGCACATCACTTTCTTGCTCCACTCCAATTTCTATCTCCTGAAAAAAAAAAGGAGCAGTATGAACTGGTTGAGGCCAGAGGAGAATGTTCCTGATTAGCAAGTGGCAGTGGGATAAGAAGGGGCCCATTTGAATCAAGATGTTTACTCTTAAAGGGTTGGTTCTCAAGGAGTTGAAGAGATAGTTCTTGGGCTTCAGTCAAAGCAAAGAATAACACAGCTGCCCTCAGCAAGGGGGAATTCCAGCATAATGGATTGGCAATGGAAACAGTTTAAACCAATATAAATATAATAGCCACCCACTGAGAGGCAATTTACACGCACCAGGCCAACATTGCAGTTGTGTGCTTGGCCAGTGCAATACACACAGGAGTAGTTTATGGTCTGAATACAAGGCAACTGTGGTGGTGTTGGGGGGAGAGAATGGAGAGTAGGGGGAGTAGATTAATCCAAATGACAGACTAAACCACAGACTCCTGCTTCAGGGGCACGTCTGCTTTTTGTGCCACATAAGGAATGACATCTTTCCTGGCTCCTTCTTTGAGGAGTATTTTTTTTTTTTAATGTCAAGCTGGCCTTGAGTTCAGTTCTGGTGTGGCCCTATATGGCTGAATGGCTCAGTATCTTTTACTTCCCCTTCCAGCTTCAATGAAAATAAGGGGTTAAATTAGAGCTGGTCCAGAAGAGTGACAGGACCTGGTCCAGAGCCAGGCTCTCTGGGTAGGGTTTCAAGCATGTCTCATGATGCCTGGGTAAGTTTCTTAACCTCTCTAAGCCTTACTTGGATTGTCCATAATGTGGGGATAATAACAATACCTGCCCCTTACACTCCGTATGAGTATTACAGGAGAGATCCATGTAAAAGTACTTTGTTCATTCCAAGCCCAGGAGGTGGGCTCCATAGGGTTAGCCTTCAGCATCAGAGACTCCTGGGTTCTCTTTCTACTCCTAAGGGCTGTGGTTTTTATAATGGCTTATCATTTTAATTCGTAGTCAAGTTTTACTATCTAAGGGAAATTTGCTTTGAGAAATCTACTTGGTGATTATATTTTCTGACCTGATATTTCTGGAAAGACAATGTATTTTTATACTTTTCGTTCTATACCCACTATGCACTGATTCCGTAAAGCTCCCCCTTCCCCATCATGAATTCCATCAAACTTGCTAACTTGAAGACGCCTCTGGATTTCAACAGCTGCCTGGATTTCAACAGAACAACTGCAACCATGTTCTGCTTGTGAGTGAGGGTGTACATTTTTTAAAAGTTGAAAAATGTTCACCGGGGCCAGTCTGTGGGTGAATCTATATGAACTGGGAGCTGGAAAAAAATGTATCTCATTAAATCTAAGAATTACTTTACTAAATCTACTTCTCAGTCAGTGAACAATTAAAGAAAAATGAGTATAAAGAATTTTAGCCCTGGCTGATGGCTCAATGGATAAGGCGCCGGCCTTTGAACCCAAAGATCACTGATTCGATTCCCCAGCCAGGACGCATAGCCAGGTTGCAAATCAGGTCTCCAGCCAGGTCCATAGCTGGAGGCAGGTGAAAGGCAACCATACATGGATGTCTCTCTCCCTCTCTGCCTCTCTGCCTCTCTTCCTTCCCCTCTCTTTAAAAATAATAAATAAAATCTTTTAAAAAATAAAGAATTTTATAGCCATCATCAGTTTCATAGCGGACCAAGGAAAGTGAGAAGGTGGACACAGGAAACTTGATCTCATACATCTAAGAGAACATCAACATGATTTATGTTTTACTTCTTAGAATGAAATGAGACAGAGATGCATTACTATCTGTAGCATAGGACATGCTCTAAAACTAAAAAGGGTATAGATTTTTAAAAAAGATGTAGACTCCCCATGCATTCCAGAAAATGAAGAAAAAGTTCATTTCATTTAATTAGCATGAAAAATAAGTTTAAAACAAACTTTAATAAACATTATTATATTCAAAATAAAATATTACAAACACAAAATCCCTACAGCATGTACTTCTAGTGTCTCCTTAATACAGATTTTCATTTTTGTAAACAAACTAAGGTGAGGTTGAGCTTAGTGCAGGGCAGTTTCTTAAAAAAGTAATTTTGGGTGTGATATTAGCCTTTTAGTAACTAGACCATAAATAATGTTATTCATTTACCTGTGTTACTGAAACATTTTTGTGGCAGCTAATGAGTACCTCAGAACAAGATCATCTTCAACACCTTTTTGGAGAGAGTGGCCGATTAATTTCAAATAAACTTCCTCCATGTCATTTATTCTCTGTTTGCATGGACATTGCATGCAACTAGGAAGAAAATTGTAATGCATTTAAATATCACCTTTACTGGTGTGAATTAATTTTTAGTTAATGAGAATTTGCTACTAAAGAGCATTTTTCATTCTGTGAGTGGTAATAACTGTCTGTTATTAAGGGGGTAGCTCCTCATCCATCTGTACATAATGTAGCTCCTATTTTTAGAAATGAGAACATGGGAAAAATGTTCCAATGCCACATACTACTCATGCAGATATTTTATTTAAAACTTATAAAATCCAAAGACACCCTATGTATATTTATGTATATGTGTTATAGGTATTCATTTCATGGCTGTTTATATAAAGTGTTTCTTGGTAAAACTCAGTTAAGCCCCTGGAAGCATCAGGGAAACAAGTCACCTTTTTGGCCCAAAGAATCTCAGAAGCACAGTAAAGTTCTTTGTTTGTAAATCCTAGCGCGATTCCCCACAAGGCTCACATCCGCATTTGTGGGAGAGACACTGGACTAAATTTTTATTTCAGCACCATGATCAGAGAAAGAATTCTTCTCTGAAGATATGTGTGTGTATGTGGGGAGTGGAGGAAGGGCGGAATGATAAAGCCTGAAAGTTAGAGCTCTTTGCCCTGTAAAAACAATGGGCTGTTGCAGTCAAAAACCTCTCCATAGAGGAGCTTTTGCTTCCATTTGCTTTTATAATCTGAAAGCACCCCTTAACTATATTTAATTCAGTCACATTATGTGAAAATGTTTCTAGGATATAATTGAACAGTAAATTACTTTCAAGTGATTCAGTTGAGAAGATTATAACCTTCCTAAACATTTGTAATATTTTGGAAAACTGAGCCACTAAAATAAAGTCTTGGTTACAAAAGAGACCCTTAAGTGGCCAAATTATTAATTACAATAACACCATCACTAATTTGGAGAGCATATGAGTAGATTCACTTGTAGTTTTAGCTCCTTCAGATAAATTTTGGCCTAATTAAAAACATTTTTTTTTTTTTTTAATTTTCCACATTAACTTCGAAATTTCATGCTCTCTTACTTATGGAGATATTTTTTAGGTTAAGAATCTGTAAAGCACTACTAGTCCTATATCAATACATATAAAAATCTAGGTATGGGCACTCTTTCATGCATTGTTACTCAGAATCTTCTTGTAGACATTTAGAGAAAAGTATAATCTTTATTTTAAAGCCAGAGTTATCTAAGCTACAGAATAAAGAGGTTAAAAGTGGTCCAGATGTGACATGACTACACTACCATCATTTTGGTAACTGACAAATGATTGGCAGCAACTTGACAATTACATGATTTCCCTAATGTGTTGATAAGGGGTAATTTTGAATAAAAAAAGACTTTCTGGGTTTCTAATAACTGCATGATAGAGCTGATAAAAAACCTTGTTACTGCAACTTTTATTGAAAGAAAATTTACAAAATACTGGGATAAGGAATCATTGTCTTGGGTGTTTTAAATCATTTTATATTTATTTCTTTTACTCTTCATGTTTTACAAACTACTCTTTAATTTAAAAATAATCTTAGTACAAAAAGTCCAATTAAAAATGTGAGATGATCAAAAATTTTTCAAAGGAGAATAAAAACCAAGTAGATGTCAATAGGCCTTTGGTATAAGTTAATTGCTACAGCTGGGCACTCAAAATGATTCTAAGTATTTTTTCTAGCAGAAAAGGCAAGAAGATAAATACATTGGTTTACACATTTTTTCCTTGTCTGATAAAAGAAAATAAACACATTCCTCTGTAGAAACAAACTTTTTCCCAGGACCAAATTTTAGGATAAATTTAATATGTGATTCCTTATGTAAGTGGTTCTGAATAACCACTTATAATAAATAGACAATGTGAGCAAGAAACAAAAATATTGTTCAAATGGACAGTTCTGGTATTGATTCACTTTACAAGCTGAGAACATAACATTAAATTATACTCAAGTGAAGGCCTTTCTGCAGGGAATAAGAGGAAATGGCCAAGGTATTCTACCTTCTGATGATTAAAATTGATGGTGAGGATAGCACCTGGAGAACAGAAGGAATAGTTAACATGCCCATTATGCTGTCCCCAGCATTTTATGCCTTACAAGAGAACTTTTGCTCTGTGTTGGGTGGCAGTTAACTCATGACTGAATTATCACAGGTTCCTGCAGTGCAGGTAGTCTATTTTGTGTGCTAAAGTGAAAAACTTATGTAGTTAGAAGAAAAAGAGGTTCCCAAATTGAGAAAGTTTAAGAGCAAAACTTACATTCTTGCTCAGACAGTGGGTCAACTTGATTATCTTCAGTTATGGGAACAGGGTTACCTAAAAGTGGTGCCAATCTTTTTCAGAAAATGTTTTATCTTGTAAAGCATTTCCAAGAATAATTGGCCAAACCCTCTGTGTTCAGTGCTACAGTGCAAAGACAAGGTGACTTCAGGATGAAGCATATTTATGGCAAAGACTTTCTAGTCTTTGGGTGGTAAAAAGTCTTTTCATGGTCCTTGCGTGATGTCAGATGTGAAATAAATTATTCACACAAATGATGGAGACATGAAACTAACTTTGCATTTTATCCTACTGACACTGAGCATTGAAGTATAGTAGACAAATAGACAACATTTTGGAAGTTGGAGCAACTTTGAACCCTGACTCTGTCTCTACCTTCTTTTCTGATTGTATGCAGTTTCATCTCTCTAAACTTTAGCTTTTTTTTTAAAGGAAAAATGTACTCAGATGTGGGTTGAAATTTAAAGTGAAAAATATGTTCAGAGATAACCCATAGTCAACAGTATTATTTTACAATCCCTCGTCTTATTTGCAAGTACTGATAACTTGCTTCTAAAGACCGAGACAATAAGGCTGAGAAAACCAAACATCAGCACAGCTGGTTACACAGTTTGCCTTTGAACTTGACCACTTCCCCTCCCCACTCTATCATTTCAAAGCATTAGTTGTATACTGGAAATAGTCATACAAATGTCTGAGTCTTTTTTAAAATTTATTTAATTCATGTGGTACATGCTAAATCACATACCAGTGTTTCTCAAAGTTTGGGTCCTAAATTAACTACCTCAGAAGCACTGAGGGTGTTCATCACATACCTTGTCACCAACTCAGACAGATTGATTTTGAGTCTCTGGTCCTCAGGAATCTGAATCCTTAAATAAGTGCCCAGAGCTTGAGAATATCTGTAGTTAGCTACGAAATATCTTACTTGCAACTCCAGGGAGTAAACTCTATAGGGCACCACCATTAATAGTCCTAATCTCCTAACCAACCATTATCATAACAACCCACAGCCTATAGTAGTGGGGAACATTATCAGGAGACAGAATTATGCCTGCAGATGTCATCTTTAAACTCAATGTGGAAGATGGTGTTTTCCTAACATTTCATACTAATATATTCCATCTACATATACTTATACCATATGATATTGACATTCTTCCCTCAAGGGATGGGATCTCTGTGCATTTCCCCCTGAATCAGTTACTATGGCATAAAGGATGCTACATGACTTCTAAGGCTATATCATAAGAGGTAACACTGTTTCCACTTCTTCCTTTTGGGATGCCTGCTGTTAGACCTTTGCCAACCTGCTGCATGGAAAGCCATCTATAGTTGTTCTGACCATAGCCCCAGGCTTCAATTGTCCACACTCCCTCCACAGTCTTCAAGCCAACCCATCTTGTTAAGTGAAGTAGAGTGTGTGAAAAAATTAATTCCAGCTTTGTGAGCAAAATAAGCATTGTTATTGTTTTAAGCCACTGCTAAGTTTGTGTGTAGTTTGTTATGCGTCAATAGATAAAAAGAATACCCAAATTGTAGGTGGTTGTTCTTATGAGTCCCAACTGGTGATATTTCTTCATTTTGTGCACTTGTGGTATATTTAGGTCTGTCTATAGTCAATTCATTCAATTAGTATGTGAAATTTCTACTGTAAGTTTGGGATTTTATCAAGGCTGAATTTGGGTAAATGATATTGTATAGTTCCTCTACGTACAATCAAATAGGAAGCTGACTGTGTATTCCACTCATAGAAGAAAACTGTTAAACTGTGTAAAATAAATGGGAGAGTGGGATTGAATCTCATTGGTTAAGTATTAGGTAACTATATGGAAGAGCTTTAAAAGGTAGTATGTAAGTAGATGAGAGAAAAACGCAAAATAAGTTGGTGAGAACCAGTTTGCCCAAATGAAGCTGAACCTAGGTGCATCTGAAAGTCTCTCTTTTTAAGCCTCTCCAAAATGGCAAAGCATTATTCTAAGGCCTGGTGATATCTACACTGGGTCTGATATTCCCTGCCTTTAGGATCTCACATTCCAGTGGAGGAGACAATAGGCACATGTGCACATATTTTTAGAATAGTTTGTGTTTAAGGAATTCAAAATATAGTGAAGATAAGGAAGAAAAGTTTATGCCAACAATGCAAATTAGGATCACAAAGTTTGGATGAGATTTAACAAGAAGATATTTTGTGATGAGGAAAAAACACATGTTTGAAGATAGTCCCAACTCAATGAATGGAGGAAAAGCTAAAGATGTAAGTCTTGCTTAAGAAACACTTATTTTCTTTATGTTTTAGAATGGGTTGGTCAATTTATAGAAGATACGGTTGGAAGAAGAGGTCGAGGTCTTTACTGATTTAAACAAATTGGCTGCTTTTTTTTTTTTTTTAATTGGGAACATAAAGGTTTTAGAGGATAGGGAAAGTAGATAAAATTTGTTTTAATGATAATATTCAAACTAGTATCAAAAAGTATAAATTAGAGAGTTTAGGGTCAGGATAACCTGCTAAGAAACTCTTTCAATAGTTAAGTCAATAGAAGCCTAAATTAGATAACTGGACAGTAAAAGGATGAAAAAAAATTAAATAGTGGCTAGAAGGGGAGTGCAAAGACTAAAATAGACACAAAAGATACTAAGAAGGTAGATTTGATGGGGTCTGATGACTGATGATCACTCAGAGTTCACTTTGTGGGAAGAAAGGGAATGGAAGGATGATAATGACATTGTGAACCAAAAATAGCTGTTGGCTGAATGTCCTTGTTTGTTTGTGTATGTGGGTGAGTAGGCTGTGTGTTTATCTCCCTGATCAGCTTGTGAGATGCTTGAAGACAGCATCCCTCACTGCTTAGTATCATACAAGATGCTCAGTAAATAATTGATGAGTTTAATTTGAAATGATGAAGAAGGGGAAGGAAGAATGAATGATCCTAACACTTATGAAAAGACAGAAATGTACTGGAAGCTTTACTTGCTAGTGGTTTTACATATATATTAGAGATAAACTTTCAAAGAATGCCATGTAATTAAGAATAATTATCCCTACTTTGTAGGTGATGAAACTAAAGTGCAAGATAAGCTACATAGAATAATATGTCTATAAGTAGGTAGTAATTAATGGACAGAGCTGGAAATGGCATCCCTATGTATCTGACTACATAGATTCTGTGTTTTCTCCCCCAGCATTAAGGCCTTTTTGGAAAATGATCCATCTCTGGTCATGTTCCAATTCCATTCCCTGCAGGCCTGTGCACACAGAAATTGAATGTTAAAGATTAAGAGTGACTTGTATTTAACATCATTACTGTCTCTTTGATCATTAAGTTACCTGCAGTGTTCCCTTTTGGTAGGTGGCACTGAGGCAGATAGAGATAGTGTAGATTACAAATAGCTTCCACATTCTTTTATTCTCAACAAATTCTGTAAAAGATTTCACTACCCCCCTGAGCTTTGTTGCACAACATACCAAATACTACAACATATATTAACCTAATATTTGCAAAAGTCAGTACTTCTTAAGAGAATATGCTACTTAGTAAAGTAGATGAGCTAAACTTCCAGTCAAGATGGAAGCACAGGTAAACATGGCTTGTCTCTTTGCACAATCACATCAAAATTACAACTAAAATATAGAACAACCATCCTGCATAACCATCAGAAATTGTGTTGAATGGGAGTTTGACAACTACGGGATTAAAGAAACCACATCTATCCAGACTGGTAGGAGCAGAGATGCAGAAAGGGCTGGTACCACATCCATGTGTGGTGAACAAAAATTCAGGAGGGATATTTCAGGAGTGAGGAA
Organism: Noctilio leporinus; assembly: GCA_004026585.1. Taxonomy (NCBI): domain Eukaryota; kingdom Metazoa; phylum Chordata; class Mammalia; order Chiroptera; family Noctilionidae; genus Noctilio; species Noctilio leporinus. The sequence continues at coordinate 114,137 of PVIW01001091.1, read as the reverse complement.
TCTCAGACCCATACCAGGGCCACCAGCCCAGAGTTCCAGTGCTAAAAAATAAGTCCCTACACCTTCTGGCTGCAAAAACCTGCAGGGATTGATTTGATGGAAGAAACTTCTAGTGTCCCAAGCAGTTCCCCTTAAAGAACCTACACATGGACTCACTCAGACTCACTCCCTCTGAGCTCCAGCATTGAGGGAGTAGTTTGAAAGGCATCACTGGCATACAGAGAGGAACTGAAGTGTCTAACATCAAGGTAAGAGCTGGGGGACATCTTTCTCTAAGACAGAAGGTGAGCAGAGGCCATTTTCCTTTCTCTGAACTGCCCCTCTGCCACACACACGGGCGCGCACACACACACACACACACACACACACACACACACACACAGAGCTACAGAGCTCTACAGGCTGGTGCCACATCTGAAACTCAATTCCATCAACCTGGATAACACTGTTTACCCCAACCCAGAGATACCCAGGGATTCCATCCTGCCAAAATTATGGGCCTACCCAAGCTGCTTTTTCATATGAATGGCTGGTCTTGACTCATGCTTCATAACTTCCTAAATCCTATCAAATAAACAATAGCTGGCCTAAGTGACACTTCAGACCCTGTACCTCTTGCTAAATTGCCCTAGCAGCCAGCCTAGATTCACTGCTTAGCTTAACCTGGGAATCTCTAAACTCAGTACAAGTAGCAGACATCTCAGATTGCTTTATAGCTCAAGCAGAGTGGCCCCAGGGAAAATACAGGTAGGTGTTGACCTTGGCCTGTACCAACTGGGAATCTCCAGAGCCTATGGATCCAGTACACAAATATAGACTACAACCCTGCCCCTGCACAGCTGATCCTTCATGGAGAGTGGAGGTTAGTGGTCAGTGGTCACATCAGTCTTTGCAGCTGACTGGCCTGGATAAATTCCTCTCATTAACCTGCTAATAGCAATTAAGGCTCAACTAGAAGAGGAAGGTGCACTCAGCTCACCTTGAATACTCAGTTTGGGTGATAGAGGAGGCTGTGCCACTGGATCCTATAGGACATCTACTATAATAGGCCATGGTATCAACACAGGAAGTCATAGCATCTCTACCTAAAACAGAAACAAACACAGGAAAATGGCCAAAATGAGGAGACAAAGAAAAATGGCCCAAATAAAAGAACAGATCAAAACTCCAGAAAGACAACTCAACAAAATGGAGATAAGCAATCTTATATTCAGAATTCAAAACACTGATTATAAGGATGCTCAAGGAACTTAATGAGGACCTCAACAACATAAAAAAAATCCAGTCAGAAACAAATAATACACTAATTGAAATAAATAACAATTATCAGGGAAACAACAGTAGAGTGAATAAAGCCAAGATTCAGATTAATTATTTGGAACATAAGGAAGAAAAAAATAACCAATCAGAATAACAACAAGAAAAAAAAATAAAAACAAAAAATGAGGATAACATAAGCAGCCTCTGAGACAACTTCAAGTGTCCCAATATTCACATCATAGAGGTGCCAGAAAGAGAAGAACAAGAATAAGAAATCAGAAATCTATGTGAAAAGCTAATAAAAAGAAAACTTTCCTAAGTTGGTGAAAGAAATAGACATTCAAGTATAGGAGGCACAGAGAGTTTCAAACAAGGTGGATGCAAAGGGACCCACTCCAAGACACACCATAATTAAAACGCCAAAGGTTAAAGATAAAGAGAAAATCTTAAAAGCAGCAAGAGAAAAGCAGCTAATTCCCTACAAGGAAGTTTCCATAAGACTGTCAGCTGATTTCTTAAAAGAAAATTTCCAGGCTAGAAGTGATTGGCAAGAAATATTCAAAGTCATGAAAAGCAGGGACCTACAGTCAAGATTGCTCTACCCAGCAAAGATATCATTTAGAATCTAAGAGCAGTTAAAGAGCTTCCCAGACAAGAAAAAACTAAAGGAATTCATCACCACAAAACCATTATTATATGAAATGTTAAAGGAACTTATTTAAGAAAAAGAAGATAAAAATTATGAACAATAAAATGGCAACAAATCCATGTCTATTAGCAATTGAATCTAAAAAAGAAATAAGCAAACAAGAACAGAGACAAAATTAAGGATAGGGAGAGCATTTTGATTGTTGCCAGACTGGAGGGCAATATGGGGGAATGGTTGAATAGGTGAGGGTATTAAGAAGTACAAACAGATAGTTACAGAATAGTCATGGGATGTAAAGTACAGCATAGAAAATGGAGTAGCCAACAATCTTATACACATGACCCATGGACATGGTGTGGGGGTTGCCTGAGGGAAAGTTGAATGCTGGGTGGAGGAGGGAAAAGGGAGAGAAATTGGGACAACTGTAATAGCATAATCAATAAATATAATTAAAAAAATTAAAATCCAATTAGATGAGCATTCTACACAATGAAGAAGTACAATTGTATTTGCTTGAATTTATGCAAAAAAGAAAAATAAAACACTAAAAATATGTGGCTTGGGTTGCTTAGAATTAGAAAGATCTCTGTTCTGTCATAATGTGCATACCTCCAAATATGCTAGTTACATATTTTGTGGACAGACAATTGGAAGAAAGGGTTAGAAGGAAGTAGGAAAAACAAAACAAAATTGAAATAGAACACCAAAGTGTAGTGCTACTCATTGTAGAAGATAGTACTACAGTTGCTCGCTTCCAAAAGACTTTTGATGGGTTTTCACATGTAGATTTTGTACAAAACAGTGCATGGTTCTGGCATGTTTCTGTGTCCTGGTCTAATGGGAGCTATTATTTTTATAGTTTTCTCAGATCCAAAAAATTACAGGGGGCATTACAGACTGACTATTCATTTGTTTAGTTAAAGTGTAAGTGTGCCTGGTAGGTGTAGACATCAGCATATTCTAAATAGACATAGAATCCCAGATACGTAACATCTTATGGGTAAAACCAGACAAACTGTGTGCTAGGAAATGGGGCATAACAATTCAATATTGCTGTCTAATATTTGTCTTTAAACTTCTCTATTGAAGTTTATGTAATGTATAATAATGTATATATATTGTTCTTTATATATACTTCTTTTCACTCTGAAAGTCCCAAATTTTTCTCACTAACCTATAAAATTTACCTTATTTAAGGATGGATTTATATGGGTCTATGGAAAATATTATCATTTTTTAAATAAAAATGATCAGATTACCATAATTAGAATATAGCATAAAAATATTACTTCAAAAATATATATTGAGTACATGAACATTTAGAGATGGCTCAGTGTTATGTAGTAAGCTATTATGTTTATAGTGTTACACAACTTTCGTAATTTTCAAGTTTGATACTTTAGACTTAAGAGGTACTAGCACTTATTTTGTTCTCATTATTTTTAGGAAGTGACAACAAATACATAGAGCTATTTAAAGCCTTAAGAAGAAGGAAGGCCTATAAATAGTTAATGCTTTTTTTTTTTTATGGAAAATGTTGTTCTTGGTTTGAACCATCAAGCTATTGATTGCTATTTATTATCTGGGGAAAATCTGGTATTTTATTAGCATTTGTTTGGTAATATATAACTTGACCAACATAATAACTATGATTTGTTGCACTCTATATATGTTGTAGGAAATTTTCATCGGATTTCCTCACAATTACCCTCTAGAGGCAGCAGATGGGGAGAAAACTGACACCAAAAGAGGTTCCATTATTTAGCCTGAGGTCACATGCATACATACAAGCATCTGAATTGCAATGAAAGTTCCATCATTCTAGGTCACATGACACAGTGTCAGAATATTTTTTGTAAATATATAAATGCTTGGTCTTTCTACAAGTTAATGCAATCTGTTGGCTTTAAGTCTATAATGATTTTTTTAGGAGGCTGGTGCTTCATAACACTTTTTATGGTGTGTTTTCTTGTTTCAGGAATTTTAATTACAGATCACATTACTTTTGAATACAAAGTGGATTTACATAAAAGGAAGTATAAACCAAGTCACTCTATCTTTTTGCAATGACATAAAGTTTGTCATTTATCCAAGCACTATATTTTACTACTTTGGGAAATATTAAAATTCTGAAGGGGATATTTTAATTGACTTTGGAGTGCATAAGAAAAATAGTGCCTCATGCAAAACCTAAAATCTACATAAGTGAAATTTAATTACTAGTTACTAAAGAATGGAAGTTGATAGTGTTGGTAGCCTCCCAGTTTTACTAGATTTAGTTATTTAGAGGATTTTAGGTCTTTCTTTTTTAGATTTTGTTTATTACTTTTAGAGAGAAGGGAAGAGAGAAAGGCAGAGAGGGAGAGAGACATCAATGTATGGTTGCCTATCACCTGCCTCCAGCTATGGACCTGGCTGGAGACCTGGCTTGCAACCTGGTTATGTGACCTGGCTGGGAATCGAACCAGTGACCTTTTAGTTCACAGGCCAGCAGTGCTTTATCTGTTGTGCCACCAGCTAGGACATCTTCTTCTTCTTCTTTTTTAACAAAAGTATATGAAGACATTTAATACTCCAGGAAAGTAAATTGATATAATAAGAAAGTACTAGTAATTTTTCTATCAGTTGTTTGCTTTCTGTGATCAAAATCTAAATAATAAGTTCTTTAATACAGTCATAGTAAATGTTAAGATACAGTTTTCAGTGATTTTAATCAATGAAGTTAGTCAAAATATACTATTCAGAGGTATCTCAGTACTCATTGTTATTTCATTCCTACCAATGAGGAGCAAGTGACAATTGATGAAGCATTTTCTCTTCCATGGTGGTGTCATGACTCATCCAATTTCTAGCTAGAACATGAACGCCGGGTGCTGAAACGTTTTTTTCCATTAAAATGCAATGAGTATCAAGTTTGACAAGTTCCGAGGCCAATGAGTACCAAGGAATGACTATACTAGAAAGTTTTAAATGTTAATTAAAGAAAATCTTGAAGACAAAGGAAAGGAAAAAGAAAAAAGGATATATGTGCATACATATACATTCACAATATATAACTAATATACTTAACATAAAAAGTTAATATTGATATTATATATCCAATACAGATTTTATCAAATATACTCTATATTCTATATTGGATATATATGTAATATATATTTGTGAATTTTTGTACTATATTAGTGTGCCCATATACATATAAAGACTACATAAAAGAAAATGACAATGGGCTTGGGAGGCGCAAATCAAATAACTAGTGTCAGAATATTTCAATTCATTTAATTTATACATAAAAATATACCAATAAATTTTGGAGTAAGGAGCCCTGGCTGGTAGCACAGTGGTTAAGGCGCCGGCCTGCAAACCCAAAGGTTGAAGGTTCAATTCCCCAGCCAGGGCACATAACCAGGTTGCAAACCAGGTCTCCAGTCAGGTCTGTAGCTGGAGGCAGGTGAAAGGCAACCATACATTGATGTCTGTCTCCCTCTCTGCCTCTCTCCCTTCCCCTCTTTCTAGAAATAATTAAATAAAATATTAAAAATTTTTTTTTTGGAGTAAGGAAATTTGTTAAGTCACCATGTGAATTTTAAAGCCATGTTGACCTAGATGAATCCCCAACCTACATTTTAACAGCTCTATCACCTTGGGATAGATGCTTGATCCTTAATATCTGTGTTCTTCACTATAGAAAGGAATTAAGACTGATATCTTACAGGATTGCTGTGACAATTAAAAGCAAGCTACTGAATATAAGATATTTGGCAAAGTAGTTTAATATATATTAAGTAGCTTTGACTGGTGGCACAGTGAATGATGCTGGCCTGTGAACCCAAAGGTCACTAGTTCAATTCCCCAGCCAGGTAGCAAGGCAGGTCTCCAGCCAGGTCTGTAGCTGGAGGTAGGTGAAAGACAACCATACACTGATGTCTCTCTCCCTCTCTGCCTCTCTTCCTTCCCCTCTCTCTAAAAATAATTTAAAAAATAAAAATTAAAAAATATATAATAAGTAGACAGTTAGTGATAGTTGTATTTCACTTTTCTAAAATGGGTTCTTAGTTTTAATACAATGTTTTTGCACTGGGATATTATTTTAGATTGCTTTTGTTGATTAATAATGGAAAGAACCTTAATGAATAATCCAGTGCAAACATCACCATTATGGCAAAATAAAATGGAGAAGTTTGGGGGCAGCCTTTTGTGAGGTGAAAGAGCAGGTTAATGGTAAAATCAGCTTGGTGACCCACTTTCCTGAGGCTGACCCTACTGGGGTGCCCTTTTCACTGAGGGTTTGATGGGAAGAGTAATATGTCCCAGAACCAGCAGAGACACAGAGGGGAGACTGGTGCAGAAGAAACTGGGGCTGATTTGCTCACCCCATCACAGACAGCACTGGAGGACAAGCGCCTCCCGTGGGAGCATCATCTTCTGTGTGATCCTAAGGTACAGAAGACAGGAGAGGCCACCTGCCAGGATGGGCAACTAGAAGGGAAAAAAAGGAAAAAGAATAAAGAAAAGAGCCCACACTAAGCAGATTCAATTTCACCCAGACTCACCATCTTACTCAGGAAACAGAAAGGAAGGTGAGAGGAAGGACCTTGCGATATACTAAAACTAAAATTCAGGAATTAAATTTTACTACTTTTTATACATAATAATTAAACATAAGGGCCTATATTTTCCCAGTTTTCTTGCAATTATTCCTTCCATTCTATTTTATATGCCATAATCCAAATTCTATGAATAATAAAATGATTTACTTTTCCTCTAAACTCCATTGCATTTGGGAAGATCTGCCTGGCTTCATCTTGTTCCTTTTCGCCACACTCACATCATCCTTTCGCCATCTCTGAAAAGGCCACGTCTTAAAAATTGATCTTGGTGGCTTTCCTCTAACTTTTTCTCTTCTGTGGTTTATCAAACCTTTTTTTGAAATATAACTTCAAATAAAGTTCCCAAGGCAGCATTTATAGCAGAAAAACTGTGTGCTGTACCTTATTTTGATTAAGATTATATTTAAAATAAGTTAAGAATAGTAATGTGAAAAGAAAAATAAGTCAATTTAGAATGAGGGTCAGGTTTAATAAGTAGCATGATCTGAAAATACTTAATGGTAAGGAAATAAAATATAGTGCTAGGGAAGCAGGCTAGTTTGAAATGAGGAAGAGATCACTACAGGTATTTTATTTTGCAGATTAGCATATGAAATTAGAAATATCAAATATTCTGTATTTATTTTGAAGGCCTGTTTTTTACTTATTTCTAATAACTGATAGTGCATTGGTTCATGCATATAATACCCTTGGTAATATTTGGAAAATTTTCTCAATAGTATTATTTATTGGGTATTACATTTTTGCTGACAACAGGGGTAAGCTGACAAGTTTTTCTGTGAAAATTATGAAGATTACCAGATTATTAGCAAGAGTTATTAAAGTTCTATGGCACTTGTTACTTCTTCTTGGTAATTTTCCCATTAGAGGCTGGTAGTTTTCATGTAATACATATATTTTAAGATTCCTTAATTTTTTTTTGAAGATTGTATTTATTATTTTTAGAGAGAGGGGAAGGGAGAGAGGCAGAGAGGGAGAGAAACATCAATGTATGGTTGCCTTTCACCTGCCTCCAGCTACGAACCTGGTTGGAGACCTGGCTTGCAACCTGGTTGGTTATGTGCCCAGACTGGGGACTGGAACCAATGACTTTTCTGTTAGCAGGCTGGCTCCTATCCACTGAGCTACAAGCCAGGGCCCTAATGTTTAGCATTATAAGCAACTCAGCATGTTTCCCTTACTGTTCTTCCATTCAGCACTCCAGAATGAAAGCAATGAATATGTTAAAAACACTTATTTTTCACATATGTAATCCCAATTTGAGTGAATATTGTTGACGTGAATTCAGTGTGCCTGAAAAAAAATTGAGTTCAATAATCAATCTATAAACTTTGTATTAAAAAAAGAAAACAATTGACCCAACCCTCCGCCAGACATTGTTACTCACCACTACATTGCTCTGGTTTTCCCCCACTGCACAGATTTATTTCTTTCTCTGTTTCTGCTTGAAAGGCCACATGGGTATGGGCCTTCCAGGTTTGATCTTCATTAGGTCCCTGAGACTGTGCACAGTGCCTGAGATGTGTGATTTAACCAGTTGCCAAACGAGAAGACAGGTTCAGGCCACCAAGATTTTTCGTGACTCACATACACAGAGTTTGCTACAAACCTGAACCTTTCATTTGCATGCATTATTAGAATTGAGTCTTTCTTTGTGCTTGTAAGACTCAGAGTTTGTTCTCCATGAGGCTGTATTGGGGAAGCCCTCTGCGGGCACACAGCACAGTTGTGAATTCAAGTCTGTGCATACATCTGTAAAGAAAAATAAAGGCAATCGAATCAAGGAAGTTGTATTTTTCTCACTTCAAAGCATACATCTTATCTTCCGCACATGCAAGTTAAGAGGACCAATGAAGAGCTTAGAGTTTTGCCTAGCCTAGAACAAACAAGCAGAGGTGGGCAAACTACAGGGCACTGACCAGATCCCAACCATGAACTAAGAATGTTTTTAAAAATATCCTCAAAAAAAAGGAAAAGAAGAATATCCCACAGAGATCACAAAGCCTAGAATATATAATATCTAGCCCTTTCCAGAAAAAGTTTCTGGCACTTAAGCTAGAGAATAGCTACATTTATAATTCCCATCAATTAAATGGTGTCATTTAACAAAGTAAATATTAATAATAATAGGTTTTAGTATTTTATAAATAAATTGATTACTGTGAAATGAATTACAATCCTAAGTATCTTTTCTGTGTATTCTTCATTGAGTTTTCTTTTTTTAGTTTGGATTGGCCTTAGATTCTTAATTCTGGAAATAAGAGGCATGGACCAATATGAAAACTGTGACATTTTTTCGTTCTCATTTAAATCAATATTAGAAACAGTGTTTCTCTCTGACTTACCATTGTAAACAAGAAAAATGTTATTGCATGTATCATTTATTTAACTTGATTTTTCTTCCTTTAAAAATCAATGTTTATCACAGAAAGATGTATTATACAAATCTCCTAAATGACATTAAAACAAGAGGATATTAATAAAATAAATAAATGAGAGAGCAAAAGAAAGGAGGATGACAACATGTGATCGGTATTTTTGGTTTAATTTATAGTTCATTTTATAATATGAGACTTTTATAGAGCATAAATTTATCTGGTTTCTTATGGACTTTCAGAAATGCTGACCCAAATGTCTTTGAGCCCAAGAAAAGTTTCATTTCAAGAAAACATACTTTTTGCCTTGTTCAGTTGATCCTATCACACCAATATATCTTGCTCTATGTATTTCCAGTGGAAATAAATGATAGGTTTGTAACTTCCAGACCTAGCTCGGGCCAGATTTAAAAGGCCATTTAAATGTTCAAATATTACCTAACATATAGTGACCAGAACACATGAAGAGCAGAAGAGTTTGCACACACAGGACATAGTGTTTCTTGACTGCAGAGCCTTTGTCACAAGCTGTAGATGTTTAGCTCCTCTGGAGTTGGTACGCTGGACCGCTTACAGGAAAATGGAGAACAGCCAAGCCTAAAGGAGTCCTGGAAGCAGCTGAGTCTCAGGAGACCCACTGTTTAGTTAAGAAGGATTTTCACAATCCTGGAGACCCTGTATTTGTGTTACTAATAGCCCCTGTGTTTAAGGGCAATGCCATTTTGGGTGGATTGAATGACAATGAAAGTTTTTCCCTATTTCAGCTGTACAAATTGACCCCTATGAAGTAAAGACCACACCTGTTTCTTCTGCATATCAGTTTCGAAGTGTTTATATGTGAATGATATTTAAAAGGCAAATGTGTGACTGAAATAGCAAATCTTGTACATGGTTGTTAGCCTTGGAGTCCTCACTCTGGCACTTAATAGCTATACCCACATAGCAAGTTACTTAACCTTTTTTTTTTTCCTTTTTTCTTTTAGCATCAGGTATTAATATCTTTGAAATTATTCTCCTAATACTTATTTCATTGTGCATTCATCAATTAAGATGAACATTTATTGAGGGCCTACTATGAGCCAGGAACTCCTCCAGGCACTGAGCTGTGATGGTGACAGGACAAATCCCTGCCAGTGCAGCTGAGTTTAGAGGGCTCTGCCAGGAATAAACTAATGTGAAATCCGGGAAGCAGAGCAAGACTTCCTTGGTTGTTAGACTTAATAATGCTCTTTCTCCTGCCTGATGTCTCCTCCCTTAGACCGACATCCCCTTGATGGCAGGGTCTCTTACTTCATTGGTCTCACCTGGCCTTTAATAAGTGAATATTAAATCAAGTAGAGAGGTTTCAGCTTGTAAATCCATATGGCAGCTTGATTGTGGTAAATGGTCATTCTTGATTTCAGTGGCACTCCACTGTGTGCATACACACACGTAAGGGTCGGCCTTCCCTCCAGAAATAACCAGGCGGGGGTGGGGGTGAGGAGCACGCAGGCCAGCACCTGAGAGGCAGCCAGACCCAGGTAGGCGGTGCTGGGAGAAACCTCTAAACCGGGAGTTTGTGGACACGCCGCCCTCTTTGTTCTCCCCTCTTTCCCGCAGGACTGTCTGTTTCTGGTGCCCCAGGGCCTAGACTAAGTGGGGAGTGGAGGAAGCTCCGGCCCACCGGCCTTGAGAGGTGGGCAGCGGGGCAACAAGCCCCACACCCCTCCCTGGAAGGGGAGTGTGGGAAGCCACCTGCCCACCAGGCGTTCCTCCAGCAGGGGCCCATCAACAGTAGTTCCCGCTGTCGCTGCTTCTCTGCCCGCGCCAGCTGGGACATGGCCTTGGACCCACTGCAGCAGCATGCAGGGCGAAGCTTAGTGGACGGGCCTGGGCCAGTCCTGGAGGCCGCGTGGCTAGGCAACAGTCCCGTTCCTCCTGGCAGGGGAAACCCCAGTGGCACTACTGACTGGAGCTGTGCTGTGCAGGTCCTGCTCTGCCAGGGACACTGATACACTGGAGGGCAGTGTGCTGTGAGTAGGATGCCTAAAGGCAGGGAACAATTGGAAAACAGCTGAGCCACCACCTACGCTTCTTAAAAGAGGATACTTGGGTGGGAGAAGAGGTTCCTGGGCAACCTTGAACTGAGTTGGCAGAAACCTGCCATTGTTACAAACAGTATACATATACTTTATTTATTTATTTTTAGAAGATTTTATTTATTATTTTTAGGAAGAAAGGAAGGAAGAGAGGCAGAGAGGGAGAGAGACAACAATGTATGGTTGCCTTTCACCTGCCTCCAGCTATGGACTTGGCTGGAGACCTGGTTTGCAACCTGTTTATACACATACTTTAAGTAAAAGATTTATTTTCCTTTCCACCTAACTGTGTCTCCAGAGTTTTGCCTATTGGTAGGGAGGGGTAGGACCCCACAGGGTTGTTTGGTTATAATAAATATTATCTTTGGGATGGATCCACAATAACTGTACCAGTCCCTGAGTTTTCAAGACAATGGAACAACTTGTGGACCTTAAGTCAAATTTCAGTAGTATGAATAGTCACTTGCTCTTTCTCATCTCTCCTGAAACCTTTATTGATTGTTCTAACAATCCCAATGGAAAGTGCTTTTCTTCCCCTATTGAGAAGTGGTAGAGACCCAGGTTCTCCCCTTCCTTTCTGTCAAACAGACCTCCTCCCAAACAGACCTATTCCATTGAGACCAGCAATCTGCTGCTTGACATCTGACTTTTAAGAGCATTTCTTCCCTAGATCTCATGATTTTTACAAACTTTGAATCAAATAAAGTTTACTTCATCCTCGAACTCTATCTTGTTCCCGTGCTGTATTCAAAATAACTTCATAACTTTTTTCTACTAAGCCTGGAAAGAAAACTACAAAACACAGTACTTACTTTTCTTCAAGTACTACTTTCTTTCAGTTCCCTCCCTGAAAGGAATGCTTGAAATAAACTTTAGGATGAATTTTTAGAAACAGACCATATTTTACTTATTGTCCCTTCACTAATTAAAATAGTGAATGGTGGCCCTGGCTGGTGGCAAAATGGATAAGGCGCTGGCCTGCGAACCCAGAGTTTGCTGGTTCGATTCCCAGCCAGAGCAACATAATCAGGTTGCAAGCCAGGTCTCCAGCTAGGTCCGTAGCTGGAGGCAGGTGAAAAGCAACCATACACTGATGTTTCTCTCTCTCTCTGCCTCTCTATGAAAAATAATAAAAATCTTTAAAAAAGTAGTCAATGGATTCCTGCTGCTTACAAGGTAAAAAATAATTCAAATTCCTTCGTGTGAATTACAGACTTCACACAGTGCTTTCAATCTATGCTAACAGTCTCATTTCAAATCACTCTCTCTCAGTGATCTAACCACAGTAAATCCTCAGATTCATCATAAATAATTTCTTCATGCTTTTTCTTGTTCTTGAATGCCTTACTTCCTACCTCTCTCTACTTGGTCAACATCATTTTCCCCTTAAAACCCATCTCAGTGTTTTCTTTAGCTCTCATATTTGCCTCCAATACTCCTGACCAGAATTATTTTTATTTTTATTTTTTGTGCATGTGTAGCACTTGAACTGTCATAGGTTTTACACCATGTTTATATTTATTTTTGTCAGATTTCCTCATGTGCTTGATTTAAAGGCCCAATATTGAGTTTTTGTCATTGTCTTGTTGATAGTTAATGCATTGCTTAACATGTTTTAAATCATTTTGGGAAGTTCTATGCTAGTAGGAAAATCTGTATAGAGTATTTCTTTTGAAATGTATAAAATTTAGCATATCATGTGCTCACTTTAAATTCTCATCTTCACTTGAAACTGTACTCACGCATTTCACTTTAATAACCTCAAGTCCTGAGTGCTTGCAGCTTTTATTACATGGAAAAGGAGATATTTTCTAAGATTAGACTTAGAGGTGCTGAAAAATCTGAAGGTGTGCTGGACACAGCCAAAATCTAATTAATTTTTTGTAAAGTATTTAGATTTAAGTTTAATTTACTGACCACTTTTTCATTCAAAACCTAAAAGGATATTAGCAGCTCAATTTCTGGATATGCTTTCATATGAAATAGAGAAAGATATACCTTCTCAACACTTCACAATAGATAGCATAGAGAAAGTAGTTTAAAATTATGTTTATTGAAGAACCTATTATGTTATTTGTCTTTCTGAAATTAAGGAGAATGATCTTTACTACTGAGGGTAAAGCAAATATGGCAGAGGCATAAAAGTAAAGGAGTACTTATATGCTTTCAATGAGTTATCACCAAATTCAAATAAACTAGGTGCTACTTGTTCAACATTAAATTAACATATACTACATAGTAGACATTGAGCTAGATACAGGTATCTAAAATCAAATAATGAGTTTACTTACTTTCAAAGAAGTAACCTAAGCAAGAATCTAGCCTCCTGACTACTGTCCAAGAACTTCCCCATCATTGTAAATTTTATTATGAATAATCAACAGTTTATGAGTTATTTAATTTTTTTGTTCTAAAACAAAACTAAAGTTCTGAACAATTCCTTAAATTTAATCTTTGAGGTTTCTAAAACAATTTGTAGATATTATGGCAAAGCCACTGTGTATCACTTTGGAGAAATTATGGGGGAAAGAGTTCCAAGAAGTTGAGAAGTAATGAATAATTATCTTAAAACAATGAATAGAAATATGAATTCCAGCCCTGGGTGGTGCCAAAGTGGATAAGGCTCTGGCCTGTGAACCCAAAGGTCGTTGGTTTGATTCTCCAGCCAGGCAGGGCACATAATCAGGTTGCAAGCCAGGTCTCCAGCCAGGTCTGTAGCTGGAGGCAGATGAAAGGCAACCCTACATTGATGTCTCTCTCCCTCTGCCTCCCTCCCTTTCCCTCTCTCTAAAATTAATAAAATAAAATCTTATAAAAAAGAAATATGAATTGAGTGAACACAGTCTATAAAGATTCATATTGATTTTTGTTAATATTCTAGAGCAGAAGATGAAGTTACAGGTTTGTTAGACCTTAGGATAACATATGTGGTTATGAGAACGAGGCATGGACCGATTAAGAACAAGTTATATTATTCTAGCCTAATTCTCATTTTGATTGTATATTAATAGATATTCATATTCAGAAACTGTTGATTAATAAAATGGTGCTAATTTGGAGAGAACTTACTGATGAGTCAGATGACCTTGATTATTCTTTTTGATAAATGAAAAAAAATACATTAGAGGAACATGTTCTACAGAGTCCTAAAATGTTCAAGAGTTATTTAGAGAGTTTTAAGTGAAAATAAATGAAATTTAGAGCTTTAAATATATTGAAAGAGAGGGCAATGTGAAATCCCGTATTTTTAGATGACATGAAAATAGGAAATACGTCCAATGCAATAGAAAATAAATTTAACATATAATTTGATCCCAATAGACTAAAAAAAAATCATAGATAATGTAAAGTTATACATTTCTATTAAGAAATCATTCCTATGTGTTTGAAAAGAGAGAAATTTGACAAAACATTAATTAAGGTAGGAATGACATGTCTTCCATTGATGCCAACAAAGTGACACAGCTGCTAGAAGTTTAATATGATGTTGTCGTGAAGAACAAGATCACGGTCACATGAGGGAGTGGGTTGGCTATATTCTTGCAAACCCAGTGGGATTCCCAAATATCACATACAATTGTGTTGATCATAGTTCGGAGAGATTGTTAATAGCTTCAGGTCCGTGGAGGATCTGTAAAGGAAAGAAATAGTGTTCTGATGTAGAATGTTTTAAAACAAATGATTATGAGTATTTTTATTTATTTATTTATTAAAGATTTTATTTATTATTTTCAGAGAGAGAGGAAGGGAGAGAGGCAGAGAGGGAGAGAGACACCAAAGTATGGTTCCCTTTCACCTGCCTCCAGCTATGGACCTGGCTGGAGACCTGGCTTACAACCTGGTTATGTGCTCTGGCTGGGGGATCGAACCAATGACTTTTGGGTTCGCAGGCTGGCACCTATCCACTGACCCACCAGCCAGGACTTTAAATCCCATTCTTAAGGCATTTGAACAATAGAGACATTTACTGAAGGAGATACACAATACAAGAAACATTGTACATAGGACAATGATGCCTTTATCCCCTTCAAAATGGCATCTGGGGACCTCACATAGTTCTCCTAGTGTCTCTGCCAGGGTTCAAAATACCCTGCAAGAAAAAAAAAAAATCAACTGCCCCATTGTGTTTTCCTGAATCTCATTGATAGTCTGAAATCTCTTCCCTGTCAAAGGTGATTATAGTTTTGGAAAAACCACAAGTTTCATGGTGCCAAATCTGGGCTGTAGTGGGGCTGAATCACCTGGATGGTTTGGTGTTTTTCAAAGAAGCATAAGACGTGATCCGTGAGCAGGCTCATTGTTGTGATGAAGCTGCCAATCACCAGTTGCCCAAACTTTAGCCATTTCCATTGTACTGCATCTGTCAACTAACGAAGAACATTGAGGTAGTACTTCTTATTAACTCTTTGGCTTGGAGGGGCGTACTCAGACAACACCTTTCCAATCAAAGAACACAGTTAACATGGTCTTGGTTTTGTTGTGCCTTCTTGGGTGTGGAGAACCAGGCAACTTTCATTGGGATGAGTGGGCCTTTCTCTCTTGATCATAGCCATAGTATATTGATGATTCATCTCTGGTTATTTTCAGGTCCTAGCACCTCACCTTGCTGTTGACCATGCCATTTGTCAGGCAGCAGCACCTTAGCATCCTGTTCACAGCACCATTTGTCAGGTCCCTTGGGCTTGGGTGCTGGATCAGCAGGTTCTTATAGTGGGGAGGCCTCTGGTCTGTGGCAAACAAGGAGTTAAGTGGGGCCTTTAGGACCATTTGCATGCTTCATTGCAAGCAGCAGGTTAACAACCACAGGGCTGGGCAGCTTAGTGTGTCAGCATCCTCACGCATGGTTGGCCCACCCTTATCACAGCTGCACTTACATTAACAACCACAGAGAGTCCAGGCATCTCTACACCTACTCTCCTGTTCCACTCAGCTGGTGGCTGAGGGTGTTGGCGTTTGCCTACCCTCCCACAACTGTAGTGCATGCACCAGCTTACGGTAAGAGCACTCTTTTTTGTTTGTTTGTTTGTTTTGTTAAGATTTTATTTCATTATTTCTAGAAAGAGGGGAAGGGAGAGAAGCAGAAAGGGAAAGGGACATCAATGAATGGTTGCATTTCACCTGCCTCCAGCCACAGATCTGACTGGAGACCTGGTTTGCAACCTGGTTCTGTGCCCTGGCTGGGGAATCGAACCTGAGACCTTTGGGTTCACAGGCCGGCGCCTTAACCACTGTGCTACCAGCCAGGGCTCGGTAAGAGCACTCTTATATGTACACTGGCTCAAAGAAGGCTCTATATACATTTGAACAAAGAGGCGGTCTACCCCAAGGTGACGTCAGTTGCTCAGAATTGTTCAATTGATTATCCTTAGGGCTCAGTGTTCCCAGGCTCTGAGAGAAGATTAACCCCAAGGTTGTCTTCCCAGCTATGTCCAGCCATGCACAGACAGAGAAATTCCTCTGGCCTGACAGTTATGAACCACCCTCACTACAGAAACCATTTGCAATAATCAGTTTCTCAGGTTACTCATATTTCTTTCTGATTTGGTTACAAAGTTGGGGATTTCTATGGCCCTCCTCCCCTTTCAGGTAATTGATGATTGTCTTAGTTGGGGCTGTTATAGCACATTATGCAGATCTGGTATCTGGTGAGAGCCTGCTTTCTGGTTTATAGATGGGCATCTTCTTGCTATGTCCTCACACAGTGGAATGCTAAAGAGAAGAAGCAATTTTTCTAGTGTCTCTTCTTATGTAGGAACTAATACCATTTCTGAGGGTTTTACCTCATGACTTAATTACCTCCTGAAGGCCCCACTTCCTAATACCATCACATTGGGGATTTCAGCTTTTGAATTCTGGTATGACACAAATATTCAGTCCATACCATTGATTAATTCAATTGCTAGCCCCTCGCCCCAACCTGAAGGTTGTGGGCTGAGGCTGAAAGTTCCAAGCATCTAATGGAGACTTGGTCTTTCTGGCTATTGGCCTCTATCTTGAAGTTATCTTGGATCCACCAAAAATTTCCACATTAGAAGAAACGAACTTTTTATCACCCTTACCACTCAGGAAATTCCAAGGATTTGGGAATTCTGGGAACCCAGGGACTGGGGGCAGAGACCAAATATCTTTCTGTGATATTGTAATTAGTTCATTTTTTTAAATGTAAATATTTGGTGTATTACTTAAGAGTGGAAATCTGCATTGCTTGTTTATTGATAGATTATGTACTTTATGCCTTAATTTCTAGAAGATGGCAAAACCATCACTAAAAAGTAAAGGTTTATTTAAAGTTCTTTACCATCACTTATGTCAAAAAATGAAATATTAAAGCCCTGGCTGGTAGCACAGTAGATAAGGCACCAGCCTGCAAACTCATAGGTTGCAGGTTCGATTCCCCAGCCAGGGCACATAACCAGGTTGCAAACCAGGTGTCCAGTCAGGTCTATGGCTGGAGGCAGGTGAAACGCAACCATACATTGATGTCTCTCTCCCTCTATGCTTCTCTCCCTTCCCCTCTTTCTAAAAATAATGAAATAAAATTAAATTAAAAAATGAATATTAACTACCATTTTAAATAAACACAACATTATCAGTTGTATGGAGTCAGAATCTTAAATTTATTTATCCAGAAGCTTAATAATTTAATTGCTTTTCTTTGTGGTAAACTTAGAAATAAGAGACACCCTGAATAAGTGGCAATACAGCAATGAAACAAAACAAATTATATTTCTATGCATATATTCAAGTTACAAAAATTCAAGCCCTGGCTGGTGGCACAGTGGATAAGGCACCAACCTGCAAACCCAAAGGTCGCTCGTTCGATTCCCAGCGACCAGGTTGCAAGCCAGGTCTCCAGTCAGGTCCATAGCTGGAGGCAGGTGAAAGGCAACCATACATAGATGTCTCTCTCCCTCTGTGCCTTTCCCTCCCTTCCCCTCTCTCTAAAAATAATAAAATAAAATATTTTTAAAAATTCAACTGTTCCTTGTCTCTTTAATAACAGTTTGCCTGAAGTTTTCAAGATGGCAGTTTTATTTTTTTAATCATTATTACTTTGGAGATAAAATATGAAATTTTAGTATTAACATATGTGACTTACTGTGTTACATGGACTAGTTTTGTTAATTATTGTGATGCTCTATGAGACTCTCTCTGGGCAAATTGATACTTAGAGTTTAGTTAACTTGTCTGTGATCATAGACAGCAAGTGGTGAAGCCAGAAGTGAGTCCACATGAGTAACTAATGCTTTGATCTTAAAAATGCCCTTCACTGTTTACTAAAATGACAGTTTCCTCATCAATTTCTAGTATAAGATGCCAGTCATGTTACAACTAATATCAAAATAATAGAGAATGGAATAAATTCTCATGAAGTTGAAAGATGATGTTAAAAGCAGACATTACTATGAAGAGCATCTTATGCTATTAGAATGCTGCCTTAACTTTTTACTTAAAAACATATTTTCCAGAGCTATAATGTTTTTCCAGAAGGTTATAGTCATCCTCACTTAATTTATATAGCAGCACTAATCAGACTATATCCTAGTTAATATAACAAAAAAAAGTATTTTCTAAGCAATGCCATGAGCCCAGTATTGATTTAACCAAACATGCAGTGCCATGTATAAGGCAGAATATTTTTATTTCTCTTTTTTGCTGACATGTAATATAAATTTAAAACTACATACAGGAGATTAAAATTCTTTGAAAAACATTTGGTGCTTAGGCCACTAAGTTTATAAATTTATAGAGAGTTACTGTTTTTATTGTTGTTATTGTTGGGTATTCCACAGTGAATGGGTGATCATTGGTAACAGGACTGTCTTTCACAGAGGAGGTTCAACTTAAGAAATCCAACGGAGCAGGGACCTATATAAACAGACTGGCACATAAATCTTGACTGCGCTTGTCTGATTCTTTTGCATTACTTCTGCTGCTAATGATGATTTCCTTCTAGAAATATTATGAAAAGAGTAGAAATTCATTTTCCCTTTGATAGCCTTGGCAGGTATGATGAACATTCATTTGTTTAGGTGCAGAGGAGGAATTTTGTATTATCAATGCCTTTTGTGCTGTTTCTGGCATCCAGGTTCAAGATATATGGCTGCTTTATAAAAGTGTCGTCCTGAATCCAGAATGTTTTATTGTCTTTAGTTCGGAGCAGCCTCCCTGAAATTTCACTTTGAAGTGAAATAATTTCCAATGGATGCACTCAGGAGATACTAAACATTGCTACTAAATTTATTCATGGAAGTATAGGTGTATTGTTCAAAAATATGCAACATGGCTGGTGCTGCTGAGACTCCAGTGTTCATAAATATAAATATTATTTTTGTATTTTAATCATTTAACTTCAACATTTTGAGTAAGATTTTATCACTATTGAGAGAAAATTTGGAATTTTGGGAACAATCATCAGTGTTTATAGCCATAAAAGTTATACAAACATTGTAAAAACTCAAATTTATTAAAAATCATCCATATTCCCCTCACATAGAGAAAACTGGTGCAGCTTTGCTAAATACATGACATGCATTCTTAAAACTCACACTGCAATAATAATCAAGTTAACTAAGAGTAAATATATATTGTACATTATAGCAAAAGACCTCAAGTCAACTCTCAGTTATCTTTGCTTCTCATATAAGCCTGTTTCTCAAAGATGACATTCTATTAAAACAAAACATTTCCAATTATTTGCTCTCTGTCACTGTCCCCTATTCATTTACCTTGTGCTTTCATTTGTTTGTTTGTTTGATAGTTTACAATTTTTTCTTATGTACTGGTATCTTTGCTTGTGGGATGCTGAGGGTTACAGACAGATACAGGAGCAACAGATCTGCCACATTGGTATGTTAATTTTATCTCCAGGATTTGGGGGAAAGTTTACAGATGTCTAAAACAAAGCATATATTATAGAGTAAAATGTAACATTTGCATGAATTTAAACATTAGAACATTGATCTTCAGAAATATTTTGCCCCACATGAAAGTTATTCTGCTCTTTCAGGTGTTTGATGGAAAATATGAGAATGAGAATACAGCCTTAGGAATGCCAAATTCCCAGAAGGAGGATTTTATAAGTCATTTTAAGGTATAATGCAATTGCTGACCTATCGCTTTGTACCAATTTATCATCCCCTGAGCAGTATCTAAGTATAGTCATTTTTGCAGTTAGGTTGACTGTAATCATGTGAAGAACATCAATTGTAGAATTATACAACAGAAGAGGCCTGATCCTCTTGGTTTTGTACGAGAAGCTTACTGGAATTACTATTTCTCTTGGACATTTAAACTATACACACACACACACACATGCATACATATACGCATGTTTTGTGTACATGTTTTTATTTAAAGCAGGTGAACTTGAACCCTATGTGTTTACAAATATGAAGTCAGGTAGGTTTAGTAAAGTCTGATTCTTTCTTAGCATGTTTTTCTTTTTAATAAAGAAAATAATGAGTTTTGTGTTACTTTTATCTAATTTGAAAAACCTTTTCCAGTGACATAAGCATTCCTCAGAACATTGCCTTCACTGACATCTATAGACATCTGCTAGTTCATTTTTCTGAGCAGACACAGGTATCCCATGGCACTGAACTATATTGGCATTTTCCTCCGCTTTTATTCAGCATGGCTCTGTAACATTTACTTTGTCAATTATAATCATCTTAGTATTCACAGTCAATTCTATCACTGTGTGACTTTAATTGTATTTTGTAAATTAAAGAGGCATTATGAAGTTGTTACCCTTTGCTTTTTCTGTTTAATTTCATTTTTCTTTAATCTTTGGAGCACACTAGATTATCAATTAGCATAATAAAACAGTCAGTGTGGAATTTAGTAAGTATATTGAATATTCTATAAAGTAGGCTAGTTTGTACAACACAAATTTATGCAAAAAACAGTGAAATGCTTATCATTCTACTACTGTACATTAACACTGTTCCCCTGTATGACTTACACTGATGGTATAGTGGACCATTACACAGGAAAACATTGTTACTGAATGAATAATATTTATGCTATGCACCTGAGTAATACATTTATCCGAAGACCTTAAAGTGCTTCACACATGACAATTAATCAAGTCTTTCCACACTACTCCAAGCAAGGTATTATTATCTGCTATTATAATTTAGATAAACTATCGTTACAGTTAAGAATGATGAGAGATTAAGTGACTTGTCAAAGATCACATATTAGTTCAGTACTGGAGCAGTATAACTCAGATTCCTGACTGCTGCTATTAACGTTCAACACAAGACCATGCATATTATCCACTGAGCATGGCACCCTTCTTTTGAAATAATTTACTGCGTGCTAGCCTATTATGAAGTTCAAGTGAACATGAACATAATGGCATCAAATCATGCACTCACGCCCATCGTCAAATTTGGAGGCAAGCATGTATGTAATTTTCTGAAAAATGGAGAAATGTTAAACACAGAAGAAGTAGCAAATTTTTTTTTTTGTCAGAAAATGTTGCACTGCCTTTAAAGTAGTGTTGCTCTCTCATTGTTCATAATAACTTTAAATGCGAGAACAATGGGAAACTAAAGTGATTTCCACTGATAGAGTAAGCGGGGGCTGTTGTAAAAGTAGAGGTTCTAGGATGAAGTCTTTTCACAAGGCTGCTGCTCCGATTTCATGATTGCACCTAACTGTGACCCAGCTCATTGTTAACTTCTTTTTCTGGTCTTTCTTTTTGCTGCGAGGGGATGGCAAGAATTTCAAGTCTCTTGTTTGTCTTTTCTTTCTTTTTCTTTCCCCATATCTACTATAAATGATTTTTTTTCCTCGTAAAAGTAGTTTTATTTAATTGAGGTCTTTTGATACTAACTTCATTCAGTCCCATAGATCGTTCCAATGTCCATTTACTGGGAATCACAGAGAACGATTTGTGCAATTGATTGGTGACATTGAGCACAGAATTGATGCTTCGTTGTTTCAGAAGCCTTTCCTGGGGGAGACAGAGTTGTCGAACAAAATGCAGGGTAGTGTTTCATCTGGGTGACACCGGATATTACAATTGCTAGGACTTAGCTTCTGAAAATCCTGCTTACTTTCTCTCTGCTTTTTTGACACCAAGCAGAGCTTAACTCCCCTGAATTTCTGAGTGTTTTATATTTGTATTCTTGGTAGCTGTGCACTAAAACTATAGCAGATAATTTAGGTAATTGGCAAACCACAGGGGCACTTAGTCTGCTCACCTGCCTATTTTGGGTTGGCTCATCATCACTCTAATTGGCAGTGGGTAGTTGCTGGTCCACTTGCCAGATATTATGACAAAAGATGCTAATGGGCCCCGGCAGTGGGTGTGTTGTACCTTTGCCCTGCTTCTGGCATGCAGAAAGCAATCCCACTGTTTTTGCATAGCAAATAGTATGGCAGGACATTTTTTTTTTTTTCACATCAGAAAGACTCTCTTTTTTTTTAAATGACAACTTCCCTGGCAAAACATAATCTCAGAATTGACAGGTATCCTTTCTCACAGCCACTACATAGTACATTGTCCCGAAAAACAAGAGTACATCAGTCGAGGCATTTTTCATTATTGTCACTGCATTTTTATTATCAGAACTCCTCTGAAGCTTGAAATTGAAATCTGTTTCTTTTTTGACATATTTCTCTATATTGGGCACGTAATTATGGGCCCAAACGAAGTCCAAGAGGAGTGGATCAACAAAGCCCACAGCTAAGTACACTCAACTTTGATCTTGAAGGAAAATATGAATTCTGAGGTAGATTTGAACAGCTGTGCTCTGAATACCACAGTGAGCGAATGTGGAATCAGAAGAAACATCTCATGGTTAGCTGACATTTTTTTTTACATAAATGCAAGGAACATAAAAACAGTCTCCCAACATAGGATAGTGTTTGTCAGCATTTTGAAGATAGGAACTCATTTTTTAATAATAAAAAAAGTACTCAGTTGATAATAGTGGTATTCATACCACTTATTGATTGTGAATACATCAGTATTAATTAAATAGTTGCAATACAATTTATTTTATTAATTATAAAAAAACCCGCATGTTAAAAATAAATAAATAAAACAGTGTAAGGGAGACCTATTATTCCAAAGACTGGGTTTAGTATAAATATATAGGTTTGTAGACCCATTATAAAACACCCTGACCTATCATCTGAAATTCACTAATCAGGGGCCCACAGAGAAAGGCCTAGTTTAGTTTAGAGTTGTAGCCAAATTGTGGTGATAAACACTTCTCAGGTTAAGAAAATGAGTTACTTCTATTATGACAATGCATGGGATCTACCTGTTGATTTGTTTAATTCATTAAAAAAAGTAATCTAGAACTAAGGAAAGTAATTTATTAATTAGAATGTTGTTAAATTATTATTTACTTCCAGCTGTTTTCAGTTTGAATTAACGTTACCTGTCATCATGAATATAAGTTAGTCTGTTACTTTTTAGATAATGTGCTCAAGTTTTAGACAACATTATGAAATTCATTCAGACCAAAGACTGCAGGCTTGGCAACATTTTCATGCAATGACATTAGTTATTAGATGCAAGATTTTTAAAGCTTACACTTTAGGAATGCATGAATTATGCTCCTGTCTACAATTTTATTTTGATCAGTTTCCCCTCTATCTGGGCATTGTTTCCTGCCTGATTATTAGTGGTGATATATTTGAGCATACTTGTGTTTATCTTTTGTGTTTAAAGATGCTGATGCCAATGGGGATTGTGGTCTATTAGTGTTTGTGTGGGAGCAAAGTTAGAGATGTCGGCCACAGCCTTTTCTTCTTTGCTGATGGATATTTTTTTTCCGTATGTGGGGTCAACACTTCAGGAAGCTTTAAACACATTTCTATTGGATTTCAATTGGAATTGGTCCATGAATCATTGTCAAAGGGCACTGGTAATAGTCATGTCTTGGGGCTCATCTACCATGTGGCTTTTCTGTCATCCATATGGATACCACATCTCAGCTATGTTGTTCCTTTGGGTCTTTAGTATTTTGTCAAAGCATGTTGTTAATGACTGCCTCTCATCAGCCCATCTATGAGGGTCTTACCAGATATTCATCTCTGTTCATATTACAAATTGTACCTCTGTGCTAACTCAACTCTATTTAAGCATTTTATAAGTGGTGCTGGACCAAAGTTTGTCACGTTGCCATCATTATATTTTGGAATATATATATTTTGTTTGTGGAGGCAACGCTGTGGATGGTAGGATGTGCGGTCTGCGCTCACAAATTATCAGTAGCCCTTCTCTTTGTGTTATGACAAAAAAAATATTCTCAAGATCTTGCCAATATCACCTTGGGGATAAAATCATTTCTAGTTGAGAACCCCTGGCCTAGACTGGCCTGTATTTAATAATGAAGATGATATAAAGGTGGAGGATGTGATATTTCTAGTAGCTCTAAAACGTACTTGAAGATAAAATGGGACAGTACTGTGATCATTGTTGAGATAACTCTTTTTATTTAAGTATTTTATTTATTATTTTTAGAAAGAGGGGAAGGGAGAGAGGCAGAGAAGGAGAGAGACATCAATGTATACTTGCCTTTTGCCTGCCTCCAGGTACAGACTGACTGGAGACCTGGCTTGCAACCTGGTTATGTGCCCTGGCTGGAAATCAAACCGGCAACATTTGGGTTTGCAGGCTGGCACTGTATCCACAGTGCCACCAGCCAGGGCTTGAGGTAACTCTTGAGGCTCACCATGGAGCAGCTCCTGCACAGGTTGCCACACCAGTGGCAAACCAAAACTTAGATACATTCATGCTCCTTTTAAATGATCCACTTGACCAGAAATGCAGTATATTCAGTCACTTAATCCCCAGGTGCCAAGCAACTCTGGGCCTTCTCACACCAAACAAGGTAAACATATGTGGCCCCAACCAGCCAGATAGTGTCTATTTTTCTCTGCTTTGTTTTCATTCTGTATCCTATAAAAGCTTCCTGCTTTCCACCCCATTTTGTACTTCTCCAAAAAGAGATTGTTCACTTCAGGACATATTAAATAAAGTTTGTCTGTATGGCCCAAATTGTTTTCTTTATTATTTTTTTAACTCCATTTTATAAACCTTCAGTTTGGGGAGGACCCGCAGTGTTATACTGTGTCTACATAATATCAGTTTCTCTTTGAATACACAGAAATATACTCTATGTACATATACTCTATGTACATACTCCACATATGTATATTCTCTCTATGTATGTGTGTGTGAGAGAGAGAGAAAACAGAGAGAGACAGAAAGAGAGACACTTTTCTCAGCATGGTCCATCTGTAGGTAAATATGCTTAAGTCAGTTTTGGGAATGTTTGGTGTTAATCTGTAAAGCCACATAGAAGCAAATTGCCTGTTCTATGAACTTGAAATTGAAAAGGATTTGTAAATGTTATCACATTGATTTTTTAAAGCAGAGATTGACCTTACTAGTTGTATAGGGATAAATTATATTTCTTTTTTTATCTTTTGGGGAAAAAGGAAAAAATTGATCAGGTTGAAATGGAAAGCCTATTGTCATATGAATATAGAGCTCCTCATAGACCTTAAGAAGATATTAGAATCAGGGGCTGAAAAGATTTTGAAGTTTTTCCATGTTCGTTCATGCATCTCTCTTTCTCCTATCCCACTCCCTTCATTGTTGCTTCATTCTTCTGTCTCCCTGAAGACCAGTTCATGTGCTTTGAAGTGTATGTGCGGAAAATAAGTTCCCTATATAGCTCACAAATTTTACTTTTCTTCCTTATTAGAAGACATGCTCAACTGAGAATCTAATCTTTTCTGTAAAACACAGACTTAAGAGGAAGGGACTCAGATTAGCCAAATTGGGTCAGCTACCCTTCCTGGACAGCAGGTATGCCTAGGGAATGGTGTCCCAGGGGTCAAATATGTCTGCTGGGAGCTTTCCCCTTGACCATGTGACTGGGAAAGCAAGGTTCCCAGGAAGGGAAGTTATGTAGATCATCCTCAAAATATCCAGACATGAACTTGGAGTGAAATGCAAAATGTGCATGTAGTTACTGAAGAGAACAAGAAGTTTTTCCAGACCACAGGTTGACCAGTAGGTATGGCTACTCAGGGCCATAACTCCTCACTTTCAGGAACATAGAAAATGAAAGAGAGCAGGCAGAAGTGGGATCAGTATGAAAGCATATGATAAAAGTTACACCAGTGCTTGGGAAGCCCAAAATTCTGTAGTAAAATAGTACCAAATGCTCTCAAATCTTCATTCAGTTCCCAACCCTGTCATATGTATGTTTGTATGTATTTACTTATGAGATACAAACTTGGAAAGAAAGATAACTATGGTCTTAGTTTTCCAGGGAAAAAGTAGAATGTTTTTGGATCAAAGACCAGCTCATCTACTGTGAATGATTATCAGGAGATATGTAATATATGATTTTTATTCATGGTATAATGATACTCTTGGGTTTATTGGACATCCAGATATGGTTAGTCTTTTGAACTTCAAAATGACTATGTAGAATATAATGTTTTCTAAAGTGTAAGTGATAAAACTACACCAATTTAAATGTTGACTGTTATTGTAGCAATTGATTAGGACTTTGATTTTTTAAATAATTTATTTTCTAGGAAGAATATTTGGTCACTGTCAGTTCATGGTCATAATATAAAGAAGATTGGCTTTTAATTGTATTATTTTCTAATTTGATTTCTCTATCTACCATCCCTATATATAATTCAGTCCTAATTTTACATATATATTACATAATATACATCTTTATCAAATATACAATGCAGTACATTACATATATTGAACATTGTACTAGGTTCAATAGCTCCCCCACATCCTCAGCACCCCCATTGGTATTCCCCTCCCTCTATTGTCAATATTTCCTTCTCTTATATACTCCTCAGTACTACACACATGGTAATAATAATAGAACCTATCTCTCCTATAATTGTTTTATTTTATATGTGGTGAGATATATGTATCTGGCACATTTCAAGAACTTAATTACTGTTACTTAAGATTGTTGTGGCATTCTTTGTTGTCTTCTTACACTTGGGGGATAAATAACATTTTTCAGTGACTCTAGTTTTTTTTTTTTTTTTTTTTTTTTTTTTTTTTTCTTTTTTAAGTTTATATAACCATATCCAAGAATCTGGTGCAAATTGGAAGCTGACATCTGAATACATTTCTAATCCTTTTGGAAACATAGTGTTTCTGCATCACGGACACATGCCCCACACCCCTTAATGAACAAAATAGTAATATAGATAAGGTTAGAAAAAGAAAAGTTTTAGCCCTGGCTGATAGCACAGTGGATAAGGTGCCGGCCTGTGAACCCAAAGGTTGCAGGTTCGATTCCCCAGCCAGGGCACATAACCAGGTTGCAAACCAGGTCTCCAGTCAGGTCTGTGGCTGAGGCAGGTGAAACACAACCATACATTGATTCTCTCTCCCTCTCTGCCTCTCTCCCTTCCCCTCTTTCTAAAAATAATGAAATAAAATCTTAAAAAAAAAAGAAAGAAAAGTTTTCCTATGGAAAGCAATTCTGAACCATTTAGGATTGAGGTGGTTTTGATGAAATTCCTTTTTTAATGGCTATTGAGGTAGGATTGGTATATTATGGAAAAGTCAATATGTGCAGACCTGGTAAATTAAGATGTACTTGTCAAAAAGAAAAAAAAAAAGGGCACAAAGATACTGATATCCACTGTGTATGTGTATATATGTGAGTATAGTATAGTATAAAATAAACTTGTTGATTAATAGAAAGGAGGATTTTTATAAACTTTCAGATCATTCAAATGAATTGCTGTATTTTTAGGACATTTGTGGATAAAATAATGGATTGGTGAAAAAGACAACATATATCCTGAAGTATTCTGAATATTATGAACGACTTTGCTAAAAGTGAGGTGAGTTAAATTATATTTAGTTAAAATAGTTGGTATTAGCTCTAGGAAAACCAGCTTAAGATACATGGGCATCAACACTGTTTTGAAGGCATTGCTTAGAAAGTGAGTGTGCAAGGTTGATTGAAAAACTGAGAGAGAAGAAAAAAAGCATATTTATCTATCATTATTTATCAATTGTTCTCTTTTAATTACAGTGCATGGATTGTGTTGAGAATGCACCTCCTTTTTAGGCATGCTAAATTAACCTTTCCTGCCTGGACTGTGCCAAGGAACACTTGAAAATGTATACTAAATACATTGATAAATGCCATAAAGAGACATGCACATTGGATTAAAGTAGATTGCAGATAAATTAGTTGCAGCAGAAATGGTAAAATCTTGATATATGTATAAATTAAAACATTATATTAGAACAGAAGCCAACATATTTAAAAAGAAATAAACTCTTACTAAAAGGAAAGAGATAGCCCTGACTGGTGTGACTTGGTTGGGCATCATCCCACAAAGCAAAAGGTTGTTGGTTTGATTCCCAGTCAGGGCACAGGCTGCGGTTTCATGTTTGGCCCCTCGTTGGGGCATATATGAAAGGCAACCAATTAATGGTTCTATCTCACATCAATGTTTCTTTTCCTCTCTTTCTGTCTTCCTTCCCTTCTCCCTAAAAATAAATAAATAAAATATTTTAAAAAATAAATAAAAAGGAAGAAGATCAAATGGACACAGTGAAACAAATTGTATCTGGGTAACTTCCTGATAATTTTTGACAGATTATATAGCATTTCTTAAATTTAGATTATCACAAAGTAACAAAAATTTTGAAACTATGTATCTTCATTTGCTAGGACTTTCATAACAAAATACTATAAGCAGGGTGTCTTAAACAACAGGAATTTATTTTCTCAGATTTTGTAGTCTGGAAGTCCAAGATCAAGGTGTTGGCAGGTTTGGTTTCTCCTGAGGCCTCTCTCTTTGACTTTCAGACAATCTCCGAGTGTTCTTCACACTGTGTTTTCTTTGTGTGTGCACATTCCTAGTGTCTCTTCTTTTTATAAAAACACCAAACATATTAGATTAAAGCCCCAAGTTTATGACCTCATTTAAACCTAATCTCATTAAAGACTTTATCTCCAAATGCAGTCACATTCTAAGGTATTGGGGTTAGAGCTTCAACATATAAACTTGGGTAGGACAAAAATCAGTCCATAACACTGTGCAATATTTGTTTCATGCACATAATTTTAAAATAAAAGTTTGAAAATCTGCCATTTGCACCTCTTATTATATCTCACAAGTTGAGAAATTTTTGTGTGAATCAATTAACTGATGTTATACAATATAATTTCTAACTGGGGATGAAAGTGTTAACCCCAAATAATGGATTATTTAGGTCACAAGTATTTCTCTTTTATTTTTGCTTTTCAATATGGTGGTTCCAATTTCTGCCAATATCAATAGCATTTTTAAATAGTGTCATTATCATATAGTTCAGCAATACCAAAAATTAAGATAGCAAACATTAGGGTTATGTAAAAATTCTTTAATCATCTGTTGTATGATTAGTTTAGCTAAATCTTTTGTAGCCTCTATATTTATAGTCCTGTTATATTTTTTCTTTAATAAGAATTATAAACCTACATAACTGTAAACTTGTTCTGAGAAATAATAATCAGTTGAAAAAATTACTGTCACTGTTCAATTGTCTTTTCTAAATTCTTTTATTGGAAAAATGTCAATGTAGATGTCATATTTATTCATTATTAACTGAAGATAGTATTTAATAACTGGAACCTATTCTTTAGTCATTCTGAATAAACACAATTTTTACTATTGTGGAATTTATCGTTTTTTTAAAAACTTTCTTATACTCTCATCCAAACTACACATTTTTTTAAAGGTAAGAATTTTTTCTTAAAGTAATTTTTAATGTCATATCTAATTAAACGTATAGTTTAAACTGAATTATAGAGATAATGCAAATGATGTTTACCTCCATGTATATTATTTCATAAGATCAACTATTTAATCAAAGACTAAATACATTTTGCCATTGGGAGGACTAAAATTAAGCTGAAACATTGTAGGACAGAGTTCTAGGTTCTCATTTGCTAGAATTGTTAAAACAGTAGAAATCTAATTTTGATATTTTAAAAATATATAAATCCTAAAGTAGTCTTGCCTTTCTAGTTTTCTTTATGTTTTTTTCTGGACCTACTATAGGAGTTGATGCCAGAATTGAGTTCTGGGTGTAACAGAGATAACCACATTGATCACAAAGAACTCTGAACTCTTTACCATTGAGTCTAACTGGCACAGATTTGCATTTCCAGGTAAGAAGAATCAAAGATTATTTTAAAATTAAGTTAGGCCTAAAGAAAGCAAAACAGAAAGGAGGTGCTTATCCTTTGGAAAATTCAGTTTTCATTACAGAAATATTCCTGAAGGACTTGCTTTCTGCAAGGAAGATACTATAGTAGAATCCAGAAGAATGTACAAGAGTAGAAGTTGTAAGGTACAGGATTTTATTTTTAAGAGTTATGGAAAAAAAAAAAAGAGTTATCATGGACATAGTAAAAAACTATATGCAGTCTGGCATGTAGTTTCTTGAATTTAACTGTTAGACTGAGAAAAATCCAAGTTCAGCAAAGATGAGATAGGTAGATTAATAAATCTATTTTATAACTAAAATAATGGAGGATTATCATTCTAAAATAATGACTATACTAATTTCAGTAGAGCACCATCTTCCTTTCATCAAAGTGATAACTATTCTAAAGTTCCCTTTCCCTATGTTCAAAACATTTAAATCACATAAATGTTTTCAATTGTTACAGGAAAATCTGACTTTCATAGCATTTAAAAACTTTTTAAGCTAATTTTAGCAATTTATTTTTTCTTACACCCATGAAACAGTTGTGCTAGTATGTCAGGAAGTGTGGGTGCAGTCAGCAGGTTGTGTGGCATTAGCATTTGCTAGGTAGGATCATGTTAGGAGACGGATCTCTCAGGTTTCTGTATATGCAGCCACCGACGACCCTTTGTTCCAAACCCTCTTTTTTTTTTCATGATAATAATAGTGGACAGAGATAGTATCTTTCTTCAAAGTGAAGGGCAGGCATATTTACTGTTCATCACGAAAGATTTGGGTTTCCTAAATTTCAAATTGCTTTCTTGCAATACATCCCACTGCTCATGGCATTTGGCCCTATTATCTTTGCCTGGTAGGAATTGGGATTCAAGGAGCTAGCACCAAAACTACTCATCTCCTGGCCACCGTTACTGTTGTGAGCAGTAAACCGTCTTTCATCACAGACCTCACAGCCTAAGTCCTCTACCAGCATGCAGGTAACCATAACACATTAACTTGGAAGAAGGGTAAAATTTCAAAACCTTAACAGTTTTTGGCAGAAGACACCATAGTAAGTGCTTTGAAAAACTCTCACTTAATTCTCTAAATATCCACAAATGTTAGAGGTGCAGAAAAGTTTTATTTCTATAACTCAACTTTGCTTCTATATTAAATCCACAACCCCAATTATCCCTTGAGATAGAAAAATTAGTATATTTCAGTTCCTGTTATTAGTTTCCCAGCAATATAGTTGTATTTTTTAGTTTTAAACTCACTTAGGGATTTTCTTTTCTTCAGTGTGACAACTAAATTTCTCCATTTTTAATGTAGGTTTGTGGCATGGGGAGTGTTGGGAGGGGCCTGCAGAATAGGGGCTACAGGATCTGGTCCTCAGTTATTTGTGTTTGTCCTTATTTGTAGCCCCTGACAGTCTACATTTCCATTCAATTCTAGGCTTTGATTCTTGGCTTTTGCTTCTGTGAATCCCTTGTTGGTCCTGCATGATATCTTTAGGTCTGTAGACATACACTCCTTCACTCCCAATGTTTGTTCCCTCTTTCAGGCAGCTAGGCTGCTTTCGGAAGTCACTGTTGGGCAGCAGGAGGTGGGAGTGCTGCCTTAGGCTGTTTCTACACCTGGCTTGTCATGTCATGCTGGGTCTTTGTTGATGCTCTAATTTTCTGGCTATGGTGACATAGAGAGTTTCTGAGAAAGTGTTACCTTTACCTTTCAGTGTTCCAGATGGGAAGAGGGTCCAAAGCAGCTGTCTTGTCTTAAGATTTTCCAGGCCTAGATGGTGGTTTTAGCACCTCTCACACACCCCGTGTTAACAAAGATTCACTCTACTCTTTCACTGGTGTGTTGGATAGTATTTATAGCTCCTTCTCAGACATCCCGATTCCTTACAAGTCTCTTGGTTCTTTAGAATATTCACTTGACTTTTCAGGCCATGGGACGGCAACAACAAAAGCTAGGTAGAGATCTGACTCATATCATTAATTGTTTCCACATCATTATTTATGTCATGAATTTGATTCTCTGTGATCTTTGTTCAAGATTATTTTGCCTCTAAACCCTTTCTTTGTCACCTGCGCTTCTTGAGGCTGTGAGAAAGAAGAGCTCTAGCTGCTCCCATGTGGTAATACCTGTTACCAGGTAGAAGGCGATTATCAAAATTGAAATGAAAACATTGGTTGTTATCAGTGAATCACCCTGCTATACTCATGAATGTACTCATCCCATTAGGAGCTATGTTTTGTATAGCTACTAGAGTGTGAGCTTCCTGTGGACAGGGAGGTACCATGTAGCTTATTATCAGCTAATTTGTGATGTGGTAGGTATTCAGGTCCATGACAAGTGAGCAGTAATTATTGGTAAATAAGTTTTCATGTACGTATTGATCTTTACTAAATTGAGTTTACATGTTTATGGTTTGTAGGTCTTCAGAATTCTAGCAAGAATAGATTCATGGAAAACAATATTAATCTGGCTCCATAAGATGACTGAAATCTCAGGTATTTAAACTCCATTTGATATTCAAAACTAATATTATTTTTAGAAAATATTTTTGCTATTTATGATTTGTGAATGCTCTAAGTTTATACAGTTATTTAAAGTATTCTTTAAATTAAAGATGCACTCTGATGGCACAGAAGTCAGATATTTGATTACAGTAGATTTTCAAGTAAATCTCTTAGAATTGGTTAATTAATAGTCTGATAAAGAAAAGAACATTAATTTTTTAAAGACTTTCATGATATCAAACACTTTTTATTTCAAAAATTAAAAATTAAATATTTTAAAAGATTTTATTCATTATTTTCAGAAAGAAGGGCAGGGAGGGAAGAACAAAAGGGAGAAAAGCATCCATGCATGGTTGCCTTTCACCTGCCTCCAGCCATAGACCTAGTTGGAAACCTGGCTTGCAACCTGGTTATGTGCCCTGTCTGGGAATCAAACCAGCAACCTTTGGGTTTGCAGGCCAGGGCAAAACATTCATTTTTAAAGTTCCCACGTAAACAGGTCATAAAATATTGAAGTGCATATTTTCTTATGTGTCCTTATACAGTGAAAGAGACATAGAAATAAACTTTAGAAATATATTTTGAGGTAAAGAGTAGTCTTCCTAGATTAGACCAAACTCTTTTTTTTCCCTTTTATTTGATTCCAACTTGCATCAGGAGAAATAGTTTTCGTATGCTTTGATTTTTCTGAGTATTGAAGAAGGAGGCTGCTACATTACAAATTGCTACTATTGTTGAAAGCCTTCACACCAAGCATATAGAAACTTGCTAAGAGCACTTGAAAGATTCTTTTATCATGATAGCTACAGTGGAGGAGGATATAGTCCTTAGAAATGAATGTAAGGTGTTACAATGGAGTGCTCTGGACTATTAGAAACTCTGCGTGATAGTTATGGTATTGTACTTAACCATTAAATTAAGAATCCATCTCTCTTTTTCATGTACCCATATATATGGATTATTTGGGGAGATGATGCCATCCCAATAGTACTGATTAATATAATTAATAGTATTGATTATATCTGTTAAAAAGTAAAATAAATGCAAATAATTTTTTATTTTTTGTATTTTTAAAAATAGGATATATAAAATATATAAATAATAGAAATAAGGACAGTAATGTAGGAAAAGGTAGATAAATAAAAAATTATATTTGAAGAGTTTTAATTATAACTATTAATATTTACAGGATCAAGTAGACGCAAAGGAGATTTAATTAGTATATCAAGTTTTAGATGTGTCAATATCCTTATTAATTGAAATAACCTTATATCTAACAGGAAATATATATTATTTTTGAGGTAATGTTGGATCAACCATTTCTTAGGCCACAAAGTAAGTTTCTATAAAAAAAATTCAGTTTCTTCAGTCTATGTTTTGGGGCCATAATGTAATTACAAAAAAATAAAAATAAAAATAAAAAACATAAACATGACAAAATAAAACAGTCCTTATGTCAGGAAGCTAAAAACTGTCAGCATTTTGGTGAGAGAAAATCATAAAGGAGACAACAAAATAGTTATGTTTGAACACTCATGACAATATTATTTTTCAGAATCTATAAGGCACACGAAACAGTACTTAGAGATCAATTTAAAGCTTTAAATAAACAATGAAGAATAAGTAAAAACTAATGAGCTAAGTATTCAGCATAAGACTCTAGAAAAAGGGCATCAGAATAAGTCCAAAGAACCAAGAAGAAAATGAAAATGATGGCAGAATTCAGTGAACAAGAGAACAAAAATAACAGCTAAATTATACATGTTGAAAAAAGGGGGAAAAAAAACCAATGGTATGAGACTTTAAAAATACAGTCAACTCTATAAATTCTAAACTTAGAAAAAGTAGATAAAATTTTACAGGTAATTGAATTTACTAATAATCACAAAAGAATATTGAAATGTTAAAATAGTAATCAGAGCTTCTTAACAACAAAATCCAAAGACAAAATAAAGTTCTAACAAATCTAGACCATGTCCCACCCTCTACTCACACTCAGTTGTTCAGGTGTGCTTCACTAAACTTTAAAGAGAGATTGCTGCATGAACTTGGAAAAGAAGAGAAAACTATTAAGCTCATTTTAAAGGCTAGTATAACCTTAGCTTTTAGAAAAATAATAGTCCATAAAAAGAAAATTATAGGCCTACATCATATTAAACAAGATACAAAAATCCAAATTTAATATTAGCTGAATGAATCCAGGAATGTATATAAAAATATATCATCATGAAGCACTGTTTATCTTACAAATATGAGAACATCCACAGACCTATAATTTATCACATTAATGGCTTAAAAAGAAAATCTCATGGCTATATCAAAAAATAAAGGCACTTAAAATATTCAATATTATTTTATAATAAATCACTTAAAAAGCAATAAGAGTAAATATCTTGAAATTATAGATTCTATCTATCAAAAAACTTAACATGATACTAGAAAGTTTCACTTTTTGCCATTCATTCTATTGAATAAATAGCAATAACAGTGTGGGGAAATGGTCATGGACACTCCTATACATCTTGCTGAGGATACCAAAATTGCAAGGCTCTATGTTTTCACTTGGGCTGCTTTTCAGAATTGTTGCAGCCTCAGATTGGAAAAAGTGAGATAATACCTTTCAGGAATATGTCACATTATCCTGCAATGAATGCATCTGGTCTCTCTTCAGACAAAGTTCAGTCTTCTTAACTTCTTGTGATAAAAGTGATAGATTACTAAGCATAAGGTCTATTGGGTATAAAGAGTCCACCTGTCATTTTTGATACCCTATTGTTATGGATAATACATTCCTTGGTCGCTGATCCTGGAGATTTTTATATTCTGTCAGGTTAGCTTATTACTTTGAATAGCTATTTTGCTGGGAGTTCTTTTACTTCCAACTCTCCTTCTGCACTATCCAACTTACAGTATTTGCATGGGTAAAATCTTAATACACCAGAATGCTATTGACTATAACAGCTGTTATTGACTTTAATATTAGATAAAGATGAAGGGAAAAAGATATAATAACTATAAAAGATACAGAATGGCTATTACTTTTTTTAAAGAGGGAGGGAAAGAAAGAGAGAGGGAGAGAAAGATCAACGTATGGTTGCCTCTTGCATGCCCCCAGCTGGGGACCTGGACTGCACCCCAAATCAAACCACTGACCCTTTGGTTCACACATCTGTGCTCAGGCTGCTAAGCCACACCAGCAAGGGCCAAAATAGTTATTATTCACCAGTGAAAATTATCTACATCGAACATTCATCAGATTAATAGCAATTAGAACTAATAAAAGAATACAGAAAAATTGTTATATCCAAGGTAAATTTACAAATAAATACTGCTTCTTCAAACTAAGAACAGAAAGCAAAAAATATGATTAAAAAACTAAAACATTCATGAAAGAATCAAAGTTATAAAGTTATTAAGAAATAACCTAATAAAATAATGCATGAAAACTTTACAGAAAAACTGAAATGCTTTAAAGAAAATGAAAATAATCCTAAATACTAAAGGAGGTAAATAAATAAGAAATTATTAAGTACTAAATAAAATAAAATAAAGTAAATAAATTTAGAGAATAAATTAGATTAATAGATGATATAAATGAAAAATATAAAGATAGTTTATTTTTTCAAATTATTCTACAGATGTATTGCCATTCTAATCAACATTGCAGTAAAAATTTTTGAGAAAACCAAAAAACTAATTCTAAAATAAGTACAGAAAAACACACACTCAGAATTAGTTATGTTAAAGAGGGTGGCAAACTGCCAAATAATAAAATATGATACTTAGACTACTGAGACAGAAAAGTTGAAAAATTATGTAATTGCAAGTCTATCCGTTAGTTTTTTCTGTTACTTTAAGTCATCAAACATCCATATAACATTGGTCAAACCCAGCAGTTTTCAACTGGTATGCCACAAGAATTTTTAAAACATGAAATGTCTAATTATTTAGTTAGGGATACTGACCTCTTCCCTTAAGATTGTGAAATAAAAAATGACAACTATCATATTTATTTTTGTCAGATTGTCAAAAAATATATTTTTGACATGCCACAGAATTTTAATAATTAGTTTATATGTGCCACAAAATGAAAAAGGTTTAAAAGTATTGTTCTAAGCAAAAAAATACATCTAAATGTCTTATACAATGATGAGACTAACACTGGTGTTTTTTACCTGAGACTTAAATATCTGAACTTCAAGTTTTCCTTTAATTACTTTTTCCTTAACTTTTGTGACTGCAACTACTTTTCTACTGCTATACATTAGCAAATGACAAAACAAATAAATTCTGCAAATAAAAAATTCTGCTATAACCCAAAGTTTGTGATTTTAATGAAAACATGGGGCCTTAGTTGGCATGCTTTATTTTGGTGTGTAACAGACATCATTATTATTATTTTGCTAGTAAATGACCCCACATTTGTAGGAGTCCACCCTTTCATGGCATTTCACAAAGAACATCCCAAGTGTCAGGTGTAGCCAATGAGCAAGTTGGAGGACACATTCTGGTACTCTTACAGTTATTTTTACTTTCATTAACTTATCCTTTAAGTCCTAGCCTATGCGTATGAGATTTACATATTTATAGAGATTCTGACAAGGTTAAATAAATAATGAGCACTTATTTTTTGGGATGGAAATATCCTAAATCTAAATCATTAATATAAGACCCCATCTATATGCCTACATAAAATTATAATTGCAGGAAAGTTATCACAAGCCTTTCTAACATTTTAAAAGATTTCATTTATTATTTTTAAAAGCTTTTATTTATTATTTTTAGAGAGGGAAGGGAAGGGAAAAAGGCAGAGAGGTAGAGAGACATCAATGTATGGTTGCCTTTCAACTGCCTCCAGCCATGGACCTGGCTGGAGACCTGGCTTGCCACCTGGTTATGTGCCCTGGCTGGGAATTGAACCAGCGACCTTTGGGTTCATAGGCTGGTGCCTTATCCACTGTTCCACCAGTCAGGGCTCTTTAACATTTTTAAAAAGCAAACTTTTTAGGATCTAACTTTAGGAAACTTTTATAGTATATCAGTTTTAAATAACTTAACCAAAATAATGTATAAGTACGATTTGTAAGGTAGTCGAGACAGATAACAGTTTTCTTGCAACCTCTATAAAAACTAGACTGACCCATCCCATAGTCTAACACAATAGTGTTAAGATTTCAACATTGGGATCTCTTTTCTCATTACACAGGCAATTTTGACAACTACCCGATTCTGAAATTCAAGATACAAGAACAATTATATTTGTTTTATCAACTGGGGAAGTTTCTTCAAATTAAGTAGTTTATAAAATATGTGCAAATGAATGTATGCAGAAGGGCTGCTGGGGTCCTAGGAGTGAGTAGAGAAAGCAGCCTCACTTCACCCTGCCCTACCCTGCTTTACCCCTGAACCCTCCCAGTGTTAACTGAAATCAAATGTAAGCAATACAAGAGTTTAGAAAATCAAGTCTTTTTCCAAAGAAAGATTCTCCCAAATGGCTTTGGAGCAGAGACTATGAGAATGGCCCTCTTCTTTCAGGGTGAGGGCTGGTATTATGACGCTGCTGAGCAGGAGTGTAGGAAGGACCCTATTGCTCAGCACAAATAGCCCAGAATTTGGATTCAGAAAGACCCCAAGGTGGTGTTCCCACCACACACACCCCGACAACCACAGACCTGTTTGTTTAAGCCAAATTATTTGGAAATCTGAGAGCTACAATGTTAATGATAAAGAATAAACAAGGGAAGTTGGGAAAACATTGAAGGAGCTCTTTTTTGTGCATTAAAAAAGATACATCATTTTCTCAAAGGGCTAAATAACTCTAAGAAAATTTATTTTATTACCCCCTAGCTGGAATGTTGTAATGGGGCTTATAGAGTCTTTTTATTGACTTGGAGTTTGTGTTCAAACTATTTATAAGATGCGATAATAGTCTTTAAAATTCCCCTGGATCATTTAGACTTAAATATCATCACTATAACATTGTTTACTGTTTGATATAGCAGGAATCATACAAGAATTCCAGCAAATTGCCACATGTAGTCCTAGAAGAAAGAGAGAAGAAACTTTTAATAATGAGAAACAGAATGGTCCTTCCTAACTGTGTACTAAATAATTCTGCTCATTTCTCATTTTCATGAATTGGTACCTTGATAGTAACTTATATTAGAAAAGATTTCATTGAGCAAGTTTCACAGTTATTAGGGATAGTAGATGATGCTACTTTGTCTTTACTGAATCTGAGATTTAAAGATAATGAGATAACCTAATTCATCTTTCATCACAACTGACTCTAGACCCCTTTAAACCACTCGTAAATTCATTATCCAAAACTGAGGTTTACCTCTAGTGCAAGTGACTGCCTAAAACAATGGAAGAGCAAAGATGTGACTCCATAAGTGCCTATACAGTAGCTCATAATTTAAAACTTCCACTGTCTTGTGACTATCAGGAAGAGGAATGCTTGTATATTGGACACATCCTGCTTTGCCTGCAAAATACTGGAAGCTGTAGTAGTCCTTCCTTATCTGTGGTTGCACTTTCCACAGTTTGTTTTCCAGAGTCAACTGCAGTCTGAAAATATTAAATGGAATACTCCAGAAATAATCCATAACTTAATTTGCATGCATACCAAGTAGCATGATGACATTTCACACCATCCTCTTCATTCCTTTGTTCTACATAGACATATCCAATATGTGACCCATGCATTAGTCACCTAGTAGCTGTCTGGTTATCAAAATGACTGTTGTGGTGTTATAGTGCTTGGGTTCAAGTCACTATTATTTTACATAATAATGGCCCCAAAGCACAAGAGTTGTGATGCTGGCCATTCTGAATGACAAAGAGAAATGTACAGTGCTTTCTTTTAATGGAACGGTAAAAGTTCTCAACATAATGAGGAAGGAAAAAAATGTGTATGTTAAGGCTACTAAGATCTACTGTAAGAATAAATCTTATATGATATATGTGAAATTGTGAATAAGGAAAAATAAATCATGCTAGTTTTGCTGTCCACCTGAAAGTGCAAAAGTTACAACCTCAGTGCATGATAAGTGCTTAGTTAAGCTAGAAAGGGCATTAAATTTGTGGGTGGAAATTGAACAGAAAATGTTCTCATTGATGACAGCATGACGCATGAGAGAGCATTGAGCCTATATAAAGACTTCTGCAAAGGATCCCCTGAATGAGTGATTGCATGCACATAAATTTATTGCAATATATTGTTTTAATTGGTCTATTAGTTATTGTTCATCTCTTATGTACTTATGATAAACTAAACTTTGTCATAGGTATGCATGCATAGGAAAAACAGTATATGTAGGGTTCTGTACTATCTGCAGTTTGAGGCATCCGCTTGGGGTTTTTTGTATCCCCTGCCCATGAAGGGGCAGTACTGTAACCCCGTGCTCCTTATGCTAAACCTTATGATCAAAAACAGAAGTCTACAATGTGTTCATGGCCAGCACAGAAGCCCATAGCAGATTTCTAAGAGAGGGGCCACTTCTGCTTGACTGGAGGGTAGAGAACCTGCATCCTCTGACTTCTAGAGCATGCTGCCCTGTGGAATAGCAGACTGAGGGCACTCTGCTAACTGTCCTAAGATTAAGAAGAGTTTCTACTGGTGTTACAGCTTTGTTTTCTGATTCATTTTCCATCGCACAAAGCTGGCTATCTTAATTTGACAAGTGATAAAAATCTCTCCTGCAAAACTCAATATTAAATTCTTCCCTCTTCACCATCTCTGGAAGATTGAGTCAGAAATAAATTGTTTGCCTAATCAGAAGATATTGTCCCAGAGACAAAACCCCTTTTCTCTCTGATAACATCCTGACAATGCATTGTTCTATGACAAATCATATGCCCACCTAAATGTTTCTAGTTATCCAGTTGAATAAAAAAATTCTCCATTTGTTGCTATTGGCAAATTAGTGTAATGCACTTCTTCTGCTAGTGTTTTGATGTTATGCTGAAGAGTAGTGTTTGTAGTGTTTCTAATAAAAGAAAGGCCATAAACGGGGATTATTAGCATTAAAATATTTTTTGCAAACCTCAAGTTAAACAATTATCTGAATACATACAAGTATAACTTGTATTTCTAATAGAGATCGCTTTCACTTCACATATGGTTGAACTTCAGTTCTTTTAATTATGAAAATGTGCTTCTTGGAGAGGTGGGAGTGACCTTTTTGTAACACTTCTAATTTATCCTCTGACTGGAGGAGAGAAAAAATACTTTAGATAAGCCATCTGGAAAACGTCTAATTTGTTTGATGAAAAAAATAAACATTCTGCTCAGCAGAAATAACCTAACTGGCAAGTCTTCTTTCCATTTGGATTATTTCTTATCTGTCTCTATTATTGTTGTGAATTGAATGTTTACTTCTGGACTCATAAAATACAGAGAACAGCTTCCACCCTGGTCTTCTATAAAGTGCTTTAGAATTAATGTCAAGAGCGGTAAATATCTGATGTATATGACCAAAACAATGTGAAGACTAATGAGAAATGTGTGATTTATGTGGCAGTTGGCTCTTTTGTACTCATAAGTTTTAATATGAAGGTCACCCTGTTTAAATATATCTCCGTAGAAGATAGATTTTGATAAGGAAACTTCTTGGTGTTAAATGCAACTTAAAAATGTAAACACATTTAAGCAATGTCACATTTGCCACACAATTGTTAGCACTTATTTTGTGCTGTCTTTGTTCTTGGCCCTATACTCAGTGTCTTAAATACACTAATCAGGTGGGTACTGGTATCATCCCCATTTTACAGATGATCAACAGAGATCTGTAGAGATAAATTAACTTGCCAAAAATCATGGGCCTAAGAAATTTTAAAGTTAGAATTTGAACAAAGCAAATTTTTTCCCCCTCAGGGACTGTATTGGACTATGTACTATTTACAAGAAGCTTTTATAGAAATAGTAGATTAGCTTAGGGATAGAAAGACTTGCTCAGTCCAGAGATGATGTTTTCAATTACATAATTTTAATTTGGAAATACTTTATATGTGGACTATACCTTTGGTATATGGTCAATGGATGTAATGCAATGCAGGTATGTGTAAAAATGGTGTGAAGTGTGTATAGGTGGTAACTTGTCACCTTGTAAGAAGTAGAAGTAAAATAAAGCAAAATGCGATGGCAAGTGAGTGTAACTCTAGGAGGTGCCAGTTCCAGTACAGAAGCAGAGAAATGGTTTAAGTGGTGATGGTTTACTGGTGGCAGTGTGGCCAGAATCTTGCCCAATGACCAACTATTGAGGTTGAATGGACAGAGTGGAGAGGAGACACCTGTTTAACACTCCCAAGTCAACCCTCTCCTTTCCATCCCCACTGTTGCATCTCATTAACTGTGCTTTCTTATTTCTTTCCATGTTTAGGTCACAAGCTCTTTGCTGGGCTCCCTTCCTCTAGTTTTCTCCATCTGCATCTCTCAACTCCCGAAGGCATTCTCTGCACTACTGCTACAATGAGTTCTATAACACTTGTATCTGCTTCTCTCATTTTCTATTTAAAATTCTTCAATTACTTCCCGTTGCCTTCAGGACAAAACCTAAATTCCTTAGTCTGACATACAAGGCCTTTCATCTGTGGTAGCTATAAATATCCAAGTCACAAACTTCGATGTGCAAAAATGTAACCTTTTATTATTTCAATAACTCAATTTGATTTTGATTTTTTGACTTTGGAACACTATGACAGCTTAATCTAGATATTTTTCAGGTTTCTCTGTTCAAATTACCCATTTTTTCCAGTCAATTTAATTTGAAATAATATCATAATCCGTGTTTAGTATACGTCTTCTACCGTGACCACATCTCTCTGAACATGACAGAAAGTGCATTATGTGCGGGGTCAAATCTAAATGGTTCCTGCCCTGACTGGTGTGGCTCAGTGGATTGAGCATCATTCCCACAAATCAAAAGGTCAAAATGTTGGATTCCTGGACAGGACACAGGCCTGGGTTGCAGTCCAGGTCCTGGACTGTGGGAGTGTGAAAGACAACCAATTGATGTTTCTCTTACATGTCAATGTTTCTTTCCTCCCTTCCCCACTCTCTAAAAATAAAAAATAAAATCTTAAAAAAAAATTTTGTATATGAATGGTTCCAGGTTGTCTACCCAAGGGATATGGTTGCCACTTCCATCTTGGGTCCCTAAAACTGGTGGTCAAATCTCTCTAAATTCCTGGTGAAAACCATTTACCTCACAGTTTGCTGAGCAATGCCTTTGACAAGTTCCTCCACTAACTTCATCATACATGGGGACGTTGGAAAGTTCAATACCTCTGTCCACTTCATTGGGGAGGACTTAGGGATTTGGGCTGGGCTTGTCCAAGAACTTCTTCCACCACCCTCTCTGCCCCTCCTCACTATGCCATTGTGTCAAGAGGCGTATTGGTGAGGTAGAGTTGTAGAATTCAAGAAAGACTACTCCCTACATTCAGATTATGCTAAATTAACAATATGAATGACTAGTAAATAAATCCATTAAGTCCTCTGATGATCTCAGAGTGGGGCAAAGAGAATTGCCAGGTTAGAGAAGATTCCCAGTTTCTGTGTGTGGGCTGGAAAAGAACTCTCTCAATGTGATAGTGTCTTTTTTTTTCAAACCCATTCTGTTTTATACTCTTAACACAATTATTTAAGGTGGGAGCTGAGACTGGGTTCAGTCTAACAATTTCTGTCTGGGTGACCCAGTCTTCATGCTTTGATGGGAGATGCTATTGGGACAGTGCTCAGAGAATTGATGAAAATCCATGAATGTTTCAGATTATTATTGTGATATACATTCATCTCCAGCTTACTTACCTTTTCTTTTAAACTTTTCTTATAGGATCAATACCCATTTATTATCATTTTTATATTTATTGATGAGTGAGAGAGGAAAGGAAGTGGGTGAGAGAGAGTGGGGTGGGGGAGAGGGATAGAGAAAGAGAGAGAGACATTAATGTGAGGGAAACATCAGTTGGTTGCCTCTTGCATCCGCCCCAGCCAGGGACCAACCTGCAATCTGAGTACGTTCCTTGACCAAGAATGGAAGCTCGGAGAACTTTTGGTGCATAGAACAATGCTCCAACCAATCCATCCACTCCAGGGGGGGCTTCAGTTTACTCTTTGTAGATGGATTTGTATACATCATTCATCTTGCAACACATACACACATATACATGCATGTTTCACCTAGCTAATGTTTAACAATCTTTTAATAGTTAGCCAATGAGTCAGCATACAACCTGTGAAATGAAATCTGGATGTCTTCTCTGACTTTGCATCCACAGCAGCCTGATTTTGGTATCCTTCCATGGAAGCTTGCATATGACACTATAATATATTAATACCGTTTCTTTACTTGCTATTCTTTTCACTAGACTATGCACCCTTTGATTTTAAGAACTCTATTTTATCTCTAGGAAATCCCATACTCCCAAATCCTCACACTTATTCCAATTAGTGGCATTAATTAGTTCTTTGTTTATGTTGATTGGATAATGAACAGATAATAAGTAAATGAAAACCTAAAAGAATATTGAAAGTTATTTTACTCCTTAAATATTTTTAAAGTTTAATCTTTTAAAAATTATTTAAAGTTTAATTTTAAAAGGTGTGATTGTCAGAATGGACTAAATATTGAAATTTAAAATAAAACTGTTGCATTATTTTAAGTGTAACAAATGGAATACAAATAGCACAGTGGTTTAATATCTTCCACCAAACATTAAAACAGTACATGAACAAATGCTACTTAAATGGCTGGAATTTCTATACCTTTTCTTTT
This sequence comes from Noctilio leporinus, assembly GCA_004026585.1. Taxonomy (NCBI): domain Eukaryota; kingdom Metazoa; phylum Chordata; class Mammalia; order Chiroptera; family Noctilionidae; genus Noctilio; species Noctilio leporinus. The sequence continues at coordinate 69,638 of PVIW01001091.1, read as the reverse complement.
TTTCTTGAACTTATATTTCAACCTCAATTTTATTCACATTTTCATCCTAAAGTAATATCCTTTTATGCTTACAAGGTTTTATGGGTTAGCTGTCATTTTTCTATGATCAAAAAATGTGAATTGAAAATTTAATTGTTTTTAATCAATTCCTGCAACTATTAACTCCATTTTTTAAAGCTCTTGTTTGTATTATTATAACCATTATTATACACTTAATCAAAGCAGAATAAAAAAAGAAAGTTTGGTAATGAAAATAAAAAGTAAATTTACTGAGAATGTATCTCTTAATTAAAACTATTGTGATGTGATTTTGTGGCACTTCTTTTAAAGGAACTGCAAAATTATTCTTTTGTTTGGTGCTCTAGAGATTTTTGCATGATGTTAAAATGCCAGCTGAGCTTGGGCAGGCCTTTCCTTGCAATGAGGGGATGTGATTGTGAAAAAGGAAATGGGGAAGAGGAACTTCTCAGGTAGATAAGGTTTTGTAAAGAGAGCACAGATTTGAAAATTAGTATTGTTAAATTAGTTTTTAGGCACCCAATAGAAAATTTCTGTAGGTATATGTGTACCCAAGTTAAAATCAGAACCCTGATTTGGAAGATACTAGCATTATTTGGTAAATAGTAATCATAGGATAAGTTTTAATTGATGAAATGTGTTTACTTTAAGATAATGCTAAGTAAAAATTTAGGGTTACATTCCCTGTAATTTTAAACAATGGAGTTGATGAGTCAAAGAGGAGTATTTGATATAAACATAGCCATGAATTCCAAGCAAGTAGGTAACCATACTCTATATAATACTTTATTTCTTTTGGTAAGAAAATTTTCAGATAACCTATGGTATTTTCTGGGTTGGATTTTCCTTGAAATGATCATACTAAACTATATTTAAACCTAAATAAATAATAACAACCTCAGAATTAGTAGAGTTTAATAAATAAACAAGATGCTTAAATTGTGATTCAAGTTATATATAAATGTATATATTACATATTAAATAATGTTTTTAACAGAATAGTTTAAATAAAATGAAAATAGTTTATTCTATTATCAATCTTTTTCCTACCCTGAACAACATAATTTTATATGTATATTTATTATTTGTCTCCACTAGCTACAACAAATATGCAAACATGATATCAATGCAATACTGGGTTGACTCTTAAGTATGTAAATGCAAAAGGTATTTCCATGTGATGTTATTATGCATGTACTTTATTTATACATTTTTATAATTATAATTTTAAAAAATGTCCACTCATAGGCCAATGCTTTCTTACATAATACAGTGGCTTCTTTATTCTTTTTACCTACCTCATCTCACTTATGCCATCTCAACCTATTTTATTGTATTATTTTTGTGGTGAAATGTCAAGGAATTCTATTGTAGAACAATTATTTTTACCATGGAACCTATTGTATACCCTCAAACCCCACAAGAACAGCATTGGACCTACCCAAATTTCAATTATAAAATATATAAAATACAAATTATCTGCTGTGTGTGCATGTATACATATATGTGTGTGTGTGTGTGTGTATGTATACATATTCAAATTCAAGTTGAAGATGATTTATGAACAGAATGAGAGACATTTGAATTGTCTAACCATTGGTTTTCTGGCTTTTAATTTGACACTTATTTTCCTCTATACTTTGCAGACAGACTTTTTGCATGTATCTGTTGAGGGCTCTGCCCTGCCAATTATCTCATGATAACTTGGAATCACAGAAGAAAAGGTACATAAATAATTAAATTATAACAAATTGTTGATTAAGATATGGTCATGCTGCAATTTATTTGTGAAGAGGCGATAGTATGCAATGTGGCTATTTGGGGCAGGGGACATCTATAAAGGACATCAGTAAGAAGAGGTGGTATTGACTGCTGATTGCCCAGTCTGTCTCTTTTCTTTCTGGGCACATGGCTGACCAGCCTCTCTTTTCACCAAGTGTGGCCAGTTGAATGCGAAGGAAAGGGACTTGCAAATTTTGGGTCACTTGCTTAAACAGAAACCCCTTTCCCTGAACTCCCTCTTTTTACCATCTCTTGATGTGGAACAGGGAGTTATCCACATCCAGCTTCAGCTATGGAAGTGAGAACAGACCATGGAGATGGTGGAGCCACATGATGAAAGAAACTTGCCTTTGTTGCCTTGGATTCCCATAGATTTATCAGTAAGAGAAAGACTATTATTATTATTAATTATTATTATTTAAGGTAAGACCATTGATTTTGGGATCTCTTAAGTGCTACTACCTTCATTACTATAAAGGGGCTCAGGATGAGTTTGTAGTGGAGAGAAATTCTCAAGGTAATTTGATTTCTTACAGTAGATATACCCAAACTTGAATATTTCAGAAAGAATATGAATACAGGCAGAGATAGATGAAAGTAACCTATAGAAGAGTTGAATAGTTTGTTATCAAATGTTGAGAGTTAGAATGCTTGTAGAGGAAGTTGGGGCTGGTAAGCAACACTTTGCCCAGTGATGGAAAACTAATTTGAGGCCCTAAACTTGAATGTGTATCAGAATCACGGAGAGGTTCTGTTCAAACACAGGTTTGCTGAACCCTACCCTCAGAGTTTCTCATTTCATAGGTCTAGGGTACAACCTAAGAATTTTCATTATTAACAAGATCCCTGGTAATGCTGATGCTATTGGTTGGTTGGGGCCACAGTTTGAGAACCATTGCCAGAGTGTCTGGAGACACCTGGGACATTATCCAATTTAGTCTGTAGGTTGTTCTTCAGAAAAGAACCTTGATCTACCATTCATCAAGGGAGTTGGCAGCCAGACTGAAAAGACCATGCTAATCATGCTTTGGATGCTGCACATGGGGATGAAAGACTCGCAGACTCTCGAGTCTGTGAAAGCCAAGCATTCATGAACAGTGCCAACATGAATTAAACTATATGAGAGACTGGGCACCTGTTAATGATGAATTCTGTTTAGAATTTGACTTTAATCATCCTTTACACTTACAATAATATAATCATATTTTCATATCATTATTAAACCACTGAGTGACCATTCTGCAAGTAAAATATGTAAAGAACAGGCAAACTGGCTGTGGATATTGCTCTATGGAGGAGAAATGACACCACAAAATTAACTCAAGAACAAAGGGCATGGAGAAACTGAAGCAGGAAGCAGGAAGCCTTTTTATGGTATGACTTTCATGACCTTTAATTTTCTTTCTATCAGATATAGATTATTGAGGACCTGCTCACAACTAAAAACTAGAAATCACTGCTTCAGCAGATTATAAGAGAAAGTTTATTTAGGAAGTCACAGGGGTAGAAGTGAGCCTTAAAAGAAATGGGCTCAGGAAACAAGTTACAACAAAGGAAGTGCCCTTGGAGTTTAGGGGGAGGTGGGGTACAGGGGGAGGGAGAGAGAGAGAGAGAGAGAGAGAGAGAGAGGGATACTGATACTTCCTTGGGAGACAAAGCAGGGAGGAGAGAGAGGTTTGGGCGTCCTCAGGAGAGAGAGAGAAATAGCACACCCTGGGGAAAGAAGAGGGAGGAAAAAGGGGTGGGCATGCTCCATAGAAATTGCTGCCTGCCGCTAATGCAGATTCTTAACTGCCAACTTGTCTCATAGGCTTTCTGTCAACAAGCCTGAAACTCATATTTCAGTATTCAGAAGATGAGCTTTTTACTATTCATTGGTGTTCTGACAATCACACTGTGCCTGCCGGTCCCTAGAATGTGACACTGCTGCTCTTTGTCACTGTAATATTAGCATTTTTAAAAAGATGATGATAATAATAACCTTCTTAAAATGTCCTAAACCTATGCCCATGTGAAATAATGGATGTACTTATTCATAAAATGCTTTAAAAATTCTATTAATTAAATTGTACTATCATTTGTACTATAATTCAATATAAAGGTGAAAATTTATAACACTCTGACAAGAAAATTTGATGCCACTGTTTTCTTTATCTACCTTGTGTAGAATGTACACCTGGACTCAGGCTCAGAAATGTCTGGTCTTGCTGTGACTGACCTAGAGACTGCGTCCATTGACGCCGTTCTTTTATTACCATGGAGACTCTCACTTTTGGGGGAGCACTTATCCTCTATTTTAATTACCTGAAAATTTATTGTATCATTTTGATTCTGTGAATATTTTCCATCTCTCCTAATAGACTACTACCAGCCATAAGTAAGGGATCATGTATGTTGTATTCATCATGGTGTCCTTGGTGCCTTACATAGTACCTAACTTATAGAAGGCCAAACATTTGCTGAACGATTGAGGACCAGGTGAATAAGGGAGCTATGTATTGACTAATCTTTGTTATTTAACTAAGCACTTATATATTTGTGTGTGTGTGTGGTTTGTCTATATGTACATACATATACCATCTCAGCACTATTTCTTAGTATAGATTTTGCAGTCTTTTAGCTGAAATTAGTTATTTCCTTTTCTTATTTATATATATATATATGAATAATGATAGTCTTTTAACATTTCATACTTTCTCTGCCTAATTACCATTTCTAAGTGGTTTTATTTCTTTATATTCAGTTAGCTATATTAAAAAGTTTAAATAACCATTAGCTCTTTTAGACACACATGCTTGAGACACTTCTTTTATTTGCAGTGTTTTGCCCCTGCTAAAAGGTTTTCTGTTTTTTCTATTGGTTTTTGCCCTTGGGTGGAACAATTTGCAATATATCCTTTTGCCTTTTAGTTTAGGTTAAGCAAGAATCTATTCTTTTGTAGTTATTTTTCCTTTTTTTATTATAACAATGTTTCAGAAGCTTCTATTCTTTTCCAAAAACCATTTGATCATGAGGGAATTGGAATGCTACATTTCAAAAATTGAACACCTCATCCTGAGAAATGAAAAGCTTTGAAATGGGGGTAACCAATGTCCTTGTTCAGAGTCTGAGTTGATTTAAAAGCTGAAACATCAAACGTGTACAATTTAGCTGAGCTTTCTTAAACTAATCTTTAAGACACCTAAAATGCAAGCTTTGCTCATCTGCCTCTTTTCAGTTCCAATATCTTGTTCAATTTCTGAAACAAAAGAACCAAGGTTCTATGGGAAATTATCAGTTAATTCATGGGTATTGTAAGAATGAAGAAACAGATAAGTATTAATAAAAATGAGGGTAATTTTAACAATTTCAACTTAATTTTCATTATTTGTTAATTTATATAATTTATGCTCACTATAGTCTTTCTATAAATTATCACATTATCAATATCTTCAATGTATTTTCTTACCAGGTATACACCTGAGATCCTGATGGCTTACTATAGTATCTAAGTAGCTATTTACATACCTAACCATTGCTTTTACTTTAAATGATGGCAGAAATTTTATAAAGTTTAATGGATTCTAATATAATGTACTTTTACATCTTAGCTATTTTTTGTCTTCATTATAAAGATTTTATGGTATCAGTATATGATGGCATGCCTGTCATATTTTTAAAGCATTTTCAGAATGTAAATGATACATATTAATTGTAAAACAGTGCCTGAAAAACAATGTAATATATTTTTAACCAAAACATCTTCATATCAATAATCATGACTTGTCTCTTTTCCAATCAGAATGGCCACTTTTGTGTTTTCCTAAAATCAACTTTTTAAAGATTTTATTCATGTACTTTTATGTGTTCTCTTCTGAATATCAGAAATGCCTCTTTTATTTACCATTACTCTAAAGTAAAATCATGCCTGTAAATAATCCTGCTTTTATTGGAAGCATCTTTAACCAATTAGTTCCTTTTATTTCCAGTTGAACATATTATTTATACCATGCTTTCTTCATGTTTAAAACAACATATATATTTAAAGCAATTACTGGTTTTCCTGAATTATAAATACTCTGAAATCATCCTTATAACATGCCAGAAAAACAGATGCATGTAAAATTGAAGAAGCATAAATTTTATAAAAAATATATTAAATAAAGCATTACAATTACAAATAAAGCAAATGAGTTACATGTAGTGACATAGAAGTAGAAAATAATGTAGATTAGCATGTTTCAGTAATATTCAGGGTATCAATGAATAATTTTGGTGCAATGAGGTGAAATCCAAGCAAAGTGACAGTTGTACTGAGATGTAAGTGGTAGATACTATAATTCAGGGTTGCTAGAGTGACAAGAATTTGCAAGGTGGAGCACAAGGGGAGAGAAAGCTTTCTGTGACCAGTGGAGGGGCCGGTAGATGTTCATGTGGATGTTCACTACTTCACTACAGGTTTGTGCCTGAGAGCTAGGCCATATTATGCTTGAATAGGAGAAGCTTCCTAAGCCTTGTTACAGAAGCTCCTGCAAAAATTATATTTGCACAGAGCCACTTACTACAGGTTGGGAAGTGCATTTCAGAATTCTGGTGTAGCTAGAGCTGAGAAACTTCACTGAATACTCAGGGATTTGGCTGAGACTTCAAGGTCAAATCTTAGAGGTGAGGACCACTAGAGTAAGAGGCATATTCAAGAGGGAGACCAAATTGAGTTAGAATTACCTTAACGAAGAATAAAACCAAGACAATCAGGGGCTCAGGCTTCTTCCATCTTATGTCTCTTTCATTTTCAGCACTCGGCTCTCAAGATCAGCATGCTTGTTTGGATGAAGCAGCTGGAAGAAAAAAAGAAAAATACAAGGATCATACATGGGAGCTTTTAAACAGTCAGGCATGGAAGAAGACCATGTTGCATTCATATTTCATTACCTAGAGCTCAGGCTCACATCCATGTCAAAGTCCATGTGGAACTGGGGAATGTGGTCTGGCTGTGAGCCATTAAGAGGCGAAATGAATTATGGTGTGTCATTAGCCATTCTCTGGGGGTAACTACTATGTGTGTTGAAGAGTGGAGGGCCTGTTGATAACTGGGGAAGTGACAGAGGCTAGAAGGCTTCCATGGCTGTGAAACAAAATCTACTGGGAATCATTGACCCTGCTCAGGGGTAGCTGCTCAACCCTTTCTTGTCCATCCTCAAAGAGAAAATTTCCCAAATTGCATGAACTTACATTAAGTGATTCACTCTGGACATCACTTTTGCTGGCTCTGGAAAGCTCATTTTCCCTGAGACAGTGTACCTGCTGCTTTGGCCTACGTTTGCTATAGGTCCAGATACATGCATCTGAAACTTTGGTTTTAGTATGACTACAATTATTGTATGTGACTATCCAAACACGCAGAAAGTTATACACAGGTGCTTGAGGTACTTCATAATCAGATATTTATAGACATTTGAGAGTTCAGCCTTTGACTTTATAGGCTCAAATAATATGCATTTTTGTGTCAGATAATGCAAAGAAAAATATTTCAGAAGGCATCTGTGTACAATGGATTCTTGTAACATTATCAGTTTAATGTGGTGCTAAAGAATCTGACATACCTTCTGTCTAGGATTTGTTCCCACTGGCACAGGAGCAAGGTTCAGGGTCGGGGGACATGGACAGAAAGGGGAAGAGTGAGAGAAGATCAAGCAGGTGGAAATCAAAATACCCAAGCAGACAGTATACAGTATATAAATGGCAATTCCAGGGAAACTAGGAAAATCCCCTTTTTTTGTTTGTGTTGATGGCACTGATCCTATTCGTGTGGAACACTAGAGTGTGTTCAGATTAAGTGTCTGTCCAGTCTGGTTCCTAAAGCTCTTGAAGATCCACAGAGCAGAGGACTGAATGATGGCGGGGAGCTTATCCTGAGCTTTCAGAGGATTATCCCCAGTATGATGGCAGGCTGGCAGAAGGTGTCCTGCCTGTTATCACAGAATGCTCCACACAGGGGACAGCATCAACACCATTATGGCCTTTGCTGTCCATAAACGCCTTTAAGCAGCTTTAGATAGCAGATATATGACATGAGTCTGCAGCAGGGAATTTCATCACAATTTCTCTGTTGGCCCCTTGTTTAGAATTACTGCTAATGGCTCTGCCGGTGTGATAGGCAAACAGCAGCTGTTTTTTAACCATGTGACCATTGTTCTTTATTGCCTATAGTATTAACATTTACAAGGGCTAATTGGTATTTTGAAATGACACAGATGATGGCTCAGGTACTATCTTTATGATAGTACCTCCCTTAAAAGTGCTAAAGGTAGCAGCAGTTGCTTAATGTTCATCTCAACTCAAACTTTTACATGGTCTACCTAACCAAATTATCTCAGTTTTAATAATTAGGGAGCTGCATGAAAATATTTGCTTTTTAATTTCTTTCTTTAAAGATTTTATTTATTATTTTTAGAGAGAGGAGTAGGGAGGGAGGCAGAGAGGGAGAGAGACATCAATGTATGGTTGCCTTTCATCTGCTTCCGGCTATGGACCTGGCTGGAGACCTGGCTTGCAACCTGGCTGTGTACCCTGGCTGGGAATCAAACCAGCTACCTTTGGGTTTGCAGTCTGGTGCCTTGTCCACTGTGCCACCAGCCAGGACTTGTAATTTTTTTTTAAGTTAAATCCGCTTAGCCAAATTTTCTCATGGTCAGGACACATGAACCCTCTCTGACCAGCCCAATCCATAGCAATCTTTTCACCAGGGAGAAGGTATTTCGAAGTCCACATAATATTTTAGAATGTATTGTGTTTATTTATTTTGTGTGTATTTATCTATTTATTCTTTTAATATTTATTTATTTATTTCTTACAGCTTTGGATTAGGTTAGTGTCTCAATGATAGGCTCTGGAAGGTTGGACTATATTTGATAATTCCGTCTATTTACATCACCAGTAATCTTTGAGTAATGTCCCATCCTAAGTGGACACATCATAAATGTTTACAAAAAGACAGTGGTAGTGTGTGGGCCAGTTCTTAATTATAAAATGCTAACAGGTTTTTCTTTGGGGTTTGAATGGTGAAAACTCTTAAACTTTCTGATTTATGTAGCAAACATTTATTGGAAGCCTTTTAGGTGTAGCCATATTGCCTGAATGACTACTATTCCTCAACTTCTCTTTGTGCCTCTAGCCTTTTTTCCCCTCAGTCCATTCTCTCCACCACAACTAGAGTGGATGATCCTTCTATAATGCAAACCTCTTCTTGTACAAACCTGATTAATTTTTTCAATAGCTCCGTATTTATTTACTTATTTTATTTTTCATTTAATCATTATAGTATTTTTCCCCTATAGTTCTTTATTTATTCCAAGATCAAGTGCAAACTTTGTGGCATGATATTGAGAGTTCATCATGATCTGGCTTTGGTAGGCCACTCTGCCCTTCACATGCTTACATATTTTCTAGGTTCATCCAATTATGTGTATTCATTCATTCATTCATTCATTCAGTTGTTCAGTCTCACATGCCTCCTACCTCTGCCCAGGCACATTTTTAGCCTAGAATACACTCCTCTCTTATTCATCTGGAAAAATCCTATCAGACCATAGAGTTGACAAAAGTGTCTCCCGTTGATCTCCTCCCCTCTGCTGGTGTTAGATTATACCCCATCCCTGCGTTCTCATAATACTCAGTACATGAATACCCATCTCTGTCCCTTTTTGCTTGCTGACTTACCAGTTTGCTCTCCTATTATTGCTTTAAGCTTCTTAAGTTTAAGAACCATGCTTCTCTGTTTAGACTACCCACAGATGCTAGCAGGCAGTAGTTTTTTGATAATGCTTCCCTCGTTAATTGCTAATCTTTTTTTTTTTTTTTTTTTTTTTTAGTGCTTTCAATGTAAGTATGAAATGCTTCTCATGCACATTGAGTCAGTCAGTCTTCACTATAACCTTTGGAGGTAAGCACAGTCTAGGATTGGCCCAAACAAATGTCTCATAAATATTTGTTGAATAAACCCTCATAAGAATACTCTAATACAGACATTTCACTGGGATCACACTTAGAATTAAAACAGTTAAATAGTTTGTTCAAGATACTATTAAATCTGAGATTGAATTTGAACCCAGGATTTGAACCCAGGTTTATATGACTCCACAGCCCATGTCCTTTACCACTTTGATACTCTGCATCTTACCTCTAAGGTAAAATACTAGATTCTGAGAGAAAGGACAAAAATACTAGGACAAACAATAATTATTTTAAAGCATTTATAATCTATATTATAAAACAGAATATGAAATTCATATCAACTGAAAAGAAAACAAATTGTGGGCAGTCAGCAGTGAAATGATCTTGACTCTAGGGGAAAACTCATGGAAATTAGGTATAAAATTGAATGTTGAATAGGCTCAAATGCATATAGATAAGGAAAGCCATGCTCCACTTTGGGATCACATGCAAAATGTCATAGATGCATTGATTTTCCTGGTCTGATCAGGACAGAGTGTGTGACAAGAGTGGACATGATGAAAGAATGAAGAAAATAATATCAATTGGATTCACAGAGCTGAGGAAATGCTTTGAATTCCATGCTAAAGACTTTTGTACTTCATTTCAAAAAACTGTGCAAGTGATTTTGAAAAAAGGAGTGGAAGACTTCTGATCTCTGATTTACTAAGTTATACGATGGCGACTTTGGAACAGAAAAAATGAGGGGCACAGCCCCTTAGAAGACCACTGCAAAGGCTGGGTAAGAAATGACAAAGATTCAACGAAATAAATAGCAGTGAAGATGAAAATAAAGGAGTGGTTGTAAGCTACATTGATGATTAAGGGCCACAGGATTTTAGCAACAGGTGAGTATAGAGCTCAAGGTAAGGAAGCAGAAGAAAGGAGTCATAATGAATTCTGTAGCTTGTGGTACTGTAAAGCCTTGAGCTACTTCATTAGAATTGATTTAAGACATTGTTTCTTGTCAGAGAAACATATTGTAAATATAGCAACAATAGTCATTTATTATTGCAATGCATTTATAGTACACCTGATTCCAAAGGTTATATGACAACCCACACTACCAATAATAGGCTTTGTGTTTTCAAAAAGTAAGACAATTATTTTTTTCTTGTCAGAAAGGGCAGGCTCAATTTATGCTATCACTGTCTTAAGAAAATTGCATTTTCTTTTTGCTAACACCAGCTACCTAATAGTTAACAAATCAAAACTTGACATTCAATAATCTGGAAACTACCAAAATCCAACAGATAAAATGGGGGGAAAGGAAGAAAGGGGAGGTAAAATTGGTGTTTATGGTCTAATAATAGAGAAGAAAATCAAGAATGGAACTCATGGTTATATCATTTTTTATGTTTTGCAATTGTGCACACATCTCTCTAGGTAGACCAAAAACAAATGAAGGCTTTAGAAATGCCTTCCTAAGTAGAAATAAGATGTGACTCTCAATTCCTTGATTATCTGTTTTAATGTTCATCTACATTTATGTATTGTTAGGTCCAGCGAGAGTCAGAGGAGAAACGACAAGGGAATAGGCCAAGAGTTTAAGAGATTTACTTGGCCAGCGGCACACACTGGCTGAGACCAGGAAGGCAGGAAGTTGTCAGCAGTGAACAAAAGAAAGGCAAGGGTTTTTAAAGGTGATAAGGGGAGGAGGAAAGTGAAGAGACTCTTGACTGATGGCTTTAAGGGAGTTGTCTCTAGAGAGGCTTACTACAAGAGGCGGGTTACCAGGCTCTCAAGGGCAGGCTAGGTATCTTTGAAGGACACAGGTAGCTAGCAGGCTGACATGTCTTGGAAGGGTGCAGGTGGTTACTGTAATCAGCACTTACTGAGGGGGGCAGCAGACTTAATGGGGTTTGCTAAAATTATACTGGGATTCCCAGGACTCAGGTCTTATGCCTAAGAGGTATAGTAATTTATCATTATTTAACCATTTGCATATAATCAATGATATAAGACAAATGAATGTTTCCTTTTTCAGTTTGTGCTGATTGTAATAGGTCATATCAACGTATTACAAGTGTGTTATACTCAATAAAGACTCCTTATTGTCTGCATCTCCGTTTTTATTTTTAGTATTATACTATATTATGCTATTTCATTATACACACATATGTATATATGTATACATATATACATACATATATATTGCTTTGCATCCCCTAAATAATGAACTCTCAAAAATAGTTTGTTTTGCAATATATACATACATTTTCTTTCTAAAAAATCTTTCATTTTAGTACACTTATTTTTGTTTCCATTACAGAAATTTTGCTAATGCAACTCTTGGTTCTATATATACTAAATGTCCATAGATGCAAAATGGCAAGGGACATTAATTAACCACTAAACAATGTTAGGTTATACCTCAGTGTTAGAAAAAAATGTGAAGCCAAATGATAGTAGCTCCAGAATTTGTGCAAATGTCTACCCTTACTCATTCCACCACCAGTACCAAAGAATTAGTAAACTACTTCAGTGCTACAAGGAAACGGAAGCTTCATAACAAAATGCCTGACTCCCTTCTCCGGGAACTCACCCACCATTCCTTTCTGTATTATTGGCATCCAATTTGCAACTTCACATTTCTCATAAATACCTGCAGTGCTGCTGAGATGCACTGCCCAGATTTGCCTTCAGGATCCAAGACCCCCTTTACCCAGCTTCTAGGGGTGAGGTTGCTGAGTGAGTCTTTCTCCTTTGACCAAGCAGAGCTGCTTCACCCAAAGTTGTGACTTCTTATGGTCGGCGGGTACAGGGCATATACTTCATTCAATGATAGGACCTTGTGGGGGTCCCAATTCATGGTCCTGCTGACTCAGTTTGGAACTTCACTGCACTGTCATCCCTGATCACAAGCAAGCTATGGAATTTGCTGACACCTTTTTGAAACCCACCTCAGTCCACTTATCCTCCTGCTCAATCTTCACTCCCTCACAAAGTTTGTAACCAAGAGCATTACTCAGACACAAACTTTTCTTTTGAGTTTGGGCTGGGACGATAAACTTTTCTATTAAAAAAAAAAAAAAAAAAGAACATTTTATTTTTCAATGATGTGTCCGGTCCTTCCAAATGTGATTGATACAAACTATGAGAACAGAATCAGCTTGTGAACAGAGAGTGAGAAATCCAAAGGTTACATTGTTTTCAACGCATATTTTGATTGTATGCCTGAGATTACTGTGTGACTAGGAGAGTTCTTTGCAAATTACACATGCCTGGATTGAGAGCAACTCAATGGGAACCATTATTGGAACACTTCATCCCAGAAACTGGGCCTATTACTTAATTTGCTCAACCACAGTTTCTCCCCGGGTCTTTTAATTTGGGGGAAGAATTATGCAAAGTGTATTTTTTATTAATTTTATCTCCATGTAGTCTGTACTTGGATTCATGTGGTTGAATATGTGTATCTTAATATATTTATATGAAAAGTAGGAAAAATTTCCCCAGCTTTAGGAAATGTCACATAAATCTACTTAAATCTTTATGTGCTTTTCCTTTTGTGTGTTTGTCAAAATTCTGTCAACATTGTATACAAACTCCTTTTTTGTTGTTGTTGTTGGTGCCAAAGAGTTACTATACTTACTATAGTTCCTAGAAACCTCAATTCTAAAAGTTAGACCAGTGTGAAAATTGCACTAGAGTTAGGGTACAAACTGATCATAGTAGCTATCGAAAGTAACATGGAATATTAACAAAGGTATGAGATATTTTCTTGTCATTTCTATGGAAGAGCTGTGACTAGCCTAAAAGCCAATATATTCATGTGCATGCAGAAAGCATACTTTTCAACATCCCCAAATAAGGAAAAATAGTTCATTGGGAATTGACTATTCACTGGAAGAGTTTGCAACATTTTTAAGAGTTTTATGTATGAGAGGAATTTAAATAAACATATATTCACAGTTCTAAAGTTTCCTTGGCACTTTGTTTTTACTAAACATTGCAAAAATTCATAAAATATAAATACAAAGAACTCAAACTTTAGGGATAATAATATGTGTGCATTTTTGCAAGTAAGTTCTAATAGTAACCACTAAGTTATGTTTTATCATCCCCACATAGGACTGCGGTGGAGGAAGGGGGAACACAATGAAAATATTTTGGTCCTTAGACCCATTTGGAAAGCATTCTTAAGATCCCATAATTTTATTCTAACAATTGATGTAAGGTTATGAATTTCTATTTGTTGAAACTGTAAGTTTAAAAACTAGCATTTAAATGGAGATAGTATGAAAAAAGAAAATATCTCAGTTGGTCTCAATTGAGGATGTTTTAGGATTTAAATGGAAAGATAAATTGCTCATGTTCAGTAAGGAAAGGCAAGGTGTGTAAAATCAGTGTGTGCTGCCCTGAGCTACCTCTCAAAATAAACTGGAAGCAGTTGAATGACCACTGTAATAAAGTTACATTTAAAAATTCTTCCTGGATTCTATGTGGTTTCCAGTAAATAGTAGCCATTCTAAAATTTAAATATAATGATGTGTAATTGAGTTTTTGTTAGATATTAGAATAAAAATAGATTGATTTTTAATTTCCCTAAAAGTTGACAATTTGATGTAGAATAGATCCAGAAAATCTGTTCACCCAGTATTTATGACTAATTTTAATAATTGTTATGAAAGACAAAATGAAACAGGATGCCATTGTCAATAGAAACCAATATATTAGAGAGAAGCAAAAAAGAAACAAACATTTCATGTAGCATTGGAGGAAAATGTGAATGGAATGGCTGCTAAACAGCTAAACTTGGTTCTTTGCTCCACTGTGTGTCTGTGTCATTATGGAGAAAGTTTATCTTAAGCATATGCACACATACACACCAATGTAGAGACAGATTCATTTTCTTTTATATGTGTTGCTTACATTGTACTTTGACATTTTTCTTTGCTTGTCAGCATGAGAAGAGATGATCCAGTGGAGCAGAAGATCTGAAAATAGAATTTCTGAGTTCAAATCAGGGCTTTGGTCCTTGAAAGTTGTATATTTTTAATGAACTATTATTGCGTTTCTTTCCTCATATTAAGCAGGCAAGATGATTTCTTTTCTTTTTTTTTTTTAAGATTAAAAAAATTTATTATTTTTATAGAGAGGAAAAGGGAGAAAGGCAGAGAGGGAGGGAGACATCAACGTGTGGTTGCCTTTCACCTGCCTCCAGCTACAGAGCTGGTTGGAGACCTGGCTTGCAACCTGGTTATGTGCCCTGGCTGGAAATTGAACCAGTGACCTTTGGGTTCGCAGGTCGGCGCCTTACCCACTGTGCTACCAGCCAGGGCTAATTTCTAATACTACTACTCATTTTAAAATTCTTTGACGTTTTGAGTATTTTTTTTTCTGGAGAATTTAAAGCAAAAAGAAAATACCTAGCTTGTGGAAGCCTTCTAATGCAGGACTGTTTGAAGATAGGAAAAGGAAGTCAAATTTGGCTTCTTAATCACAGGTATGATCCAGAATTTATAAGTGATTTTAAGTCAGCCTTTCTATGTCCCCAACCATCCCTTTGCACCAACAGAGAAAGGATGAATGGTTACAAAACATAACTCTTCTATTTCTGGACACTTATGTAGTGCACCTAAATTATTCTCTTTTTCTCTCAGTAAAATGGCTTTACTTTTCTTTTTTCTGATTATATAAGCCAGTATTTTCAATCATATTAGATGTAATATCTACTTTCTATAAACATATTTTAACAACCACTTTATTTTTCTGAAAGGTAGATAACATGTCCTACCTACAAACATATTTAAAAGTTGATAATTATTTATATATAATATAAAAGGGGAAATAAAAGGAAAATATTTTCACATATTCAGAAGTAAAAGTGTGTGTGTTTTAAAAGCAAATTAGTTATCTCTTTAATGGGGGGTACCAATTGAATCATATGTTCATAGAGAATTTGCCATTCCTATAAATAGGTCTTCATCATTTTGCAAACTGACTTTTGATGTCCCTTGCAAAGGATATCATTCCAGTGCCATGAGTTTGTAAAGAAGCATTCAGTATATTACTTGTTGTCTTTTTGTAATCACAGTTTATAGTAGGGTTGGCTTTAAAAATGCACTAGAGGGTTTTCTAAATTATTAGAATGAGAAAAACTTGAACAGTATCTCACTGTAGTCCCTGGCTGGTGGCATAGTGGATGGGGCACCAGCCAGTAAACCCAAAGGTCACTGGTTCGATTCCTCAGCCAAGGCACATAACCAGGTTGCAAGCCAGGTCTCCAGCCACGGACCTGGTGGCAGGTGAAAAGCAACCGCACATTGATAGCTCTCTTCCTCTCTCTCTCTTTCCCTACCCTTCTCTCTAAAAAATAATAAATAAATCTTTAAAAAATATTATCTCATTATAAATAATCTAAAAGTTTTATATTTAAATTCTCTGGTTTTTAAAAGTTATAGCTCAGCTCTGAAGTTCTCTTGTCCAATTGTATTTTTCAATCTTAATTACTTTGCCAACTTCTTCTGGAGTAATTAGCTATTTTAAGTGGTCTGCTTCTTCTTGGATTAATTTTGATCCTTTTGACTATTAAATAAATTATTTTCTCTGTTCTTCAAGTTGCTGACTATAAAGTTCACCGAACGGTGTTTTATAGTTTTTTGTCTGTCATATCTGTAATTGTGCCTTTTCACTCTCAATCATGTACTATGTATGTTTGCTTTTCTTCTCTATTCCCTTAATTGAGGCCATACATTTTGCATATTTAATTATTAATTTAAAAATCCAACTTTTGTATACAGATTATTATAGTGAGTTTAAATACATAGGCTTTAAAGCCACGCTCTCAGGTTTTGAATCCTGACAGTTCCACCTGCTGTGCGACTGGATTCAAAATACTTAATCTCTCCATGTCTAAGTGTTTCTGTTATCTTTCCAGAAAGCCTCACATCAAAGCTTCCTTGTTAAATGTTCCATGTCTCACAAATTATATGAAGTGTTTTTTTACATAGCATCAATACAATTTGCAATGCTTTTGTTTTATTGTTCGTTTCTTTTCTTGTTCGTTTCTTGACACTTCTTTCAGGATCCTGATAAATCTTGGAACTGTACCATGAGTAATTTACCTGTAAAAAATAAAAGTACCCTCAGGTGTCTTTCAACTGCGATGTCAATAAAAATAAAAGAAAAATGATAGGAAATGCGATCCGATCCAAAATACACGTTTGATCTTTTGGAAAGCTGCCATGGCTTGAAAGTTTCTCTGAGCTGTGCAAGCCTGGATAAGAAGGAAGGCCTCTAGGACTTGTACATTCCTCCGCAGCATCTGGTGAAGATGCTTTTGTGCAGAGCAGGCCTAATGGGACTTTAGAAAAAAATCAGGTGAATAGTAATCAGGACATCTTGGTACTTCTTAACCTTTGAATAGAGAATATGTAGAGGTTCATAAAGATGCTTCCAGGGATTGACTTGTTAAACATTCTGCTTTTAAAACTTCTATTTTAAAAAAGAAACCAAGAACGGATGATTTTTAAAGAATTGTTCTGAAATTGGAACCATATAGATGTCTCTGAGTGAATAACAAATAGTAGATCATAATTTATCACACAATCAGTTTAATACTCATCCAAGCACTTTCGACTAATGAGGATTTTACTATTGTATAAGAGTTTTAAATTGTGGCCTGGCTGGTGGCTCAGTGGATTGGCACTGGCCTGTGAACCCAAAAGTCACTGGTTCAATTCTCAGTCAGGGCACATAACCAGGTTGCAAGCCAGGTCTCCAGCCAGGTTCCTAGCTGGAGGCAGGTGAAAGGCAACCATACATTGATGCTTCTCTCCCTCTCTTTCTCCCTCCCTCCTTTCTCTCTGAAAATAATGAATAAACTCTTTAAAAAAAGAGAAAAAGTTTTAAATTAGTTTTATTGTTAGTTCTAAATAAAATAATATCAATAGTGAACCATTTGTTAAGTACTATACTTGAAATATAAGTTCATTAAGGGTATAAGAATAATGCAAATTCTGATCATTCCTTTTATGATTTTCTTAATTGTATCTGTATCAATATGTTATATATTTCATTAAAATTCTTTTACAGCACATTAGGAATTCTCTGGTATTCAAAAGAACAGAAAAATGTTAAAATAAGAGAATATAGTTATGATTTATACAATTTGAAAAAAAAGATTATTCACAAATCCCTTAATTGATTATTTGAAGAGAAGCTCTTTGAATTATCAAGTTGAATTTTTTTTTCATAAGTCAGAGTTGGGAAAAAATATCTGAAGATTATAAAAAAAAATCTAAGTGACTTTTAAACCACAAATACAAGAATTTCAGATACCAGTATACAACAATATGGTTGTCAACTTTTCATATTATTACATAATCTACATTTGAATATATATTGGGTTAAAAATCCTAACAATGCATATTGTCATTTTATAGTTACTTGTTGACAAATCAAGTTGTGTATTAAAGATGTAATTTAAGCAATGATAGTATTCATAATTTTTAATATGAAAAACTCAACATTTGCCTAAAATTTAGTACATAAATGTAGCTATTGAAGTGAAGTTGAGTAAATTGAAATTAAAAAATCTAAAAATTAAAATTTTCAGTTGTACTAGCTACATATCAAATGTTACTTATGTAGAAAGCCCATAAAGTGGTATTTCACACAATTCTCCAGCTTCAACATGGCAGCCACAAAGCTACAGGTCAAGGGACTACCATATTGGTTCAATGATGGGAATTTTAATTATTCCCATCTTTGCAGAAACTTGTGTGGGATATTTATGATTTTGATATTATGATATTTAGTGATAACTTGGTCTTAAATATTGCATATGCCACATAATATTTGTAAATGCTATGTATTTCATTTAACATCATATGTATATACATGCTTAAAAATCTTATTGTCTTAGAAGCAAATATTATGGCATGATGGCATAATTTAAAACCTTCTTAAGAACCAGGTCAATTATTTATCTTTTTTGTAAACTATTTCCTTATAAAGACAGGCTTTATCATCTAAATTAGTAAGTGGTTAGTAAATTAGAATTTAAGTAATGCCGTAAAAGTGTGTTAGCTGTGTTCTTGGTAGGGGTTATATAACAGTTTAGCACATTATATGGAGTGGGCTTTATTTAAAGTTTAGTGCTCATTTTTTAGGGAATAGGTGTGCACATGTGTTATAGAGGATGAAGAACTGGATTTGTATTCTTCTTTGGGGGCTATAAGATGTCTGCATGAATGGAGGATATAAAATAGCCTGAAGACAAAACCAACAATACAGGGTGGGGCAAAAAGAGGTTTACAGTTGTTCATATAGAAAATAATATAATAATTAATAAATGATAACACAACAAAATGTCTCACAACTGTAAACCTACTTTTGCTCCACCATATTTATAGAAAATGTTGCTAATTGTATGCCTTGCCAAAAAAGTATTTAACAGATAGACTGAAAGCTCTGGAAATGTATATGGGAGATAACAATCAAATATCCACTGCTTGACTCCTGAAAAACCAAGTACTTTTGAGGAGGGTTGCATTCTCATTGGTCTTCTAGGGTAAATATTCATCAAAATCTACTTCCAAGTAAAAATAATGAGCTAACTTCCTAAGCTGATTTTGTATTGAGAGGCGATAATTATGATAGTTTTGACAAAGCTAATGTAAAGGAATTGTTCATGGTAATGTTCGGCCAGGTCACCAGAGTAGGAAAGGGTGTTAAATTTTCCTGTTTCTGTGGAGAAACCAAATAAGAAATACAGAGTGATTAGGGCATGGCATGAAAATACTATTTATCACAATTCACTTTGTCTAGTAAGTGACTTCTAGCAGTAACGCTTAGAGGGTCTAAATATGTTAAAGATCAGGGATCTTCTGAAGGGCTATACAGTCAGTACATCTTGCTTTGCGATCAAATGCTTAGCTTTGGCTTCATATTAGAATTACCTGTGGAGCTTTTAAAACTGCTGTTGGCTGGGTCTTGCAAACACCTATTAAATCAAAAACTTCAGTGACAAAGCTCATAAAGTGGTAGGTTCACAAAGCTCCCCAGGTGATTCTAATGGGCAGCTAAATTAGAAAACTTCCTACTTACATTAAAGGGTTTACAATTTTCTTTTTAGTTTTCAATTTTGTATGAGAAGTATTCCTTCTATACTCAATTATCTGATTTTTCTTAGCAACTCATAGTAGCTTTGGGGCCTCAGCGTATCAGGCATTTCAAAACGTCACTGTATTCTGGAGGTTAAGCCCCTAGTTTTAGAGCTCACTTGACCCTTCAGTAAGGACTCAGAGTTTACATTTGTCATTTAACGAACTGATATTTTAAGGCATTTGAATGGAGCTCTCCTAACTCAATTATAATTCAGGTAATGATTGACTTCACAACCCTCTTCACATTCCACCTTTTCTCAGCGCCTCATCTAACTTGAAAGACTATAAGAAATGACTATCTTTACCTTTCTGCTGCTTCTAGGGCTATTGAATTACAGTTTTGGGTAGAAATAACTTGATCTAGCTACAGACCCAACCATCCATGGTTCTCAAGTCATGCCTGGTTCAGGTTTTTCTCCTATTTATCTGTTCATTAATACTTGTTTAAAGTGTCCATTCTTAACTGAAATTTACATGGCATATTTACATGGCATAGTGCTATGTGCTTTATATATTTCTTTTGAAATGGATTTGCATTTAATTACCATGACAAACACACCTTATGTACTATTCATTTTTCAGGTAAAGAGTGGAGTTAAAAGAGATTACACTTCTTGCCGGAATTCTCACAGTTAATAAAAGGTAGCATCGGAACTTGGATATGGTTTTTCTATTATTCCATGCAGTGATTTTTTTTTTTTTTTTTTGACATTCACTGATATATTTTCCAACTTTCTGATTTTTGATGATCAGAAAATGGAGGGCATTCAGTGTACAGTTAACTACATAATGACACAATTTTTCTCCATAGTAAAGGAACCTACTTTTCCTCTTTATGTTTCAGTGATAAGTATTCGGTTATAACTTCTGTATTTGTCCCATGGGGAAGTAACTCTATTTTATGCAGAATACCCAAACATAGAAGGCACAATACAGAGAATAAATTAGGATTTGAATTCGGAATCTAAGTACCCATGAAATTCACTTTGGAGATAAACACAACTAAGGCAGGTTGAGAATTTCCAAGTTTAAAGCCTATTTGCTAGATCCATTATCCTTAACTTCAAAAGAATATCAACTGACTGGAGCATTTTCTAATTCATGGAGGAAGATTTTTTTTTTTTTTTCAGTTTTAGATGGAGGTGATTTCTTCAGAAAATTCTCACCTTAGAATGACAGAACTGTGTACAACAAAGCTTTCTGATTTATGTTTGGAAGATTTTTAGATAGGCGATTAAATGTTGAATTTATTCACATGAATCCTAACAATCCCAAACATTTTGGGTTTGGTTTTCTGTCATTATTATCTAGTTTGAAATCTTCTACACTGTCTACTAAGTTTCAGGTTTGTATTTCCAATTAAACACTGACTATTGTGTATTTTTCAAGCACCACAAAATCAATATGCCTCAAAGTAAAGTACCCTCTGTTCTTTACTTACACACCCTTTAGTGAAAACACACAAATACCATTCATGTACTTGAATTCCTTATCTTGGTAAATTGGATCATTATTCACAGGAAATAACCCAACTATATCAACCTAGTTGTCATCGTTAATCCTTTCAACATTTTTAATTTTCACTTGGTAAGTCTTAACATACCTACCATCTTCATCTCTCCATATTAACGTAACTCCTGCAGTTTGGGCTCGGGAGTTAATTTTCTTCATCTATTTTTTCTTCATCTTTCAACTAGATGGCAATTGCATCCTCTTCTTCACTGTTTCTCTACTTCTCACCTAATTGCAGACTCCTCACTGCAACTAATGAGATTCTAAGTCCCTTTCCTTGTTATGTCCATAAAATTTTCACTATCCATTTAGCACTAAATTCAGCACAAAAGCCCCTAACTATCCATCTAAGTGATCTGCTATAATTTCTCCCACCACACGAATTTTATGTTCTAACTAGGAAAGTTTTCTCCTTATGGCTCAATGTTACTCGTCATAGATGATGCTCCTTGAATGGAACTGTCCCTGACTACCCACACCAAGGTAGTCTACCAGTAACTTTCTATCATGTCCTTTTTTTACTCTCCTAACTATTTTCTCCCATATTTGTTCAATATCTGCCCCTCACTGGAATGAAAACATTAGACTTTGCGTGACTTCTTTATAATTCTATTTCCAGAGTCGTATATGTCAGTCATTAAGTATTTGTTGTGTGAATTTTGTTTTTCTGCTGAAAATGGTCTATTCTTTTCTTCTTTTACTTCTAGAGACTTCTTCCTAAATGCTTAGGATGTGTTCCAAACATTACTCGCTCACACACTTTTTTTTTTACAATGTTGCTGGGCAGTGCTAATTCACTCCTTTCTTCTGCTCTCTTAGCCTGTGGCACATTCCTCTATTATAACCCTAACCAATCCCTGTTACATTGTGTATCTCTCTTCTCTAATCATTCTGAACTTCTCAAGAATTTAAATTATGCATTGTCCATTATTAGCATCTGTTGGTGTCTATTTTTATTAAGTTCTCATGAATGATACAATATGCTGAGGAAATATTTTTATTATGCACATACATGTAGCTAGCTGCATTGGAATGTATGAATCCTTCCATAATGATAATTTTAATAATATACTTATTAATTTTGTTAATAGTCATGATGAAATCATTATATACTACATTTAAAAGACAGCTATTGAGTTTCAGAACAGTTTGCTACTCTTTCAGAGGAGAGGAGAGGTTAAAGAGAACACATAAACTATAGACAGTATAACATGATACTCATCCAAGTTCATAAAGAGACTTTTGAAAATAAGTTAATGAAGCATTGTTGCTTTATGTTTCAAGCAAAATAATCAATCATCCATTTAAAAAAATAAACTGTAGCCCTGGCTGGTGGCCCAGTGAATAAGGCGCCGGCCTGTGAACCCAAAGGTTGCTGGTTCGATTCCCCAGCCAGGGCACATAATCAGGTTGCAGGCCGGGTCTCCAGCCAGGTTTGTGGCTGGAGGCAGGTGAGATGCAACCATACATTGATATTTCTCTCCCTCTCTTCCTCTATCCTTTCCCCTCAGTCTAGTAATAATAAATAAATAAATTTAAAAAATAAATAAGCTGTATAAGTATTCATAAATAAAACAATTCAAAATAACAGAAGTTTTAGAATTTTACAGGACTTAACTAGGTAGTTGTAAGCCTAGGTTCCCTTAAAGAACTTGAACCTGAAGCAAGGATTAGAGAAATACAGTGCAACAGATTATCCTGCTGGCTATTGCTTCATAAACAGCTGCAGGGAAAGCAACCAGCTGCTTAGTATAAAAAGCCAATAGGCTTCCAGGGACATCGCCAGTAAGGCAGCTTTGGGAAGATTGACTCAGAATAGTCCATCAGCACAGGGGAGAAAGGGGGGCTATATCATATATCACCAATGTGTTCCATACATGGGCTCACATTGGTCTAGTTTTCCATATGGGGAGTTAACTCCCTTAATTACTCAATTGACATCAGCCTTGGCATTGTGGCATTGTTGGAGGAGATGAGGTTTTATGACTTATAACATGGTTCTGCATTCCAGCATGGAAGTGGCAGGAAGAGTCATTCGATCCCAAGTGCCAGCTGATTGCCCTCAGGGACAGAAGTTTATAGCCAGCATAAAGTCTTTGGGGCTCCAAAGGTAAGTAAGTAGCTCAGGGTGAAATTATTTTGAAAGACCAAAATAATTTGAGAAGATACATATGCCCAATATTATCCCTACTGTATCTATTTAGATTAATTCTTATCACCTCATTATGTTCATGACACAATATGGAATCTTTACTCTTTATGAGAACACAATGTTTTCAT
The DNA here is from genome assembly GCA_004026585.1 of Noctilio leporinus. Classification (NCBI taxonomy): domain Eukaryota; kingdom Metazoa; phylum Chordata; class Mammalia; order Chiroptera; family Noctilionidae; genus Noctilio; species Noctilio leporinus. The sequence continues at coordinate 45,960 of PVIW01001091.1, read as the reverse complement.
TTCTTCCTCAGAGGGAAAGTTACAAGTTCAGTTAGCCACAGAATCCTCTTTAACCAGTGGATAGTTTATGACAGACATGAGAATGGAACAAGCTGCTGCAGTTGGTCTTTAGGCTATAATTATTTCACCCTACTCTTGGGACACCCGATTTTAGATTTCCCTTATCATAGTCCAGCTCATTGTCTGTGCTGTGTTACTTTCTGGTGGGGATATGAACTTTTATTTGCATTTTATTATGGTGCGGTTGCTGCACTTATCTATTGACAATTATTGCTGGAAAAAGACCCAGAGAAGCTCCTAGGTTTCAAACATAGGCATTTGTGCCTTGTGTGAGTATAACCAGGGTCAAATTACTCTAAGCAGTATAGCACTAGCTCTTCTTTTGGCCTTTTGATCCACTAGTGTGAGAAGCCAGTGTAAGAAGATTGTTGTTGTAGCCTTAAGATTTGTAAAATTTATTCTGTCCCATGTAGAATGACCTATATTCCTTGAAACATGAATTCTAATCTGATTGAACCTCATGTTATGGGGATAGATACTAAGCATACATTTTTCCCATGGATCCCTAAACATGAATGGGAGAGGGTCCACTGTTACCATAATTAATATTACCTCTGACAAAACTAAAGCTTAGTTATAGAAGTAAAAACTTTCATAAGGATGAATTCATTCATTCCCTCATTTAACATAATGTTGATTTACTACAAACGAGGTGGCAAGCAGTGATCTAGTGAAGAGGAGAAATAGTAATGAGTAACAGACTTAGTTCTTGTCTTTACGGAACTCACAGATGGAAGGAAGCATAGACAAAAACTAAGTAACGACAACAAATAAATACATTCAGATAGGATATGTGTTATGAAGGAAATAGAGTGCAGAGATAGCTCATAAGGTTGAAGTAAATCTATATTTTATAGTCTAACCTCTCTGAACTTAGAGCATTGACAATAAACTTATCCTGAAAAGTCAAGAAATCCAAATTCCCAGCATTGGGAAAGAGCTGGTCTTTTAGAGGTGCTGAAAAAAAGAAAAGTGATGCTCAAAATTGTCATTAAGGAAGGCATAAAGTAGAATTGGAGAGATCGTGAGGGATCAATAATCAAAGGCCTAATGTCAAAGAGAGGGTCTTGAGAAAATAAGCAGCAATGAGATTCGGGCTTTAAGAAAAAAAGAAGTTTAGTGTCTGGCAAGGAGTAAACACTCAATCTTCTTGTTTAAAGAATATAGACAAGAATGTAGAAGATAGATTTTTATGATTATTGTTTTGTGTTGGTAGTGAAAAGAAGAGTAGACACTTCCTCGGTTGTTACTTGAGTTTTCAATATAGTTAACATCATCAAGAGTGAAAAAGGAAAGGAAAGGTTGTAAAGGTTTTGGAAGGGGTTATGGGCTGATACTACTTAAGAGTAGTGAGGCAGGTAGTTCATAAATATATTAGCATGTCCAGGTCATGCTAAATATGCATTTAGAACTTCTGATCATAAATTTCAAGCAAAACCAATCAACTTTGCTGGATGGATTGTACCAACACTGCTCGGGTCCATGAGTACAGGTACAAATAAATGGTTGAGCTTGTCCAGGGCATGTAACATTAAAGAGAAAAATGTCCCATGACATAAGGTTTTATGCAAAGTTGTGACTATAAACGATGACTGTGGAATTTAACTGAACAGGGGAGAGAAGCCAAGAAGCAGATGTCAGCTGGATATTGAGCAGATTTATGTATTGGGGATTTAGAAAAGCTGAAGATTTGTGAGTTAAAAAGATTAGAGGTATTTATGAGAGAGGCAGTTGCTTTAGGTCTGTCAAGTTTTCAATGGTAGTTTAAATTTCAGGTGATGACAAAGTTGGTTGTTTACTAAGGCAATGTGTACCTGTGGTGACATAAAAGATAAATAACATCAATGGAGATGGTGTCAAGAAACTGAGAGATTTATATATTAGATCATTAATCTACATGGATGTTGAAGCCATTGAGAAAGATGGCAAGAATTAGTGAGAAGACTGGGCAGAAACAAGGGGGAAGACCATATCAATAGGTGAAAACAGTGAGGGCCCTGGATGAGAAAACAGAAAAAAAGTATCAAAGTCAGATGACATAAGCCTCAAAGCAAGACTTTTCTTTATTAAGTAAGTAAACTTACTATAGTAAGTAAATTTACTATAGGGAAGATTCTCATCCTATCTTTTGGTTCTAAGGTACCTGGAATCTGAGAGAGAATTCAAGTTACTACTTCATAAGTCTGCACATGAAGTTTGTCCTCAGGGGACAGTTCTTTAGCTGTAACATTCTTTGTTATAAAAAAATACCTGACATTTCAAAGGTGATTTTGAAACAATGAAGTCATTACTTCCTATCTGTTATGAAAATCTATTATACTTAATTTATTCATTTTATTAATATAATTCTCCCACTCAAATGTCATTTTAATGGAAAATTAATGTCAGTTTGTGCCAATTTTGCAAATGAAGTGTCTTCAAATTAAATTTTAATGTCACAAATACAGCTCAAAGAATATAGAATATTTTATTGGTTAAAACTTTATACTACAAATATGTTTTTATCTACCTCTCTGACATTTTATAAATCAAAGAAACTAAACTGGAGTCAAAGGACTTGGAGTAAATCTTTACCAGTTACTGTTTGTCTTTGGGCTGGCAACCCCAAGGCCACAGTTTTCTTGCTCTAACTCATGGGTTTGAGATATTGAGTTAGACATAGGTTGATCTTGGTGAAACCATTGTTCAGTAAGTTACTATGTAAATTAGTTACTCTGTTTCCTCATAACATCCAAAGCACATAACAATAACATAGTACATGTGCTTCAATAGAGTCACAGACTATGTTTGAAGGAAACATGTTGAAGAGAATGTCTGAGAATTCTATATTCCATGGAATGGGTCTCTGGTCTCCTGCCACCCTCCTTAGGTAGTAGGTGAGGTTTCAGACTGTATTTCTATGGAAAAAGGCCAATGGCCATATCAGTAAGTCAGTAATGACCATGTTGCTGTCCTTCATAGAATTTCATAAAATTTTAACACCCTCTATTCTCTCTCTCAGAATGGTTGAAGTGCTTTGTATTGTTGCCATATTTGGATCTTATTTTGTTATTTTACATGTTTATACTGTGCTAACTGTACTTAGGAAAATAATCGTGTGTCCTAATAAAATAGCCATTGCTTCAAAGTAATGCATCAAGATATTGAGAACAAGGCACAGCTATTACTGCTTTGGCACTGACATGGCCTTGACATTCCGTGAATGTTTCGTCAGCCACTGAAGGGCAGCATGCCAGCTTTCACTAACTTGCACTTGATTTGCTTATAGTTATGAAAGTTAACAAAAGATATATATGAATTTCTGTGGCAATTATGTCATTTTAATGAAATCCACGTATCATCCAAAGATATTTGTCTTTTTGGCACTAAAAATCAGACTAAAATGAAGCAAAATAATAGTGTAACTGTCATGGTTTTGGGAATTAGAACTATACAGATGATTTCTATCTTTACCTATTTTCCCTTTGTATGCTCCTTTCTTCCTTGAATCATCCAGATAAATTACTAGGCTACATCCATTTTAAGTGAAACCTTTTATATCCCTTCTGTTAAACATCATAGATAAAACATCCACATTGTCAACAAAGGTTCTAGCTCTAGGCAATTCCTCCCTCCAGACCCTCAGTCTCCCCTCCTCCTGCAACTTCCTTGATTTGGAAAATAATTACTGTTTCTGTCCCGTGTAAATTAGGAACTTCTTAGTCCAGGCTCCCTCCCCCTTTTACTCTTTAAGTCCTGTTGGGTTGGCTTTTCTTCTTTCCCACCTCTGTTCTGCTCTTTAATCTGGTGTGCCCTGTGGTCCTCAGAAAATCTCCTCTCCTGAACCCACTATAACTGGTAGGCTTCCCACAAGGGGACAGAACCAGAATTTGGATGCCTTCCTAGAAACCCAAGTTAGCCTGGTCTTCTATCACCCACCTTATCATGGGCACACCCCCAGCTCTTCTTTCTGCCCATCTCACCTCCCACCTGCTTATCACTTCATAAACACGACACACTGGAGCTAACACACCTTTGGGTCTTTGAATGTGCAGTGTCCTCTTTTTGTTGTTACCTTCTTATCAGCTTGCCTCTAACTCCTCCTGGTACATTAGGATGTAGTTGGTACTCCAACCTCCTCTTCATTGTTAAACACGTATTCTCTCTGCAACCACAGTGCTGGGTGCTTATTCCTAACAAAGCACCTATCACAATTCTATGGCAATTTTTAGTTTGTCTTTCCCTTCCATTAGGGAGAAAGAGTCTTAAGAACAGGGACTGGGTCATTTTAATCTTATTATTCATATCACTTGCCTCAGTGCCTAGAATATAAGAAGTATTTGACAGTTATTATAAAAAGCTACTATAAAAGTGTTCTACAACTGAGGAACCTAACAGAACCTGTGAAATAGTGTGTCCAAGTTTAGAAAGCCTGGTCAAGCTAACTAGTTACATGAGGTCTGTTCAGAAAGTATCGAGTCAATGTCAATATAATTAAAACAGTTTGTGTTGCCAATACTTTTGGGATAGACCTTCATATAATATGACTCCTGAAATTGAGTGGCTAACTTCTATTGAAGGTCCATTAAAATATTTCGTCTAAGTATTTTATCCACTGGTAGCACAGTGGATAAAGCGCCGGCCTGTGAACCCAAAGGTCACAGGTTTAATTCCCCAGCCAGGGCACATAACAAGGTTGCAAACCAGGTCTCCAGTCAGGTCTGTGGCTGGAGGCAGGTGAAAAGCAACCATGCATTGATGTCTCTCTCCCTCTTTGCCTCTCTCTCTTCCCCTCTTTATAAAAATAATAAAATAACATCTTTAAAAAAAAAAATTTCATCTAGAACCACATTGGTTCGTTATGTGTATTATTAATTTCACATTATCTACTCCGAGTACTCAGTAATTTGCTAAATTTAGTTACTCAAAGATAAATCACAAGTACAGCACCTGCCTTAAAAACAATGTTAAATAGTGGAAATATGGGAATATTTGCTTTTTAGAAAGGCTTTCATGAGAATGCCAATACAACTTATTCATTAAGCAATATGCTAGTTTCAGGACTGTAAAATAGATATTCTACAGTGTTAAGAAAGTATACATAATTTTCTATTTTATTGAGTGTGTTTTTTAAATTAGGAATGTGCATTGAATTTGGTTAAAAACCTATTCAGCATCTATGGAAATAATTACATCATTTTTCTCTTCATATCTATTAACATTGTAAGTTATATTCATTGATTTTCTGATATTGAACCATTTTCATATCCCTGGAGTAAATTCCACTTGACCATGAAGCATTTTTTAAAGAGTGCTATTGGATTCTAGTATTTTATTCTAGAATTTTAGTATTTTATTTATAATTTATGCATTGATTTTTACTAATAAAACTGACTTTTAACTATGTAACTTTTATGGTATCTGTATCAGGTTAGATATCAATGCTACATATGATTCTTCTATTTTTGAGAACTTCAATAAGCATTGCTGTTTTCTGGTATTTGAAAGCTTGTCAGAATTTCCTTAAGAAATCATCTGGGCCTGGTAATTTTTTGTAATGCAGTCATTTTATAACTTTTTCTACATATTTATAATAAATTTATCTTTTAAAAACATATCTCTGTTCTCTTTTCCCTTGAAATGCTTCACTGCCTTTAGGTTTTCATATTAATTACCACAGATTAAGGTACAACACTCTTTTACTTTCTAAATTACCTCCATTTCAGTGTTTACTATTCACTTATTTTATACATTCATGCTTGTAGGTCAACATTCAGGGTAGTTTTCTAGGTATAAAGTCAACATTTTCAACAACTGGTGCAGGTTTGCATTTATTTTTGAAAAGATCTTAGATTATAGTTTTAATTACTCATATTCTTATGGGATTTTTTTCTCCCTTTCATGGACTCCAATGATATATTCATTACATCTTCTTTGTAGATAGATATCATCCATATCTATCACATTCTACATGATAAGTTTAAGCTTTCTCATTATCCTCCACAGTGTCTTTTATTGTATTTTCAATCAACTCTATTTTCCTTTAGCCATCATATAATTTAATCATCAATTTAGATATATATATATTTTTTTCTGTTTTAAGCTTACTTTTCTTGGTTCAGCAAATTCTTTCCCATCTTTCTGCTTTTTGCCTGCTTCTTAGTGAGTTATTAAATATCTTATTTTCTATGTTTATGTCTATCAGTGCTTGTTTAAATAAATTTTATTTATTTGCTTATGTATGTATTGATTGATTGAGGTATAATTGACATATAACACAATATTAGCTTCAGATGTATAACATAATGGTTTGATATTTGTAAAATGATCACCATAATAAGTCTAGATACCTAAATATCATCTGTTGTCACCATATATAGCTATAATTTTTTTTCTTGTGATCTTGTGATGAGGTTTTTTGTTTTGTTTTGTTTTTATTTTGAAAGCTTTTTTTTTTTTTTTTTTCCTACAATGTGTCTGGGGAATATTCTCCAGAGAGAACTTTTATTTGCTTATATCAAATATCTAAACTTGCCACCTTCTGATAATTCTAAATTAAGTCCTGCCTCAGTACTTTTTCAGATCCCTAAATCAGATGAAGATTAGTTCATAACTACATATTTTAGAAAATATATTTTATTTCTCTGTGGGAGGCTGAAAATACTCCTCAAAACTTAATCACATCCTGATCCTTGGGACCTGTGAATGTTACCTCATTGGAGAAAATTGTCTTCGTAGATGTGATTTATTTAAGGATCGTGAAGTGAGCTGATTTTAAATGCAATGAATTGTGTTCTTATAAGACAAGGGTATATAGGGGGATTTAAGTGTAGACCGTAGAGGAGAAGGCATTGTGACCACAGAGGCAGAGATTGGAGTGACACAGCCACAAGCTAAGGAAAACCAGCAGCCACCAAAAGCTGAGGGAGGCAAAGAATGGAGTCTCCCTAAGACTCTATGAAGGAAACATGGCTTTGCTGACACCTTGATTCTGGCTCAGTAATTCTTTGTTCAGATTTTAGTCCTCTAACAATGAGAAAATAAATTTCTAAAGTAACCAATTTGGTGATAACGTTTACAGTTATATAAGTTACTCTATTTAAAGTGAAAGGTAAGACATCTTTCACAGTCATTTTTCTCTGTGGACTTTGTTATTATTTACTAATAATAATTTATTTTTTACTAAATTATTATTTACTAATAATTTGTTATTATTTACTAATAACAAATAGTAAATACTTTTTGACTAAATTAATGTTGATCACTCCATTGGTTAAACATAGTCCACGGAATTGGGAGAGGGTCTTGCAGCTCTTAAATGTTCAAACCCTTTTTGCTCTATTCCAGCAACTTGGCTGATTTATATCACAGTTGGCCCTTACGTGCCCAGAAGGACTATTGTTTCCCAAAAATACATTTCCAAAATGCCATATACAGTGGGAACATCCTATTGTTATTTTAACAAATCACAATATATTATTGAAATTAAGTGCTGACTGAACTTTCACATTCAAAGAATTTGTTTTTATCCACTAAAAGTTTAGCTCCAAGCAGCATCTAATTATTTGACCAGAGACTAGCTTCAACAGTTATGATAGTACTGGGCTCTGCTGCCTTTAATTTGAAAGAGATCTTTTCAGAACCATTGGAGAAGAAAAGTTTATTTCTACTTTATACATTCGTCTTCTGAAGGTCTTTGATGTCTTTAAAAGTATTCATGGTCTAAATAACTACCACATTCTTATAAAAATAAGTGAAATCTAGATTTAAAATAATTGACACCTAAGGGAAAAACTTATTAAATGTAGTCATCTTTATCCACTATGTAAAAGTATTTTTGGATCAAACATTAAAGGTGAATAAATTACTTTTGTCCTTCTTTAAAATGAATTATTTAAATATGAGTAAGGATATGTATTCATTATAAATAGGAAAGCACCCTAAAACACAAAGCTAACTCAAGTGGAGGCATGCCATCAAACTTAGCCACATTTAAAACATACTCCCCACCCCCTCCAACTTAATTTAAAAAAATGAATAAATAGGTGGTGCTTACAAAGCAGTGGCATTTGATGACAAATTCAATTAAGAGCATTTGCATGTTTTAACATAGCACCATTTTCTACGTAAGTGTAGATAAATGGTGAACTCTGCAAACCAATAATTCCTATTTTCAGTTTAGAGGTTCCTTTGGGATTTTGTTTTATAGGGAATTTCTTCGTATTTTAAAAAAAATCACTTTCTCACAATTGCATTTACTTTCATAAGTTGAAGTTCAACTCTTATACCTTAAGTTTGAGAAGGAAACTGATCTTTAATATAAGGGATTTCTCTCCTGGGAGCTCATTTCAGTTACTAAAAGCCATATGGCTAAAGAATTACTATTTTCCACAGTTTAGAAGTGCAATAGATTGTGCTTTGGAGTGACACCTAAGGGAAGCATAGGTTCTTTTGAGGAGTTGGAATTAACAATGAAATTGAAAGAATGGTTCTATGAAAGGAATAGAGACTCCTGAAAGGAATAGCAGTACATATTTACATTTAACATTGTGGCTTTTAAGTACAAGGCAGATTTGGTTCACTCTAAACTGAAATAACTGTATCCCTCTGGTGGTCTTAAATAAAATTATTTTACTTTACAATTTATACTGCATGTGTTCTATAATTATAAATGATCAATACAAAGATGGGTAAGATATTACCTGAGGAGCTTAGCATGCTTCCAGATTATGACCATATGTTTCATATTTTATATGTATAAATGTTTTGCATTACAGACCACTCTGATGCCATGTATATTCCTTTACTAAGGTAAGCATGGCATCGCTGTATATCAGTTCAAACCACTGGCGCACACATTTTTGTCCAGAAACCTGATTGATCCTGGAGAATCTGTGTTTTAATGATTATAGTGTTCTGAGCAACACCAAATGAAGGCATAATCGAATCAACTCATGATAAAGAGAATTATTTGAGCTAACAGCACTTAAAATGGAAGAAGATGATAATGCAGGTTTTTTAACTACATTACTTTGACTCTGTTGGTTGTAGACAACTTTTAAAATAAAATAAAATATTCTCTTAGCCTATTTCCAAAGGTGAGAACACAGGTTTTAAAATTCATAGTGATTCCAGGAAAGAGAAAATGATCCCTGAATGAAGGTTAAAAAGTTAGAGAAATATTCCTTTATGTGAAAGAGAGATTTTTTTATAGAAACTTGCTCGGTGGTAATCTGTAAGCATATGCAGCCTCATTATGAGTAGCAGACAGGTTGTATCTTATGTATCTTATCTCAAAAGGAGAGTCACCCGGAATAAATAAGACAGTTGGAACATTGAAACAAACTCTGAAAGTGAGGTTGGAGGTCATAGACTAGATTTCCAAATGCTGATTTTGGAAAAGTTGGTGGACAGGATGGAGAGCACGAGAGAGAACTTGACTTTTGATCTCAATATGCATCTTACTGTCTTAGGACTTCTTTCCTACTATTGTCCGCAAAACAAAATGATACAGTTTTATTGCACATGGCTGGGTGTCTTTGTCTGAAAGCTTAAGTATCTTTGGACATTAAACATTTAGAATGGATTATTTGCGGTAACATAAACCATATTTTGATATCAGAATTTGTAGCAGTTGTTTCAGGGTATCATGAGATTTTTCTTTGTTTTCATATTTTCCCCTTAAATTATACACATTTTCTGACCCTTTGCCAAGCCCCTGGTAGAGACGATTATTTATAAGATCAAGCACAGATCACATGAAAGAACATCTGTTGGAGCTATTGTTTATTGGAAGAAGTTCAGGGTGCCCAAGAGGTCTACTAGGCAGTATTTTCCAATCCTTCTTTCTATACAACTGGGGCATCTTGGTGGCAGCGTAGGACAAAGGCTATTGATTTAGAGCTTGAATGTCTGTGTCCTGAAGTTATTGGTACTGAAAATGTTTTGGGGAAAAAAATTCCATGGTGACGCTATCAGTTTTTTGTTTTGTTTTGTTTTGTTTTGTTTTTTCCTTTCTGCTAGGTAGTCAAGTAGGACTACAAACCTCACCTTTGAGAGTGAAAAAGGAAAAGCCAAAGGAAGGAAGGGATGGGGAGCTGCTGTTGTTTCTTGGTTTCCTAGTACCAACCCCACCTCTTGCTTCAACCCCTACATGTTCCTCAAAGCTGAGTTCATTTCCAGGGGAGGAGAAGCTGCTTTCCAAGTCATTGTTCTTCTGTCCCCTCTGCTCCTGCGCCTGCCAGGCAGCTGTCGGGCCTACAGTTCTCTTTTAAAATTGATCAAGAAAGGGAAGATGATTTATATTTGAATGGCAATGGCTAGTTATGTGCTGGACACAGAGGGTTTATAGCCCTGGGAGGCAATCACTCGGGTTGAAAGGTGCTTCATCTTTTGGGTCTGCGGCTTCCAACAGGGTGATGTTCTCTGTGACACTGCTGTTGGCAAAAATCTGGCAAGGATATTTCACCAAATTTACAGTTAATTACAAATTTTATTATTTTCATTAAAACAGTCCAACTGAAATACTTAATATGCTCTGCAAATTTATTAGATGGGATGCAACAAGGGATCATCAAAAAAGCCCTGGCCTAGAAGTGCTCAGTAAATAACTCAACTCACTAGTTCTCTAGTAGCACTGAAACTCACTAGTTCTGAGACCCCAGACCTGTCCTTTAAATTTCATTCTCACTTGTACCACATATGATTCTATACAATACAGGAAAAAAATCAGATTTTTCCCTCTGCAAATGGCATGGTCTTTTACATAAAATCCATTCTATCCAATGGGGGAAAAAAAGATAAGTAGAAAAATTATTTTCTCTCTTTTGCTTTAGATGGTCACCTCTTAAGAATGAACTCATTAATTCTCTCACTTGAAATTATCATCATTATCATGCTACCTATTACAATCACTTTAAAAATATTGTACTATCCCAAGGGATAGAAACATATACTACTATCCTAAAGATCAATAAAAAGAGCCAATATTATAAGCAAAAACAGCATGAAGCTAATATTATCACTGATCTTAATATGTAACTTTTAAAACTTTATTTTGAAATAATTTTAGGCTTACAAAAGAGTTGCAAAGTTAATTTAAAGAGTTTCTACATATACTTGACCCAGCCTCCCAACATCTTTTATAACCTTATTATAGTTCTCAAAATTACGAAATTAACTTTGGTACAATACTTATCACTAAACTGTGGATCTTATTTGAATTTCACATTTACCATTAATGTACTTCAATTCTAGGGTCCAGTCTGGGATACCACAGTGCATTTTATATCATCTCTTCTTTTTATTTTCTCATCAGTGAAAGTTCTTTAGTTTTCCTGTCTTTAGTGATTGTGCTGCTTTCAAATAGGGCTGGTTAGTTATTTTGTAGAACTCCCTGTAGTATGTGCTTGCTTCCTCATTTCTCACAGATACATTAAGGGAGTGCTTTTTTGGCAAGAATGCTAAAGAAAGGATGTGTTCTTGAAAGTGTACCATATCCAAGAGGACATGATGATATTAATACGCAGTGCTCAGCATTTATTTCATTCTATGGGTTATATAACCTTATGTTATCTTTGTTAATTTTATTTCTCAAAATTGTCCAGTTTTGGTTAATAGGAGTTTGTTCAAGTTAGTTTTTATGACTTTTCAATTTGAATACTTCCTTAATTCATGCCACCATAAGTGACTAGGTTCACCGTGCATTTTCTTGTCCCAGCTCTGGAATCAACCATTTTACCAAAGAGTCCTGTTTTCTTTAATTAGTGAATGGTATTTAGTAATCAAGTTCCAGGTGCTAGGTGTGCTCATTGCTATTAAAATGGCATTGCCTTTAGGCCTCACAGAGAATAGAACTTGGAAATTATGTATATATAGTATCACAACCATATACTCATACACATCTCAAGTTCTTTCTGTACCTATATATTGATGTGTATGGTATAAAACCATAAGTTCTTCTGATTCTGACCCAACACAAGTTCACTCTAACTTTCCTATATTCCTTTTATAACTTTTTCTCTGATTTTAAGATTGACCCATTATCTATAATATAGTTACTTATTTCCTCAAACCTAGTTTGCAGAAAAATAGTTTCATAATAGCTGACCCATATCCTTGCTAATATAGTGAATTATTTGAATCAGTTTCCTAATTCTGGACCAGGCTTCATCCTTAAAACAAACTCTGTTTGGTTATAATCTATTATTACTTCTGTATATTGCTGGATTTGATTTGCTAATATTTTGTTGAGTATTTTTGTATCTATGTTCATAAGGGATATTAATCTGTAGCTTTATATCACATCTTTCTTTGGTTCTGTTATTAGAATAATTCTAACCTTATGTAAATAGCTGGGGAGCACTTCTTCAGTTTCCCAGGGCAGTGTGTATAGATGTAGTATATTTCTTGCCTAAATATTTGACAGAAATCACATATGATGACATTTGGGCTTAGAGTTTTCTTGGGTAAAATATTTTAAATTATTAATTTAATAGTTTTACAGATAAAAGGGTATTCTGTTTTTTCTTTCTGGGTGAGTGTTGGTATGCTGTACCTTGTACAGAATTAGTTGGTTCATTTACCAATTCAAATGGAAAATAATCAAAGGACTTGAATTGACACTTCTTCAAAGAGCACATACAGATGGCCAATAATATATTTAATCATCAGAGAACTGCAAATTAAAACCACAATGAGACATCACCTCACACCTGTCCTAATGGCTATCATCAATAAATCAACAAACAACAGCAAAAGATTCTCACCCTCTGGAATTCATGGCTTACCCAATCTCTTCTTAAGTGTGGACAAGACATGTGAATATGATGGAATAATTTCCATGATAAATTTACATAAAATGTCAAAGGCAAATTTCCTGATTAATAGACTTCGATTTAGTCAAAAGAAAGATTATCCTAGTAGGTCTGACTTAATCAGATGAGTCCTTTCAAAGACAATCTTGAGATCAGAGAAAGAAGAATTCAGAGAGATACATTGACTTTGAACAGTCACTTTAAATGTTTGAATTGCCATAAATGGATGAATGTAATACAACAACAATAAAATTAAATTAAAAAAATTACTTGAGACAAAACAAAGAAGGAGTCTAAACCTTAAGGAGAAAAAAAAAAAAACTATTAGATTCAATTTAGCATACTTAACCTTCTAGTTCTATTTCCTGAAAGGGCTGAGAATATATTTATTTCACCAAGACACTGACAGAATTTTACAGATTAAGGAACATCTGCATCTTATAAAGCAGTGACTGCAACAGTGTTTGCCAGTAAGTGCTGCTGCAGTTGAAAAGGTTCCTTGTCTTTCAATGGTTATATGGAGCCCTAAATGGCAGGAACAAATAGTAGCACTTGCCCCACAATGATCAAGTCAACATGTTTTCCATAATATAATATTGAATAGAGCTAGCATGTAATCAGAATGGTCTGACCCACAGGGATATTTAGTTGTTGGTAATTAATCATGGAAATTCTAGATGTTTCTTTTTATGACCAAATAATTCTAAGCTTAGGGGTCCACCACAGTGGTGATCACTGCTGTTATCTTACTGCCCAGGCCCAGGTCACTTTACAGTTCTTAGGTGAGCAAAGTTTGGTGTGAGCTCAAGGGCCAGCAAGACTGGCAACACATTCGGATAAGGTTGCTTTCTTTTTGAAAACTTGATGATGTATTTTATTTGAGCCAATTACACAAAATATTATAATTTTCACCTTTCAGTAATGTTCACTGGGACCTCATCTTACACTTCCACCCAGGGGCAACGAGGCAACACGAGTTAGTGCCCTGCTCTTGCTAGGATGATATGGGTGTGATTCAGTGGGAAACCAAATATAAACACCTTTGCAGTCCTCATAATACACCTCAAAAGTGGAATGCCTAATAAAAGAAGAAAACAAAGACTACAAAGCTTACAGGATATCATAATATCCAAAAAAGCCTAGGATGAAATGTTTAAAAAATTACTCATTGTACTAGAACTAAAAAAAAAAAAATTACAACATGAATGAGACAAGATGATGAACAGATAGAAGTCAATCAACTCCATGATAAGACAGATGTCAGAATTCCTTGAAAAAAATTTAAAAGCAACCATAATAAAAATCCTTCTGTAAGCAAATAAGTGTTATCCTGAAACAAAAGAAAAGAAAAAGGAATTCTCAGCAAAGAAATTGAATCTATAATATAGAACTAAATGAAAATTATAGAACTGAAAATATGAGTATAACCAAAATTAAAATTATGCTGAACCAGTTTACAAGGAGATAAAAGAGAGTCGAATCAGTGAACTTTAAGACAGATCAATAGAATTTACACAATCTAAACAAAAAGAAAATGGACTAAAATTAAAATGAAGTGTCTGAGGGATACATGAAAAAATAATAAAATGCTACTTTTTTAATCATTAGAGTCCCAGAAGAAGATGAAAATGGCAACAGGGCCCTGGTTGGTGCACAGTGGATAAGGCACTGGCCTGTGAAACCAAAGGCCGCTGGTTCGATTCCCAGCTAGGGCACATATCCAGGTTTCATGCCAGGTCTCCAACTAGGTCCATAATTGGAGGCAGGTGAAAGGCAACCATATATTGACGTCTCCCTCCTTCTTTGCTTCTCTCCCTTCCCTCTCTCTAAAAATAATAAATAAAATCTTTTTTAAAAAGGAAGAAAATGGCAACAGGAACAAAAAAAAAACAGGGTGGAGGTGGGTGAGAGACATCTGTAATAGGGTAAATGATAGAAATGAAGTAAAAAAGTAATACAAAATAAAATATGTATGTTTCTATTAAAAAATAAAAGGTTGGAAATTTTTGGAATCTAGGGCTAAATAAGGAATTCTTAAACTTGATATCAAAAGCATAATGCATTATATGAAAACTTCATAAATAGAATAGCATCAGATTAAAATGTTTTTTGATCTGTGAAATGCCTTGTTAAAAAGATGGGAGATAAGCTAAAAACTGGAAGGAAATATTTGCAAAATACATATTGGGCAAAAGATTAACATTTAAAATAATTAAGTAATTCTCAAAGCTCAATGGTGAAGAAACAATCTAATAAGAAAATGGGCAAAAGACATGAATTGACATTTCACCAAGAAAAGAATGTACAGATAGAAAATAACACATGAAAAAAAGATTAAAATCACTAATCTTTAGAGAAAGCAAATTAAAATCACAATTAAATATTAATACACACCTGCCAGAATGTCTAAAATTTTAAAAAATGCTAACAAGAATATAAAAACTGTATTAGTCATTTACTGCTGGTTAGACTGTAAAGTGGTATAGCCCATTTGGAAAACATTTTGATAGTTTTTTATAAAACTTAAAAAGCAATTGATATGTTACTTAGCATTTTCTCTCTTGGGTATTTATTACAGAGAAAGAAAAATATATAATCACAGAAAATCCATACACAGATGTTCATAGAACATTATTCAGATAGCTAAAAATGGAATCAACCAATCTGGATATTTTTCAATGATTGGATTGTTAAAGGATTAAACCAATGGACATACTTCCATACAATGGAGTACTACAATGGAGTAAGATAAATAAATTTTAAAAAATGTATATGTATAGCATATATATTGATATATGCAAAAACTTGGATAAATTTGCAGAGAACTATGCTGAGCGACATAAGCCAATTTCAAATGGTTATAAATTATATAGTCCTATTTATATAATATTCTTGAAATATTTCATCCTTGAAAGGATGAAATTACAGAAATGGAGAACAAATTATTGGTTGTTGGGCCAGGGACAGGAGAGTATGATGGGTGTGGTCTGAAAGAAATGAGAGATCCTTTTCATTAAGGAAATGTTCTATATGTTGACTGTATCAATGTTAATATATTGGTTTTGGTATTTTACTACAGTTTGCAATATGTCGCTGTGGAGGGAAACTGGTTATGGGGAGCACAAATGTGTCTCCATCATTTCTTACAGCTGCAACTGATCTTAACACTTACTCAAAATCAAAGTTTAATCTTTGATTAAGAGTTATGAGGCATTTAAAATAAAATGAACACAAAAGGTGCTATTAATTCCCATGCAACTCCATACCAGTATTCTTTAAAATTCTAAAAGAAATCCGGATTTAGTTTTTTAAAAATCCCAGAAAACAATCCTTTGGATATATTCTGTGCTTTGAGAACATCCAGTGTTTTACTGCCAGGTCAGGAGCATGATTCATCTTTCAGCTCTTGAAGCTTTTGAAGTATATCCACTAATGCCTTTTACACTCCTCAGCTGACAGTATTGTAGTTATTTACCCTTTTCCCACCAAAGCAATTGCTCAAGTGTGTGTCTTCAGCCTTCCTTCAGTGGACATATCTTAGTGGTGGCCAGTCAGCTATGGAGGTCAGCATTAGGCTCCTGTTGATGACTCTACCATCCAGACCACTGTCAGAGGAAGATCCCCATCAAGAGGAACATGATGACCAACACAAACTTTTCTCATCATAACAGTGTCCAGTCTCCTGGGAAGGGGGGTGTTTGCTAAGGGGTTGAACAGATTTTGTAGCAATCCTATAAGTATGTGAGACATATCTTTTTGCTCTCTCTTTCATGCTCATTCTGTATTTGCCAAATTCTCTGTAATTATCTCTAACTACTCTGCCTTCCTAGTCTCAGGCCAGTATTTACAATGTAGACTATGTTACTTAAAGACATTCTTCTCTGGGTTGGAGCCTTTGAATTTTACAACCACTTCATATTTATTCAGAGGTAAGGGCACAGAACACATTCCTTATTCTATTTCTTACTTAAGAAGAACATCGTTCTTTGGAAATAAAATTATATAATGAAGTCCCTCTGATCATTCTGATGGATCATCCTACCTATTCCTCTTACACTGACACCACCTTTTGCCTAATGAGGTTGAATTATGAAAGGATTTGCCTAAACCATCTTAGAGGTAGTATAACTGTGAAATTAATTTCTAAAAGATTAATTTTCTTTTCTGTGTTCTGATACAAGGATTCCAATGGAACTTCCAGATATGTACTTTCCTATATTCAGAGAATCCTAATAATTTCCTTGTCTCCTTTCTGCAGGTCAAGTGTCTCAACTAAGCTTAGCTGCTTTATTTTTTTGGCTTTATCTGAATGTTTTTTCTGTTTAGTGAATCACCAGATTTTAATAGCTGTTGGTGATGCTTTGAGTTTGTTGCAAATGGTAGGCAAGAATTCTACCACCAAACCACCAATATCTGATAATTTTGTTGCAGAGTTCACTACCATATGGCTTTCATTGTCTCATTCTTAGTCCAGTAATTAGGAGGTCATTGCTGCAGTAATAGATCTACTTATTAAACATGAAGTGTACTTCTACTAAGTCTTGGTGAGTGACTCCATGGGCTTCATTTTGGCAATATTCAAAGGTGTTAGGTAGGTGTGCTTTACAGCCTTTTCAGTGAACTTGAACTAGTTTGTATCCATAAGTGGGAGAAGTGAAAATAACATTTATGGAGTCACTTATCACAAAAATTATCTGAAATATGAACAACATATTAATTTTGTGGTCATATAACCACTGCTATAATAGACACCATTATTTTAATTTGTAATCAACCACTCCAATGTCCTATCCTATTATTAAAAAAATAACAGATATTAAATGGGAAATTAGGACTTCCTAAATCCCTTCTGTTATAAGATATCTTCCACTCCACTGGTAATAAATATTGATGAGGTTTAACCACCAAGAACAGTGGGAGCACATCTGGCATTTCCAGGGACCCATGCTACTAACATGATGTGGGTCTGGGTACTCATGTTGTAAACCCCATAATATATGATGGTTGGGCTACTGCTAATATTGACAACTGTCCCTGCCGTGAACCTTGATTTTCATGTAGATTCAAGATGAGTTGCAGTCTAAAACCATCTTTTTAAATAAGGAACTAATTTCAAAGGGACCAAAATCAAAGAGAATGATAGTTACCTGCCTCCCCTCCCTCACCCTGCCTTATGCCATTGAACCTCTCCTAAATCCCAACCCACTTTCATCATATTCTGGGTGGCTGTCCCCCATGGCACTGGGACACTGCCCTGGCCTTAGTGGCACTTATTCCAGTTATTGCATAACATATACTCCTTACTTCTAGTGTTTGGGTAGGGGATTATAAATTGATTTATGAATATTTGGGGCTTTCTTTCTCTTCCTTTTTTTAAAATTCTTTCAGTATTTTTCCACTCTCTCTCATTATATGATAAGCACTCTCTAAGTCCCTCACAGTTCTATGTATAGTGATCTCTTGATTATCTGAGCTAATGGAGGGGAGCATTAACATGGATGATATCAGAGAACAAATAAATTTCCCAGGGGTTTGCATCAATTCTGTGAAAGCATCTGAGTCTCATCGAGGCAGGCTAACTGAACTCCAAGAGAAGTGAAGAACAGAGAAGCATTCTAAATGAAAGAGTGAGATGTCACATTCTCACAGGGCCATGAACTACTGTTGCAGCTGCAGTGAAATTCTGTTCTGCCCTGAACCTGCTGTTGGGAGATTCTCAACCAAGGGACTGGCAAGGATCTTTGGACATGAATCCCTCTGGCTTTTGGCATCTGTGTTTGGCTTAGCACAGTATCAGGCCAGGACAATGGAAATGCAGTAAATGAATGAAAGAGGAGTAACGGGGGATTCTTGGTGGTCACAAAAACAGAGGCTTAATGAAGCAGAGGAAGGGAAACATTGTTAGCAAAAGATCTTACCTTAAGGGGAGCACATGTTAATCTGCAGGTGCAGTGGTTTTTCCATTCCTTTTCACGCCAGCTTCCAGCTCATACCTTAGACATAGCAGATGCTTTATCGGTGTTGGAGGAAAGTGAAAAGATAAGTAAGGCAGAAGGAGAAAAGTGGGAGTCATAAGTAATAGAAATTTCCTGAGTAGCCTGGAAGGTACTATTCACAAAATCTACTCTGTGTAATTGAACATTCTGATTGCATACTAGAGATATTTTTGGAATAATTATAGGAAGGCTCTCTGGGTAGAAAAGGTTTTCTGTTCTTTTTTTTTTATTGTTGAAAACAAACCTATGCAAAGTAAATCTGTTTGGTTGCATGGCAGGGGGACCAAGGTAATTAACATTCTTTGAGCCACTACTCTAGCCCTGGTAAGCTCTTTTCTTATTTCATCTTATTTATTACTTACAACAATTCTGTAAAATAACTATCATTATGCCCATTTGACATGTGAGGCAATAGAGGGTCATAGTTGTTAAGTATTTCCCCAAAATTAGCTAGCAAATACATATTAAACTGGATTTCAAATCAGCTTCTTTGAAAATCCTCTACTCTTTATTCTACATTGTGCTGTTTCTCAATAATAATAGTAGCTACAGTTTATTAAATGCTTGCTGTGTGAGGGTACTATACTTACACAATTTTCAATCTCACAATTAACCTAGATAAGAGGGTATTGATATCTTCATTTTAGAGCCATAAATAGGGCTAGAGAAGCTAATAATCATAACCAAGGTCACTGGTAGAGTTAAGATTTGAACTATGTTTGTTTTAAGCAATGCCTAGCATTTTCCCACTATAGTACACTGTGTTTTTTCTAAGTATCATGTTCTTTCACTTAAGCCATGTGTTATTCACTGCAACCAACTCTAAAGCTTTGTTGTAGGTGGTTCACTGAAATATCATCATTTTATTATCCTTGAGTAACAATGTATTTCAATTGCAGAATGACAACCTGTGTGTCTATATACACCCACATGGACACAGATGCATGTTCAAACACATGGATATACACTTATTATTTCATAAGGTACTACCTTCCTATCACAGAAAGAAATCCAGTTCTAAATAATGCCCATAGAATACATACACAAGAAAAGGATAAGGTATCACTAGTACTAACAAATCATTACTTTGTACTAGATAATACTAAATAGAAAGCTTGCTGAGAAATTTGTTTGTGGTTCTTCCTGCAACGTGAAAATCAGGCTCAACCTTAAAGCAAAACAGCAGAATCTTTACTATTAATGTCTGTGAATGTAATGTGACACCTTCTTTATCCTCTGATTTTTAAGTTTGCGGAATCCTGGGAGGGAAACAGATATTATCAGGGTACTGAAAGTTTATTTGTATTTACTTCTTGACACTATTGCATATCCTCCTCACTGGTGTTTTCACCAACAGAAAAAGGGTATGTGGTGTGCCTCCTGGGAAAGCTATCTCACCTGGCAGGAAGGCATCTCCAGAGTCTATTTGGGCACAGGAAGGAAGGTGGCCACCTCTTCTGGGATGAAGGCAACCCAAGACCTGGGACCACATGAAGGAGCATGGGACAGGCACTTCTCCTTGCCCATGGACATGCCACCCAGCATCCTCTAATTCCTCTTCCCTCCCTAATCTTCCTTGAGACAGTAATGCCCCAAGCAAGACCTACCAGTGCCTTCAGTGGTTGGAAAATAAGTTGCATGGACATTTCTTATCAGCAGGAAGGGCGAGAACCTCCAGGAGAGCTCCTTCCCTTCCTAGGTGGTTTTGGCATAGCTAATTCCCCACTCTCCTTCAGGATCCAAGCTGGGACCCCCAGAGTTGGCAGAGGTAGCATCTCTGCATTACTCCTTGGGGAATGGTGTATACAACCCATGTGAGGGTTAGCCTGTGGGGCCCTATGTTACCCATAATAGACACTTGCAGAAGCCCAGCTTCTGCATGATGAGACACTCCATAGTAATTTTTCACAGGCCCATTCTTCCATAAAAAAAAGGGAAAAAATGAAAGAAAGGAAGAAAGAAAGAGACTAGACTTGAGGGTGATGATTGCTTAAATCAACTTACTGCTTATTCCATGATTTGATAACTGGCCAACCATTGCCACCTGTGCAGTGCTAACACTATACTGTTTGGAAATGATGAATCTCATATTTCAGTACTCATCATACCTGCTAGGAGCCCCCTTGTTTTCAGGTTTGAGTCCTCTTGACTGTTTCTGAATATAAAGGCTGGTTTTCTGACCTTCTTTCAAGGTCATTGGGTTTTCTTTGTACTTTTATATCCTTTCAAAATTTTGAGCTTTCTCTTTGATTTTACTTCTTCCCAATTTATTTATGTGTGACAGCCTCAATCATCCATTTATCAGTTCAGTAAAATCTGTCTTGCAGAATGTCCATTTTATCATTCAAGCCTGAAATCTGTTCTGCAATCCTTTTATTTCCCTCCTGAATTGCTTTCAAATTCCTCTCGGGAGCTGGCCTGCAAAAATAGAGAATTCTCACATTGTTTCGATGAAAGGTGCTATATAACCACACAGCAGGATTATTGTTCCCTTTTCTCTTTCATTTTGGTCGCAGCAGCGACTGATCTGCTCTGCATTGCAAGCACAGTGGCCTTTTTTCATCTTAATTTTAATCACTGCTGTGGTTACTTTATTTCAGGGATATCAGATAGGTGTTAAGTAAAAGACAGGCATGGGTGTCACCAGGAAAGTCTAGGCAACTCCCTTCCCTTGTCACTGATTTCCATGGCTTTGTCCGACCATTCAGCTGAGAACGGCAAAGATCGCCTCCCTGCCTAGGCTCCATTTCCCTCCAGTTCCCGCTGTGTGCATAGAACTAGCCTAGCCCAATCAAGGCAAACTGAAAAATTAAATTAATTTAACTCGTTCATCTAGGTGTTTAATGTAATATTTTGACAGATCTGCATAAACTGAACTTCCTAAATTTGGCGTAAGGGAATAAAATTGATGGATTCAAATTCATTTCTGTTGGTGAAATGCAGAGATTTGTGATCCATCAGCTGCTCTCCCTAATGCACCATGGAGACAGCTCCTGCTGCCTTCGGATGGCGTGAAGTGCAAATGCCTCTGCTTAAATAATAGTAGTTGCATAACAAACATTAGCAAAAAGCAGCTTTAAGTGAAGACTTGGCATTAAATCAATATGTTTAAAAACAAACTGGAGCCAGCAAAGAGGAGGAAGATTAAAAATTGTGCTATTTTTTAACCCAAGAAGGGGAATTCAATATAGAGTTTATAGAAAAAAAAAAAAAAAGTATTAAAGACAGAACAATAAAAAAAAAAAAAAAATGCAATGAAGAAAGTCTTTGTGCTTGTAGGGGGTGGCATATACAGATGTGGCCAGATGTTGGCTCTGTGTATAAAATTGCATGTCAGAGCCAACATGTACATCCACCTTTGTTTTTCCCTAAGGAGTTTCGTAGTATAATGAACTGAAATTGACTATGTTCAGAAAGTTGAAACACAAAATAATTAAAAGGCAAATGACAGAGCAGTGGAAGCCTTCCCAAATGCTTCTGAGGTTGGGGAGGGCCCAATAAGTATAATGGTTAGTTATCAAGATATATCATAATGGTTTGAGTAACTACATGGTGCCGGATTCATAAAAGTAAAAACCTACCATGTTATGAAAGGATATGAAATGTGGCAAACCATTTATTTTTAGGTTTTCACAGTGTGCATTCTGTTCATGCTGAGTGGGGAAATGAAGCTTCTTATTTGGAGAATTCTAGGTTTAGGACTATTTCCTCAGCTGGAAAATGATGTCTTCAGGTGAATATGTTGAGAGGCATTTCAGTTAGCCAGGTCTGCAGACATACTATAAAGATTTCTATGGCAATTAGGAACCTAAACACTCTGGGTCTTTCGATGTACAAAATGATTAACAGGGATCAAGTAAATCATTTACACAACAAGCACTAGTCTATAAATGTTTATTCCTTGAAATTTAAAATGTTAGGATATGGGTAGTAAAGAAAGTAACTTTGAATAACAGAATTTTGCGGCTGAAATCTCTGTATTTCAATGAATTTAAAATGCTTTCTTGATCCTACCAGAGGTATCAAGGGAAGATTTTAATTTTGTTTATGTCACTCACAACCACGCTTGACAGGGATGTAACATGCCATTGATCATAAGATGCAGCCCGATTTTAGGGGGGTTAAAATATGGGGGGGGAAGACATTTTTGAGTTGATAAAACAGGGAGTCATAGAGATCAAACCCAGTTAAGTAGTTTTACAAAAAAACAAAAAAACAAAACTTAATTAAGGTCCAGGGTGCCCAAAGGTTACAATTGCTTAATAATGAGGCTTGGCCAGATCCCCTGGCCATCTGCTCAGGTTTTCTGGTGGTGCCCTGCACCTCGCTTGGTGGCATTTTATCCACTTACACTACTCTTACTCAAAAGTTAGCAAACTCTTCAAGTACAAATAAGCAGTCAAGTAAGTTAAACATACTCACTTGTGTGTACATATGGGCATGGGTATGTGCACACATCCTCATAGAGATAGACACATGAACCATTCATTCATTCATTCAACTCTTCATTCATTTGTTTACAGAATTTTCCAATGTCCCCATTAGGACTGCTATCTTAAATGAAGGAGTTGGGCATTAGCTGTCATTAATATTATTTTCTACTTCTAAATGTTCCCATTCCATGTATTCAACAACCGCATTCATTCACGTGTTATGTTCATTACTCAGTAGTTTTTGAGCATCTGTCTTGTGTCAGTAACTATACTGCATACCGAGGATGCAGCATGTTTCTCTGCTTCAAGTATAATAACCCAAATGATTATGTATTTTCAATCATGGTAAGTGCTAGGAAGGAAAGTGAGTGCTCTGAGCATGCATAAAAGGAAGGATGGTCTAATTTAGGTCTTTCTGAGGAGGTGTTATTTAATCTGACATCTGAAGGAAGAAATGAGATGGAGAGTGAGGAGGCAAGCCTTTTAGGTGAAATGAACTGCAAATGTAATTTCCTGGAGACAGGGAAAACCTGAGTTAGTTGCTGGTGTGACTATAGGAACCCATGACAAGGTTTTAGACCACAAAAGTCCTACAATGAACAGAACAAGGGGAGAAGACCGGGTATTGACATTTTTAAAAAAACATCAGGCCAAAACAACTAACTCAACGTGAGAAAACATATCACTTTTGTTAACAGAGAACCAAGGATGAAAATGAGCTTGAGGAGTATTTTTTTTCTTGTTTATCTACTGCCTTTATCTCAGTGGCCTTGAATGTTTTACTTTTTACTTAAAAAAGTTAGGAGCAATGAGATCAAGGACAGTGGAGAAATAGTAAAACACTCAAGAACATTGAGATAAACTTGGGAAACATGCTTTAAAACCTTCAGGGACAAGGTAATAAAGAAGTAAAGTAGCTACACTGGCCTTAAACTGATAAAGCTTTGGAACTGGTAGTTTCAGTTTTGCCACAGGGCTTTCCTTCAATTTCCTTCTCCCAGCCTGCGCTTACACTGCTTGCCTTACAATGGTAATAATTAACACCTACGAGCACTAACAATGAACTGGATTTGTCCAAACCCCGTAGCCAATTACTGCTTGTAGCTATTGAGCATTTATCTGATTTGGGATGTGTGTAAAAGTAAAAAAAAAAAATACATAGCAGATTTCAAAGACAGTTTAAAAGTGTGGAATAAAATACCTTAATACTTGTTAAAATTGATTATATCCATGTTGAAGTGATAATATTTTTGATATGTTGAATTAAATTGAAAATATGAGTAAATCAATTTTACCTACCTCTTTTTACTTTTTCAAAAAATGTGGTCACTCGAAAATAAAAAATGACATGTGCCTTTTATGACATTTGTATTGACAAAGGTGGTCTAATTCTTGGGGATGAGGTCTACATAAGACATACAAAGCCCCTGCTTCCATGATGCTGAATTCCTCTAGTGAAAACAAACAATAAGCTAAAACTAAATAAATAATAGGTGCTATCACCTATTATTAGGAATAATAGGAATGATAAAAAAGGCCCTGGATAGGTGCTGGCCTGCCAACCCAAAGGTCGATGGTTCAATTCCCCAGCCAGGGCACCTAACCAGGTTGCAAGCCAAATCTCCAACCAGGTCCGTAGCTGGAGGCAGGTTAAAGGCAACCATACACTGATGCTTCTCTCCCTCTCTCTCTGGATATAATAAATACAATGTTTAAAAAAAAAAAAAAAGAATGGTAAAAGACATTTAGAAGGTAGAGGGATGATGGGTGACATTTTGAAAAGTCGATTCAGGGTCTGTCTCTAATTGGAGCAGAGACATAAATAGAGAGAGGGAGAAAGCCAAGCAGATTTTGGGAAAAGTGTTTAAAGTTAGGGGGAAGGGACCCTCATATTGAAGGATGTCCGACGCAAATGGGACACAATGAGCAAGAGAGAAATCAAAGGTGAGATTGGAAAGGTAAGGTGTTACCAGGTTACGACAGGCCTTTGTTGGCAAGAGTTAGGATTTTTGGATTTTATTCTGTGTATTAGATTGAATGCAAATATGTAGTAATTTCCCCCTCCATGTATCTGCATGCTTTAGTAATGTGGCTTTATTCTCCTCACAATAAATCTAGGTATATTTTATGACTTGTTTTGACCAATAGTTATATCATATGATTTCTGATTTCCACACCTAGACCTAAATAGAACCTTGCTTGATTCTGCTCTCATGGAACCTACTGGCTGCCATGACAAGTTCAGGCTGGCTTGCTAGATAAGAAATTACATGGACTAGAGGTATATCCACTTGATTATTCCAGCTAAGATTCCAGAAATGTTAGTGAGTTAAACTGAGATCAGCTGAACCTTAGTCAAATCATCAGAACTTCCTCCCAGGTGACCATAGAATTTTAAGTAATAATAAATAGCTATTATTTTAAGCCACGAAGTTTTAAAGTGTTCTTGTAAGCAATTGGAGATATCCAAAATGGATGTAAAATTTTTCGAGTTTTATGAAGTGAATTCCACGTTTAGAGGTGATAGAATGTGATTCAGTTTAATTTTATATGTGAGATTAGGTCCAAATCTATTTTCTAATGAATGGATGTGAGGTGTGAAAGAAATAGACAGGAATGACTCTAACATCTTGGTCATAGCAATTGATAGAATGGTATTTATTCTCATTGATGAGAGAGGGAAAACTTGAGAAGTAGCTATTTGGATAAGGAAAATTAAGTGTCTAGTTGTGCACATGATAAATTAGGGGTGTATACTAGACATCCAAGTTAAAATGTGTAATAGAAAATTGGATAAAGAATTAAATGAAATCTGGGCAGGATTCTTAAGTGTGAGAATAAGCAGCATTATAAATGGCATAAAGCCAAGGGACTAGATGAAATTATTTAGGGAGTGAAGAGGAGAACACCAAGGATTGAATTCAGGGTATCCAATATTTGGAGCTTGGGAAGATGAAGAACATCCCGTATAGAAAGCTGAGAATGAGGGTTCAGTTAAAAATTGAGATAGCCCAAAGAGAAGCAAAGTGAGCAAAAGAGACTAATCAAAAATATTGATAGCTGCTGGTAGATGGTAAATATGAGAACTTAGAAGAGAGGTTTTATTTGGCAATATAGAGATATTTGTTGAGTTTGATGAAAACAACATTTATGGCAGGTTTACCAAAGCCTAAAGTAGTCTCAAGAGAAAAAATGATGGAGTATGGGGAAAAGAGAATCAAACTACTAAAAAAAAAAAATGTTTTTGTGAATTGTAACAGAGAAATAGGCTGCGAACTAGAGGGGAGGTGGGGTAAAGTGATTTCTTTTTATATATGAATTGTTATGTTAGAATAAAGAAGAGAACTGCTAGAATGATGATATAAATGATCCTAACTTGGCTAGTGAGGTTAGTGAAATGAGATGGGGGTCAGAGTGCCTGCTGACAGTTCTCTGTGGTGGCAGAAGACAAAGCAGGGAGAGCACACCTCTAAATAAGTGGGTGATGGGAGACTCACTGCTGGAGGAACATAGGATTTCATTTCTGATTGCTTCTGTTGTCTCAATGAAACCAGAAGCAAAGCAATTAGGCAAGAATAAGGACTGGGTGCAGGTCTAGAAAAGTACAAAGGAATAGACCTTGGAAAATTTAAAAGAGCTACCAAAGAGCCTGAGGTTCTTCCTTCAGATTCATAAATGAACATTCAAACTGAGACCAGTCTGCTTGGTTGTGGGGTTTGGCATGAATAATTGCCTTTCACCAGGTTTGTGATTTAACTACAGAGTATCACACCAGAATTGAGAGTTTTTGATGGGTCATAAACTGTAACTTAGTAAGACACAGAATGGGTGACATGAGAGAGGTAATGAAAAGGGTAAGGGGTCACCATACATAGTTATTACGATACTATTGATTATATTCCCTATGCTGTACTTTAAATTCCATGACTATTTTCACAATTGCCAATCTAGGCACCTTTTCCACCCATCTCTACAACCCCCTCCCATAAAGTGATCAATGTCTTTTTTGTATCTATGAGTTTCTTTCTGATTTGCTTGTTTATTTACTTAGTATTTTTAGATTTCACATAAGAGCAAAATCATATGGTGTTTGGCTTTCTCTGATTTATTTCACTCAACACAGTATCCTTTAGGTCCATCCATGTTGCCACACCTGAAACTAACATAATATCATATGTTAATTATAAATGAAAAAGAGACTTTAAAAAAAGGGTCAGGGAAATTGAAATACTGATTTGAGGTTTTTTTATCTGTCGGGTTTACAGTATAGGAGGAGTAACCTGGAATAGGCAATAGTAAGTATTTTAAGAGTGGCGTGCTTGAAATAAGATGTTTATAGAGAGTGCCATTCTGTTTGACAATATATAAGGCATTGGATTTTAATAGGAATAATACCACATACTACACTTTTTTTCTTTTTTTGTAAAATTGATTGGCAGTTGTGGGGATAATGCAGGAATTTAGCAGTAGCAGCAGGAAGTTAAATGTGTTTCTAATGTTGGGGGAAAATAGATTGCATCTATATTCATTGGTATTTGGCTGTTACATTCATAATAATTATATATATATATATCATTTTAAACTCTTAAATTTCAGGTAAGAGTTTGGAATTGGGAATTATAGATTGATCCATAAATGCAGACATTATTTTCTAATGAAGTGATGAGTCTATCAAAATTAAGTAAATATATACAAAGAAAGATATTGACAAAGCTTGCTGGTTCGTTAATAACTTTGAAGGATTTTTAATACATTTTATTTATTATTTTTAGAGAGAGGGGAAGGGAGAGAAGCAGAGAGAGAAAGAGACATCAATGTAGTGTTGTCTTTCACCTGCCTCCAACTATGGACCTGGCTGCAACCTGGCTGGGAATCAAACCACTGATTTTTGGGTTAGCAAGCTGGCACCTTATCCACTGTGCCACCAGCCAGGGCAGCCACTGGCATAATTTTGAAGAAAAAGTTTGGAAAAAAATCTAACATTGTTTCTGAGATGACTTAAAAGTCCTAATAAAATTATAGTTTTCTGTTTGCTTCACACATGTGTCTACATGATCACAAAAGGTAACCTTCATGGTATTGAGAAAAAACTAATTTTACAATAATTATAATAATAATTACTAAAAATAATTTATGCAAGATATTTCAGGATGGTGAACAACAAATCAAAGTGAAATAATTTTCTCTTCCATTGAGCAAAGATAGTGTTTAAAAATATAATCAATGAGATAACAAAAGATGTCCCAAATTAGCTGTGAAATAAACTCTAGTCAAAATGAATTTTTATTAAAGTGGGTGAAACTTCCTTTGGATAATGAGGCTTTATTACTTGCATTTGAAAGGTTTATATGGAATAAAAACATTATAGAGAAAATGTCTTTTTTTTAAGTTACAGATAATAAATGTCGAAGGTTGCCCATACTTGAAACCCATAAATATATACTCATAATTTCATGGAAAAAAGCATACTCTCTGTTTAAGGGTCATTGACAGATGGGAATGCCAACTATGGGTTATTGGCAATGTCAATTTATTGCTAACTTAAAAAATTGTACCAGGTGCTTTAACAAATCACTGCATTATTCATAAACTACATATAGTCCCTAATAGTTTCTTGGAAAGCCTCACAAATTAATGAATGTTTTTAACAGTGTTGATAACAAAATTCGTAATGAATCTTTTAGTGACTATTTCATGCAGAATACCATGCAATACGATTTGAAAATGTTATATTACACAAAAGTAAGATGATTATCAAAAGATATAGCTGAAAACAGATTCTATTCACTATTTAGTACTATTTTATTCAATGAAAAAATAAACATCAAGATTGAGATACTGTGAATGGTATGGCATAGTTTTCATGTATGCATACTTGGTCATCTTAAGTATAACAGAACCAAGTCAACTTAATTAAAATAAAATAAATAACCATGGGATTCATCAACAAACTTACACTATGAATGTAAGACACTAAAAATGACCTTGCTACTGACAATTTTCAAAATGCCTGTCCTTGTAACATGTTAAATATTAAATATATTAATTAGAAATAGATTGCTCTTATTTTTATTAATAAATAAGATATGATGGCTAGATTTAAAGTTATGAATAAAATATATAATACCAAATTAGGTGATTAATCCATTTGAAATGGTTGTGGAACATGTTAACTGAGATATACAAAAAGAATGAATTGAACTAAAACACAACTTTTAAATGAAAGCAACATTTAATTAGTTTAATTATGAAAGGATTTGGCTCCATTTTAGACTCTTATACTCATGGCTTTGAAAAGAAGTTAAGTTACCAATAGCTTTTTCTTCTTTTTAACAATACATTAATTTTAAATGATTCCAGATTAGTAACATAGTTTTAGCAAAAGCAGGAAAAACTATTTGCTAAAATGTAAGAGACAGGACATAAGTTTTTTTTTTTAATAGTTAGAATTAAATATTATGAAATTAGTGGAACCACACTATTGAAACCTACTTTAAAACCACTTATATTTAAAAATGTCTTTAACACAAGATTAAGAAATCTATGTCATTAAAATTGTATATTGAATTTGTTAGATTTCTTATAACTTTTTGTTAATCTGAAATTGTCCTCAGAGAGGGTCATCTCATAATTTCTGTACATCCTCTTTTATTACTGTTTATATTTCCATTCCATCTTCAATTATGCTTTGCTTAAGGAAGGACACTTTCTTCAAGAAATCTTTTTAAAACTTTATTTATTATTTACAGAGAGAGGGGAAGGGAGAGAGGCAGAGACAGGCAGAAACACCAATGTATAGTTGCTTTTCACCTGCCTCCAACTATGGAGCTGGCTGGAGACCTGGCTTGCAATCTGATTATGTGCCCTGGCTGGGAATTGAACCAGTGACTTTTGGGTTCGCACACTGGCACCTATCCTCTGAGTCACCAGCTAGGGCTTCTTCAAGAATTTTTGAAATCAGAGAAATAAATTTTATTTCAGAGGCTGAATGCATCATTGGACATGTGGTTGATATCATGATAAAAAATATTTCACTGGCACCCTAATTTCATGCTTTAACAGTCAATTACTTTGAGAGTATACATTTATAAATAGCCTATCTTATTCACAAGAATATTATCCTACTTTTTTTTCAATATTGATAGACTGTTACTTAACTTGGCATGTTATCAATATTTGAAGCCCCCACCACCAACACACACATTTATGTTGTGTTATACAGATAGAACTGGTCTTTTATTAGTTTAGAGGCCATCTTTCCTTTGTTCTTCTGTCTTTCCTGACCTACATATATGGAATGAATCTCTCATGCTCTCTTATGACTCCAACCTACTCATGGTTAAGTAAAGTATAAGAGTAAGAAAGAGTGCATTATAGTCATGAATGCATGTTAACATTTATTCCATTGTTATAAATTTATTTTAGTGCTTACTTAAAAATTATGGTTGGAGATAGGTTGTGTCATTTGGAAGTTATGAAGGTCTATAGAGTATTTATCTTTAAAAAGGGGGTGTTGGTCCTGAAGTTGTGGGTATGGCTATAACTTAGCAGCAGTTCCTAGGAATTGAATCACTGTTAATTTGGCTAGTTCTGATCTATGTCTTCTTTGTAAATCTATAACCTATTCCAGGCTTTATGTATTAAATGTGGTATTAACCACATTTTCTTTGTTAAATCATATATATATATATATATATATATATATATATAATATTCAAAAGCCTACCTTTCAAAGATAAAAGAACTCTAGATGAGCAAATTTTTAGTTGGTTGTTCCCCCCACCCTCTTCACCTCCCCTGCTGAATCAATTTGAGGCAGCCTATACAGTAAATTTTTAAATGTGTTGCTTAAAGATTGGAATTCAATTCTTAATCATGACGCATTTTTCAGGACTCATTTAAAATGAAATCTTAGGCTATCATTAGCAATGTATAGCTTTTCTCAGGTTTCTTTTATAGTCCCCTGTTTTGATGACCTTTTCATCGTGCAGTCCTTTATTTAATTTTATTCGGTGTTAGAAAATATGGTAATTTTGAGCAATCTCTTGGTAATTCTTCAAATGAAAAGAAAGTTTAAAAAAGGAAGCTTTTTCTTTTTTTTAAATGAATTAATTTGATTCCAAAGCTAGTATTAACATATTTTAATGCAGGGAAAAGAGCAAGATGCATTTTAAGATTATTAGGGGTCCATCAAATTGACCTACATAAACTCACAGAAGTTACATGTTTCCTAAGGTCAAGGAACTGCTTCATGACCTTGAAGGCTATATTAGTATTTCTATTTCAGTCATTACATTTTCAAACACTGGAACTGCTCAGATTTGGTTCAGTGCACAAACCAATCACTTAGAATGTTAAAGAGCATGACTGGTCTCCTGGAGACAGCTTTTCTGTAATTGAGCTCTCGTTTGCATGGCCTGCCTACCTTCCCTGTTAATTTTTTTTTCTTGGTGTTTTTTTTTTTTTCCCCCTTGTCAGCCTACATTATGAATGCAACTGATAGAACAAACACCAACACCTAACACTGGAAATTCTCTGCCTAGAACTCATTTGAAACACATGCTGAGGTTCTCAAATGGCAAGTTTTATAAAATGTCAGAGCATTTTAGAGTTGGAAGTGAGTGTTGGGTGCATATTGCAATCACTGGGCAACTTAAGCAAACACTAATGGTTCAGTACCACCTTCAGAAATTCTGATTTAACTTGTCTGGGGAAGATTAGGGGCATCTATATAGTTTAAAATGCTTTCTAAGTAATTTTCATGTCCAGCCAAGTTTGAGATCTACTGGGTCAGTCTCATTTAATCAAATCAACGCAGAAATTTAGAAGGAATATGACATATCTAATGTTACACAACTAGTAAAGCTGAGACTACAAGTAAGATTTTCTGGCATTTGGTGAATTCTTAATACTTTTTTGAATCTACTCTTTGAGAGGCATCCTCTACAAAAACTTCAGCCATAAGTCCAGCATGTATTTCAATTTTGGCGTTTTACACCACTAGGTAAGCCTCTTCCAGGGACTGATTTCATCTGATATAATACAACGAAAGACCATCACATTTCAAAAATGCCAAAGCCATAGTTCCCATAAAAAGGGGAAAGGGTTGTGTTTTGTGCTGGTTTAGAAAGCATAATGTGGTGTTGCCAAATGGTTTCTATTCTTGAAGAGAAGTTTCAGAAAAGCAGTATAATCTATATTACAGATTAATTCTTTAGAATCCTGGGACATGGAAAAAATATCTTGCTAAGAATTTACACCAAATCAGTTTTCAACTGTATTCTTCACAACACATCATTACCCTTGATTGTTCAGTGAAAATGGACTCACACAAGAACCTAGTGTAAAGGAACCATGGACATGAACAACAGGTGGGATTGACTGGAAGGAATGGGTGAGTGGGGAGGGGAACAGAGGGGAGCAAAAAGGGGATGGATATAATACAACAACAATAAAATTTTTTAAAAAAAGAAAGAAAATGGACTCACAATTGCAATGAATCATCTGCTTTCACAGTGACAGAAAGGCATTTAAAAAAAGACTTCAAAATTGACATTTAACCATTATTTACAGTTTTCTTTTAATAT
The DNA here is from genome assembly GCA_004026585.1 of Noctilio leporinus. Lineage (NCBI taxonomy): Eukaryota > Metazoa > Chordata > Mammalia > Chiroptera > Noctilionidae > Noctilio > Noctilio leporinus. The sequence goes on along the minus strand of PVIW01001091.1, from coordinate 13,090 downwards.
GGAGGTTGATCTTTCATCATCAAAAACTCAAATGGACAGTGTCCCCAGTGGCAGTTGAAAGTTAGGCTTGTTTTTAAATTTTATGTCTTTTTTGCTTATGTTCATAGTATTGCAACTACTAGAGTTGACGGTATTTTTTTATATGTGTTATATTTTCTTCAATGATGTTTGGCCAAAGAAAGGACACATTTACATGCTGAATGCATATGTGTAATGTAGAATTATACATAGAATTACTGCACCTTCACAGGACATTCTGTTTTCTTTCCAATAACATATTTCACTCCAGTCTGCTCTTCCCTGATCATCTGAAAAACAATAGTTTAGTTCAACTATCTTGAAATTGTCAAATGTTTAGTTTTGCTGAACTACAAAATTATGCTCAGCTTGGATGTTTGGTACATTACAGTGGATTTCTAGAATCTGGCAAACTTGTGAATGTAGGAAAAAGTAAATTGGAAAACAAAATTGCTTTATCTCCAGGTGATAAAAATTCATGAATAGTTGAAAGGAGAGGGACGTAAGGATGAAAAGGGTAGAAAATCCCGGAAAATTTAAAACAATGATTAAATGATATGTAAATGGCTATGAAGACATTTCTAAAGCTTGTGATTATGTTTTAAGTGTGACTAGTAAAAAGGATTTATTAAAAGTTCAGGTGAGTATTGTGAGTTTGAATATCATATACCTAACACACTTATAATGAAGAATTGAAAATTAATGATAAATATCACAAGACTTCAAACTGGTTTCTTTTTAAGAGATGCTAGAGGACTAATATTGGACTAATATTGGAAAGAGATGCTTTTGTTTAAAGGCAGATGTTGAAAGTACTAATCTAAGATGCTGGAATAAGCAAAAGTGAATAAAAGAATCAAAGCCTGAGCAACTGTCATTAGTTAAGGATTATTTGACTCACAATAGACCAAAAAAGTATACTTTTCACTTAAAGTGAAGAGAAAGGTTTAACTACTTGGAAATGGGACAAGTGTCTTATCTATAGGGGACTTGACTATGAGTTTATTGGGACAAAACTGAGAATAGTTTGCAGGTCACCTTACCTACCCACCCAACCACTGCTCGACACTTAATCAGCAAGTTCTTTTTTGCATATAGGGTAAATTATCTTGACATATTTTATATTTTAAAATGAGAATAAACAGAAAAATTATTTGAAAGCTTAGTTTTCTTTTCTGGGTTTTCTCTTACCAAAGTTCTCAGATACCCTTATCTTTTGAATCTGAAGTATTTAGAAGAACAATCCTATAAGAATACCTCTCTTCTAGATTGTAAATTCCTCAAGGACAGGGATCAAGTTTTATTTTTCTTTATTCTTTTAAGTATGTAATCTTGTAAACATGTTTCAAAACCTTATCCACCCTTCTAAGTTCATTTCCACAATTCAGAATCTCATTGCTTTACTCTTATTCTAGCATTTTCTAAGCTGTGCAGAGCACTTAGCATAAGGTAAATTCGCAGTACACGTTTGTTTAATAAATGAGAAGATAAACGAACAGAACAAGTCAATAATTAATGTTGCATTTTCCCCAAGATCATGTTTACATATCATATACACAGATTGTATTTGTATATGTTTATTTGTATTTTTCTCCTTCTTATGTCTACTTTCTCCACTGCCAAAACAGACTCAAAGGCTGCTCACCATGAAATGATTGGTGTGTATTTCACTGCACTTTTCTGAAACTTCGAAGTGGAAAGGAAAAGGAGAGAAAAGAGGAATAGACATGACTACATATACAATTTAGAAAGTAGTTAAGACCTTCCCTTATGTTTTTCAGTAGCCTTTCTCAGATATTCTCAAACTAAAGCAGAGAGAAGAATTGCACCAAGTAGAGAGGAAGGTAACAGCACATGGCAAAAGCTTAGCCTCCTGGACAAGGGGAGTCTTAACTAAATCATACTCATCATGTATTTCATCCTTGAAATTATTTTCTTGGTAATTTCTATGCTTCCCATAAGCAAACCCATGAATCCTTTAAGTTCCAATTAGTACCTTATTGTTGATGAGACCCACTTCTTTGCATTTAGTCCTAATTTCTCTGCTGGGTTTTGGTCTCATATAGTCAGCCATCTATTGTGTATTTTTCCCCCAGTATCTGGACCTTAACTCCATAATTTCCCAAACTAACTAAGGCTATGACAAAAAGAAAAAGGAAAAGGAAAAGAAAAATACACAAAATCCCTGCTGGTCTGCTATTTACGCAAACCAGAAACTTGATTCTGAATACAGAATCCTCTCACATCCTCTTCAATCATATCACCAAATTCTAATCATTTTATCTCCACATGTTTCAAAACTTGACCCCTCTAAGTTCAGTTCCACAGTTCAGATTTCATTGCTTTAATCTTTTATCACAGCATTCTCTAAGCTGTTACTCAATTTTTTTTTACATCCTCTTCAATAAAATCTTTTTCCTTACTACTGCAGTTTACCTGTAATGGAGAACAAACTGTGTCCTTCTTCTGTTAAAGTTTCTCAGTGGCATTACTTTAACCATCTTGAGAAGTTCATGCTCCTTCTTAGCAGAACACACACTGCTCTCCAGGCTGGTTCGTGATTTGGAGATTGTTCAAACCTCTTCTATGAATGTGCCTACTCCATTCCTCTCACTCTGTCTTGAGTGTGTGTGTGGGGGAGCAGGGAGAGACTTCAGGCTTGTATGCCTTCTCCCGATTCTGCAGTCATACCGGGGCTGACACCCTGCTGCTGTACTGTGTTTCTGTAGGGCAATGTCCTGAAATGCTAAGGTATTAGTTCAAGCTCCACTCCTCTTGCTCCCACATGAGATGTCGTAAGACTTGCCCTGCTCTCCACCCAGCAGAGCTGTGCCAAGTGCTGAGAGCCACCTGAACCTTTTCTCCAAGCCAGTTAACCTCCCAACCCCCTTCACTCCCATAACCACTAATCTGTTCCCCAAGTTTATTTTTATTTTGTTCCTTTTGCTTCTTTTAGATTCCACATAAGAGTGAAATAAATAAGGTATTTGTCTTTTTCTGGCTGACTTATTTCACTTAGCATAATACCCTCAAGTTCCTTCTGTGTGGTCACAATGGCAAAATTTCCTTCTTTTTAGGGTGGGGTAGTATCCCTTTTATGTATACACCCCATTATTTATATCCATTTATCCATTAGTGGATATTTGGGTTGCTTTCATATCTTGGCTAGTGTGAATAATGTTGCAATGAATATAAGGATGCATATGTCTTTTTGAATGTGTTTTTGTAATTTCTTGTATAGATACTCAGAAGTGAGATGTCTGAGTCAAATGGCAGTTCTATTCTTACTTTTTTGAGGAACTTCTATATTGTTTTCTGTGGGGGCCTGCACATGTACACTCCCCCAACAGTGCATGAGGGCTTGCCATTGCTGGATGGCATATTTCCCCCTGGTGAGAGCATATCTCTGCCTTTCCTTCCCATCTTGATGCTATCCTTTTACCCTTTGTCATGGAGGCTCCATCATTCCATCGGCAGGCCCCTGTCAAAGGAAATCATTCCACATGTACTTGAAGGTTTGTCATGGCCCTGAAGGAAGTGAGTTCAAGATTTTCCCACACCACCATCTTAGAAAAGGAATAGCCTAAAGTTTAAAAAAAACATATTAAATAACAAGGTAATAAGTAATTGTGAAACCAACACCAAAGCTCTCCAGTGAGGTATGGTAAGCTCTATTCTCTATCCCTATTTCTTTCCTAAGAAACAATGAAGAAAAACTGGAAATGATTAAGATATTTCTGAGCATTACATAAATTACGTTAGGCAACTTCTCGCTGTGATTGAATTCCCAAGTAAAACCATAATTTCGGGGAAGATTTTTTGAAATAATTAATGCTGGTTTTAAGTCAATCAAATTAGAATTTCAAAGGGAAAGTGGTGCAATGAACATTTTCAAATAGGGTCAGTAAAAAAAATATGTCAAGCATTTCCACTATTTCTAGTTGTTTACCATGAAACAGCGCTATTAGAGAAAACACATACGTACAAACTCATTTAAACAGGACTACACCCATGGGACTGTGTAATGAATGCCTTCTAGCGTCTGATTTCAGCCTGCTTGATTGCACTGTCTTTTCAGAGTACCATGTGATGACTATTGCTGTGTGCATTTGATCACATAGTTCATGCAGACACCTACCCATCAGTCCATAAAATTAATTCAAATAAACAAACCCTGTTAATTATGAGCAGAAGCTTCATATATTTTCCTGTTGGATCATAGCTGCTTCTGCTAGTACTTTGTTTAACAGAGAAACTAGTTTTATATTAAACCATGGGGCCCTGTAACTGTTTTACTATCAAGCATTTATGTAGCTTTTTATGGCCTCCAAGGTATTTTATAGCCCCTGTTTCATTTTTTTTTTTCTACCTAATCCCTTTGGGTAGAGACTGCAATGTTGTCATTTCTATTTTTACAAACTTCAGAAAGGTGGCTAGATGAGGCTAAGTAACCAACCAGCAGAAGGCCAGATGATAAATTAATAGTTCAAAAGGTTATTAGAGGTTATGATTTTTGGATTGCCATTCTTTTTTTTTTTTTTTCCCTACAATACTGTTTTCTTTTCTGGTTTGTCTTTGAAGGCTTTCTGAAGCTAAATAGAATGGATGTTTTTAAGTGGTAGATCATAATACATGCAAGAAAGCAGCAATGGTAGCATAATTTATGGTGAAGTTTCAAAGTAAATACATGGTGGTGCAAAAAATATATATTATATCCAAAAGCACTGAACTGCTTATGCATTCTTAAATTTAAGTAGCCAAGATGAATTTCTTGGCTTGTGTTTTCAAAGCTGTGAGACTGGCCACTTGGTTAGATTCATAATATTCATTTTGGGGGAAAAAATGAAAATCAGAATACAAGTCCATGATCTCAAATTACATAAACAGAAAATAATGTTGAAAACACACAAAACCAATAAAAAATTAATAAAAAATGTAATAAATGTGAATTTGTATTTGTGAAATAGTGGTGTTAAAGCTAGAAATGATAAAGTTCTTTCTAACTAAGGCTATAGTTACTAAGGGGATATTTGAAATCCTTTTCAATTGATATCTTAAACATAGTCTGGTTAAAATCATAGTCTCTTGAATAGTTTCATGGTTCAGATGCTTTTTAAAGGCATTTGTTCACAAAAGAAAGTGCTCACTTTTATTATCAGTTTGTTATTAAGTTGGAAGGCATAAAATTCTTTCTCAGAAAAAAAACTGTTAATAGGACCCAGAATGTAAATAAGGAAGGAAGCTGTGCGGATATTTTTCTGTGATTCTCTTTGATAGGAAAATCTTATGTACATATGCAGAGGATGAGCCTCACTTGCTCCCAGGCTCAATTTTCAACTAATTAATGTCATTCAAGCATTATATGCCTTTGCATTGGCATTCGATTTCAAATCCTCTATTTGAATGACTGGCACCTTGAGAAGAATTCATTTTTATATTTTATCTAGCCTAGGCTATGTTTACATTTAATCTCCATTCACTTTAAGTAAGTTTTTTACTACTCCTTTGGAGCAAGGCAAAGCTTCCCTGGCTGTGGCAAATTTCTTTCTTTCTTAACTCTTACATTATGTATGTTGGTGTGTGTGTGTGGAGGGGTGCATAATTAATATGTGCACTGAATTCATTGCAAAAAAGTTCTGTATTACCAAAATTACTAAGGAACCTATAAAGAAAATAAAATATATTAACTTTGTTCATATTAAGGCCATGCTAATATTATCAATAGAGTCACAAGACATTGCTATGGGAGCTATCCTTGCTGGTAATTTTCAAAATTTCAAAAACAAAAGGGAAATAATAAGAGCTAAAATTCATCAGACATTTTATATATGACTTTACATGCATTGTCACACTTAATATTTTCCATTCACTCTGTCCATTGCTATTACTGTTATTGCCAATTTGCAGATAAGAAAACTGAAGTTCAGAGGAACAGAATAGCTTATCCAAGACCAGATAAATGGGAAGTGATCCAGGCGTGATATCAACATTTGACAGAGAGTTATGCTGCATGGAATAAAACTTACTTTGTAAAGAGAAAGTAAGTAAGTGTTATAATTGAAGTTTGTATATGAAGCCCTGGCTGGTGTAGCTCACTGGATTGAGCATCAGTGTGTGAACTAAAGGGTTGTTGGTTTGATTCCCAGTCAGGGCACATGCCTGAGTTGCGAACCAGGTCCCCAGTTAGGAGCATGCAAGAGGCAACCACACATTGATGTTTCTTTCCCTTTCTCTCTCCCTCTATTCCCCTTGCTCTAAAAATAAACAAACAAGTAAACAAATCTTTAAAAAATGCATATGGGTAAAGTGTTTGGTAAAAAATAATTACCCATAGACACGTACCTTTGATAGATTCTTTTGCATCTTCCATGACTCTCCTTTGTACAACTCTGGGCAAATTTTATTTTCCAAAGATGGTCCCAGCAATTGCCCTTATTTCTCATGTTCTTAATTTAATGGAAAATTACCTCTGCTCTACCAAGAGATGAAGTCTAATTCTCTTATTCTTTAATGTACAGTAGGGCTGACAACTACTTTCAAAAACAGAGTTCAGTAGAAATATTACTATATTATTTCTGAATCTATATTTTATAAAAGAAAATTTATCCTGACACATCTTAAAATGGTAAGGGAAGGCATTATTCATGACTACAATTGAGTTTAAAGAGACTGAACTCAATTAGAAATACAGCAATGACTTCTGGGAAATTGTATCCAAGGAGCAGAGTGAAGGGATCAATAGATGGAAAATTACTAAGAGGACATATCAAAGGTAGGGGGCTCCTTGCTAAACTGCCAAAGGTGGGCCAAGGACTTAGATGTCAAGGTTTGTGGGATTTTTGTGAAAGTGACTTAGCAGGATTTTTTGCTAAAACTGGATTTGGCAAGCTAAAACCAGGACAGGAGCCAAGGCAGAGGCCTAGTTCAGAAGAGGGCTCGGAGCTTGACTGAATTTTGGTCAAAGATAGAGTCTTTGTTTGTTTAAAAAAAAAAAAAAAAAAACCTGTGACGCTTCACTGTGATGCCCAGTTTTGTAACCCAATCACTATGCTGTGGGAAAGCCCAAAACATGAAAAAGAAACATCATTTTAGCAGACAGTCACCATTATCCACCAGACACCTGAGTTGGTACTATTCCTCAACCCCTGGGTTATGATTCTTTACCATTTCTATCTTTCCAGCTGAGCCCCCAGACATCATACAGTTGATGTCTGAGGCAAATCATTCAGCTGTACCCTGTCCAGATTCCTAATGCACAGAATCCATGAGCATAATTAAATATGTCTCTAAGTTTGGAGTGTGCTGTTCTGTAGCAACCCAAACCAGAAGAAAGCTCATTTTGCTATCCTAATTTAGGACTGCATCGTCTTTATCTTGGGCTATTGCAATGACCTCTGACAGCTCTTTCTGATTTCACTGAGTCCACAGTCTTGTCTCCACCTAGCAGCTGGAGTCAGTTGATGAAAGTATTCTCAAAACCTTCTGTTGCAGAACACTGCAACTTTCACAGAATTAAAAATGGGGTCTCAAAAGCTTTCCATTATCTGCTTCTTAGGCTTCTGCCCTTTATCTGCTACTATTCTTCTCCGGGTGCTCCTTTACTTAGCCACTGTGGGGCATCTCTTCTTCCTTGAATTCATACTCCGTGTTCAAGTACGCATCCTGGTTCTTTGTGTCTAAAATAGACTTTACCCAGAAACCTGCATTCCTTATCTCTTTTTCCCTTTGTCCACATAAGAAACTTCTAAACTTGTAGAGAATTTTTTTGTAAGAGTTTGAGCCAAAATGAGGACATTCCAGGAAGCAAGATCAACCTCAAATGCTCTGGAGGATGAATTTGCAGTTTCCTTTCTGCATTTGGAATAAAGAAGGGATGGTAAGGAACTTTCGTGTAAAGTGAGAGAAAGCAAGGTAGGGCCTGGATTACAGGATTATAGGCTAACAAGATTATGTGCTTCTTGAGGGTGGTTTCAGGGGGTGTGAAAAAGATGATTACTCCCACATTTCAAAGATGTGTTAACCTAGATGCTCAAGGAGCAGGTCTCCTTAAAAAGCTTTCACTAAACATAGGCTTGAGGCTCAACTGCCCACCATGATCTGCCCAGTTAGGAATTTAGGACCAGATCACCCTGTGACATTAATTTCTGTCACTGACATTGTCAGTTTTATTAAAGTTTTATTTTTATTTTGTCCATATTTTCATGCCTTTGCTTAAATATCCACTTACAGAAAAGCCTTTGTGAACATTGTCTATGGAAAAGACACTCTACCACATTGATCTTACCCTGTTTATTTTTCCTCATAGCATTTACCACCATTTAAAATATCATTTATATATATTTGTTAATATGTTTATTATCTCTCTCCCTCCCTCTTTTTTGTGGGTTGAGGTCTTTTTGGAACTATGCAGGTCTTCTTCCATGACAAAATTTGTTTTGTTTAGAGCATTAATCCCAGCGCCTAAAATACACCTGGGACAAAATGGTTTTTAAATAAATATTCATTGATTGAATAAATTTGGACTGCAAGAGTTCATTTAATGAGTTATTTTCTAAATTCCTTGGGATAAGTTTTTGTTTCTAGACACTATAGCATTTGGTACAATTTTGAGTATATTTTTATACTCTGAGTCAAACTTGGAGACAATGGAGATATAATATAGGTAATGATTTTTCAAAGTTTATATTTTACATTATAGATAATTTAGATTTATAGGAAATTTTAAAAGAGAGTTCCTCAGATCATCAGGAGAAATGTTGGTCAAGTTTTATAGGCAGATGAGTTGTGCAAAGGCTGTGGTGTGCAGGTTTCTCAGGTGGGAAGCGAAGCAAGCACTCAGCCATGTCAACTTCTTATTAATAAAGGCAAATGAGGCATCAGGTGCAGTTAGGAAAAGTGGAAATTTGACCTGTGTTCATTATTAGCTCCTTTGTGCCTCAGTTTTCCTGAGATTAGTAACATATGTGAGAAACGTAGAAGGGGATAACTCTTTGTCAGAAATTAATTTTACCTTTGGATCATTATTGATTTCAGCTTCTCAATGTTAACCAAGAGAGACCAGTCTTTTATCCCTAAGCAAAACAATATGCTTGAGGTCCAGGCTTTGTGGGCAGGTAAGAGTTGCTGTATTCCTCTGGCAATTCTTTCCCCTACCTTACTCTTATCCCATTAACCAAACCTGGAGTTGACCTTGGTCAAAGAGTTCTGCCAGGTATAGAGAAAATGGCTTTTTTGTTTTTAATAACAAAGCCATAATATTAGCTGTTCTAAGGTATAAGGAATATATGGTACGGGAGAGGTAAAATAGATGCTCACAGTCCTTAAGGACTATGGAAAGGGGGAAAAGAATGAGAGAACGAGAGAGAGATTGAGAGAGAGAGAGAGAGAGAGGGAGGGAGAGAATGAAGGATAAAACAAGTCAGTGGAGTCTTAATTTCCTTTCTTTGGGCTTGAAGAGGTCAAGTGTTAGATGAAGTGGTATATCTAGCATGGAAAGATCTCTCTCTTTGTCCTGACTTTGGAATTCTGGAAGGAACCTATAGAGTCATAGGCAACCCTATTTAAAAGAGTGAATTGTGATTTAGCTGGAAGAGAATCTGGTTGGCCTTTGCTGGTCTCTCAGATTGTGTGTGGGGTGCATGCTGATGAGAAAGCCAGTGGGCTTGTCAGGTGCCTGCAATTGATCTCACAGTACAGACTGGGTAGACCACTGGACACCAGCTTAAGTGGAAGCCTATTAGCCTGCAATCAGGAAAGTGGAAGGAAGTTCAAGTTGTTTTATTACAGGAGCATTGCTGGGCCAAAATAAAAGGAAAGCAAATGCATTAGTCACAGATTAAAGCCTCAAAAGTCAACATAGAGACAGGAAGCATTGACCCAGAAAACAGCAGACCATCAGGAGCATAGACCCAGCAACTAGCCAAGATCAGGGCATTCTTCCACCTTTCAGAATTGCAAGGTCAGGTCACCCACACACTCCTCTGATACCTCATTTTGAGAAAGACAGGAGGACTGGGGGCTCTCTGAAAGACTGAGTCATTTACCCCAACTAGAGACCAAAATAAGATACAGCTGGGGTTTACAGGTTCAGATTTTATTAGTCCTTTTCATGCTAACCAAATGTAAGGAATTCTCCCAATAAAAACTGTAATGACAGTTTTTTACATCTGGCTTCTCATGAGTTTTTCACCATTACAGAGGGTTGGTAAGAGAATTTGAAGTAATTTTTACAGTGCTTAGAATAGTGCTTGGTATGTAACAGTTCCTAACAAAATGGTAGGTATTACTATTTCTAAAAGTTAATCAATGTTCTTGTAAGGGGAGTAGTTCCATGATACCCAAGAGGTTAATAGCAAAGCTCTCTACTCTGATTGGCTCTGGCTTTCAGGAAACCCAAACTGCCTATCTTTATGCCCCCACCCATTTATCCTTCACTTTTTTTTTTTTCCTTATTTCTAGAAAAAGGAGAAGGGAGAGAGGCAGAGAGGGAGAGAGACATCAATGTATGGTTGCTTTTCACCTGTCTCCAGCCACAGACCTGACTGGAGACCTGGTTTGCAACCTTGTTATGTGCCCTGGCTGGGGAATTGAACCTGCGACCTTTGGGTTCACAGGCCGGCACCTTACCCACTGTTCTACCAGCTAGGGCTATCCTTCCTTCACTTTTAAAACAATAAACACACCCCAGTAAGAGAGGAAGTTTTGGAAAACTTTAAGCTTTAAACATAACCTGAAGATACCATATTTGTTATTGATTCATTGTGGGTATTCAATCACTTTTGATAATTTGTATTAATATGTATTTAATGTTGATGAGTTTTAAAAAATACATTTTTTTTTTTTTTGCACTACATTTCACAAGTGTTGTCTCATTAATGCCCACAACAATTTTGTTCTGTAAATGTAACTCTGCTCCCCTTTTTGGAGATGGGAAAACTGAGGCAAACAGCAACCACATAATTCATCCAAACCTGTTACACAGCTAGTCATCAGCACTGGATTTTGAGCTCACATGGTGTGAGTTCACAAGGGTGTCCTTAATCCCCATGTTATAGAGACTTTTTACTTTGTTGAGGATGGTCTGCTTTGCAGCTTACATTTTGCAATTAGAGTAGCTGACTTCAGTACATTTTCATCAAAAAACAAAACAAACAAACAAACAAAACCAAAAAAACACTGTCTGATTTGAAACAAGAGATATTTTAAAATACCCTGCAGGCAAATTTTCTTAGATTCATTTTAATTTTTGATCTTGTAGATCTATCACACAAAAGTGCTCCTGGTACAGGCATTTAAAATAGGGTTTTGCTAAAATTTAAACAGTTTTATCAACATGGTCTTTGCTTTAAAAAAAATCTATTCATCAGGAGATATTGTAGATATCATTTAATTAATGTAAGTGAACCACATTTCTTACAGAGAAAATTTGAAGATGCTTTTTCCCCCTATAGTGTCAACATTTATAATTGTTTTTTATTAAAGGTGGTTGGACACAATGAGCAAAATTCAGAGCTGTGAGAGCAGTAGAGCAGAACTGATACAGTTCCAAAGAGAGAGCATTTCTGAATGTTCCTGGGAGTTTGCATAAAAAATTTGCTTCACCAACATCATACTTAATGGACAAAAACTGAAAGCTTTCCCCCTAAGATCAGGAACGAGACAAGGCTGTCCACTTTCTCCACTTCTATTCAACATTGTCTTGGAAGTTCTAGCTATACCCATCAGAGAAGAAAAAGGAATCAAAGGTATCCAAATTGGAAAGGAAGAAGTCAAACTGTCATTATTTGCAGATGATATGGTAGTATACATACAAAACCTGATGGGCTCCACCAAAAATTTACTCAACCTGATAAGCAAATTTAGCAAAATAGCTGGGTATAAAGTCAATATCCAGAAATCAAAAGCATTTTTGTATACCAATAATGAAACAACAGAAATAGAAGCGAAAAAACAAATCCCATTTACCATAGCAACAAGAAAAATAAAGTACCGAGGAATAAACTTAACTAAGGAGGTAAAAGACCTGTACTCAGAAAACTACAGAACAATGAAGAAAGAAATCAAGGAAGACACAAATAAATGGAAGCATATACCATGTTCATGGATGGGAAGAATTAACATCATTAAAATGTCCATACTACTCAAAGCAATCTACGTATTCAATGCAATCCCAATAAAAATACCAATGACAGACTTCACAGAAATAGAAAAAATACTTCAAAAATTTATATGGAGCCAAAAATGCCCATGAATGGCCACTGCAATCTTGAGAAAGAAGAACAAGGTAGGAGGAATCACAATACCGGACTTCAAATAGTACTACAAGGCTACTGTCATCAAAACAGCATGGTACTGGCATAAGAATAGACATATGTATAGATCAATGGAACAGAATAGAGAGCCCAGAAATTAACCCAAGACTCTATGGTCAACTCATATTTGACAAAGGGGGAAGGAACATCAAATGAAGTAAAAACAGTCTCTTCAACAAATGGTGTTGGGAGAACTGGACAGCAATATGCAAAAAGATAAAACTAGACCACCAACTTACACCATACACCAAAATAAACTCAAGATGGATAAAGGATTTAAACATAAGCAGTGCCACCATAAAGGTCCTGGAGACAAATATAGGCAATAAACTTTTGGATATCCTACACCAAAATATGTTTACTGATCCTTCACCAAGGGCAAAGGAAATCAAAGAACGAATCAACAAATAGGACTATATGAAATTGAAAAGTTTCTGTTCAGCTAAAGAAAATATCAGCAAAATTCAAAGGGAACCAACTGTATGGGAAAACATAATTGCCAATGATACCTCAGACAAGGGTCTGATCTCCAAAATATATAAAGAACTAATGCGACTCAACGCCAGGGAGACAGACAGCCCAATTCAAAAATGGGCAAAGGACCTGAACAGACAACTCACTGAGGAAGATATACAAAGGGCCCAGAGGCATATGAAAGAATGCTCAACATCACTAGTCATCAGAGAGATGCAAATTAAAACCACAATAAGATACCACCTCACACCTGTCAGAATGGCAATCATCAGCAAATCAACAAACAA